>CM020507.1:3062500-3207500 GCA_009823395.1 Thamnaconus septentrionalis | reverse complement strand
GTGTGTGTGTGTGTGTGTGTGTGTGTGTGTGTGTGTGCCTCATTCTCCCAGCACCAAGCAGCAGCAGAACATTCTTCCTTCCTTCCTTCCTTCCTTCCTTCCTTCCTTCTGTCCTTCCTTCCTTCCTGCCTTCTGTCCTTTCTTCCTTCCTACCTTCCTTCCTTCCTTCTGTCCTTCCTTCCTTCTGTCCTTCCTTCCTTCTGTCCTTCCTTCCTTCCTGCCTTCTGTCCTTTCTTCCTTCCTTCCTTCCTTCCTTCCTTCCTACCTTCCTTCCTCCCCTCCCACTGCAGTGCTTGCTGACAGCTGGGTGTGTGTTTGCGCTCCATTCACAGCCATGCTGGGGTAATTAAGAGCTTTGTGTAAAATGATAGTTTTGTCGGGCTCCTCGCGTGTTACCTAACAAGGCAGTTCTACAAAGGTGATAGTGTCGCACATTTATCATTGTCGTCCGGGGGGCTAATTAGCAGCCTATAAATCATCCGTCTGACCCCGGCCAACCGAAGCAACCGTGCACACGTGCACGTGTGCCTGTTCTTAAGGTGGCGCAGAAGATCCCTTATCTGCCCTGGATATTTCCTACTCCTTTCACGTTTTAATAATTGTCTTATTATGAGCAACACAAAGGTTATCTGGGGTCACCGTCTGGGTTTCCTCTTTCCCGTCGTGAACGTTGGAAGTTATTCTGGCCGCCGATGACGTCACATTAAGCCTTAAACCTTGGAAATACTTGGATTCTTATCTCACAATATGATGCCTTCACAGGCGACGGTACATCAGAGCGCCAACTGGTGGTGATTACATGTTTGGTCATGCACTGTTTTTGTGCTTCTGCCACCACAAACGGCAATATTTCTAATTATTTACGCAAAACAATCGTCTGTTAGCTCTTTTAAAAACAAATTATGGGCCATGCATATTGTCATTGTGACCACCAGGGGCTGGTGTGACTTAGTTCTGTGGTCAGTTGATGCCGCATTGTTTTGTTTTTTTTCCACTACTAACACCAGTTTTGTTTGTGAAGACGAGGCAGCGTCATCACAAATGTCATCATGCTAGCTGGCCACTTTCTTTACGACATTTTTTACATGCGGGATCGGAAAAACAATAGAATTTTCTCTCACCAAAAGTTCCTCCCTCCCACATCTGTGGCAGAAATTAAAAAAAAAAAAAAAGTAGTGCTGAAAAGAGGGTGGGGGAGGGCTGCAGCGCCCCCACTGGTGAGGAGGTTGGAGGTGCAGGACGAGACTAAAATCTTGTTTTCACTCTGCAAAGAAGGAGGTCATTTCCAGGCAGAATTCATTTTTCATTTTTTTAATCTCATTCTCAATTGGAGTGTTATTTAATTATTAGGAACCTCATCTAATCCACTCCCTGGCCCAGCTAGCTAGCTAGCTCGTTTGAATAAATGAAAAAAGCCAGAGGAGCTGCTGAGCGATGCGCCGGCGCCGGCGTCTGCGGCGTGCGGCGCCCTCGCCCTGACTTGAGCAGCGATAAGACGGCGAGGTTAACCCGGCGCTGGATTTATGCCTCCTTTCAAGCATCCTTCATTCCCACTTACTCACCGGATCAAGCGATCCCCCGGCCAGTCTATAAAAATCCCACCGCTTACTTTTCTTTAATTAAATGCCACTCGTGACGCCGCCTCCTCCTCCCCGCGCTCGCAGTATATCTGCGCGGAGGAGGCGAAGGAAAAAAAAAAGGAGAAGAAGTGGGAGCGCTGCCCTTTAATGTGCGTGCATCACGGTGGGACGGTGCAGCCGTGGGGGCGTCCGTCTTAACAAGGTCACACACATTAAGATTTTTTAATACAACTGCCGCTGCGCTGCCTGCTGCTCCTTTTTGAAATATTAGCAGCCGTTAATGACGTCGAAGCTCCCCCCCCACCCCCTCCACTCTCTCTCACACACACACACACACACACGCAGGAAGCCAGGACTGACTGACAGCCGGCTGAGCTCAGACCTGCTCCCACTCTGCAGGCCGACTTTATGGCCTTCATTATGCACACTTAACGGCCGCTGTAATTCTCTCTGATGGCTCCTGGCAAAGTGAGGCGATTAGCCGCTGGCTCTGGACGGACGTGGGTTTGTGTGAGAGAGACTCTGACCTTTTGTTGTTGTTGGGCTTTTTTGTTTTGTTTTTTCGCTCATGAAAGATGATGTTCCCACCTCGCACTCAGGCTGTGATATTTCCCACCTGCCAGTCTGGCTGCTCCGTCCAGCACAGTGTCTTTCCTTCCCAGGCTGACTGGGTCTGGTTCCCCCAAACCTGGAGGAAAGTGGAGGCGGAGGGAGGGAGGGAGGGAGGGAGGAGAGAGGGAGGTCTGGTCTCATTGGATATGGAGTCGTGAAGTGGATCCTGGAAGATCTCGTCCTTCTCCACGTTTCTGACTACTTTTCCCTAAATGCTTTTAAAATGAAGAGAAAAAAATCAGAAAAAGGAGCCTTAATGGATTCCTCTCCTCTCCTCCTCCTCCTCCCTCCTCCTCTCCTCCTCCTGCTCCTCTCCTGCATGTCCACTCTCTTCCGGAGGGCCTCCAGCAGGACTGCAGTGGAAGTGACTGGAAGTTGTTTTCACTTTTGATTTCTGCATCTCAGAGATGTAACGGCGAGGCGTCGAGGGTTCAGGGTCGGAAAACATTTCGCTACTCCCACGCTGGTTCGCTTTATTAGAGGCGAGATTTCTCGCGGAGAGGGTTTCCACTTCATCGCTGCTCCGCTTCCCACTCAGCCGGCGCCGCGCCGGCAAACCGCGGACAGGCGGGAAGCGGCAGCGCTCGCCGGCCGTCGGGCGACGCGTCTTTCTCCGCTCGTCTCCGCTGGCGGCAGGAGTTCCTCCTCGGTGTCCGTCATCTGCGCTCTGTGATTTATTTGCCAGTCGCGTCCTCGGCAGCCTGGCCAAAAAGCGAGGGGGGTTTTTTGGACTTCGTACCCCACGATGCATCACAACAGGTCAGTTCAGGTGTGACTCTGTAGAAGTGGCTGCGGCCGTGTGAGTGAACCTGCTGCTTCATCTGAACCTGATCAATCTGTTGCTCCAGGCTGAACTGATAAACTGAAAATGTTCTGGAACCCAGCTGAACTCATGAACTAATCTCTTCAGCGTGTTTTTGCAAATGAGTGGGATTATTTTTTTCTTCTTTTTTTTTTTTTTTTTTTTTTTTGCTATTTCCATGAATTTTTTAATGTGATTTTCTTTAAACTGCACCAAGTGACCTCCTCAGTTAGCAGTCCTGCCAGGGAAGAGGTGCTGCTGGACCAACCGTCGTGCAGCACCTCCTCTGCTCAGGTCTAGATGGTGGAAGTTAGAGTCGACGCTTTGTTATCTCTGCACTTGGTCATTCATCTGCCTTCACTCACACAAATAGTTCATGAGGCAAACGCTTCAACACTCTAATACTTCCTGTACACAATACAAAGTTTCTTCCTCATTTTCTGTTGTTGTGCGGCATGTAAAACAGCCTTGAGAGCGATTTAACGGCGATATAAAAGTGCTGCAGCAGCGGAATTAAAGTCGTCCGAGTCTGAATAGACTTTTCTTTTCTCTAAAGTGCCAACGGAAATTGATGGCAGCGATTTTCTAAACAGAGCAGTTTATTTTTTTTATTTTTTGTATTCATCAGCCCTCTTCAAGCCAGCAGCCTCACTTAATTTCCAACATTAAATCTAATCTTTTAAAACCCGGCGCACAGGCACTAGTTTTTTTTTTTTTTTGTATTTTGTGTGTAATTGCCATTCAGAAACCCAAAGTCAACTTGAAAACGTCTCTGGCAGACCTTTGCTTTTCAACAGATAAGTGTGCAGCAAAGGCTTGTGTGTGTGTGTGTGTGTGTGTGTGTGTGTGTGTGCGTACATATATATAAAAGTACATATATACATTTCCAGTGTGTGATATACTTGCTTCATTGCTTCAGGGTCGCGAGGTCGAGCCTCTTCTGTCAGACACAACTCGTGCAGAAAAACACCAAATGCCGTCACTCCTCTCTTTCTGTTTTTTCCCCATTTTATCTTTTGTCTCTCTGTCTTTGCAGAACACACACACACACACACACACACACAAAGCGATGTCCTTCAGTCCTGCTGTTTTGTCTGAAGTTGCAGGTGTTGAAGCCTCTTTGTGCCTCCAGATGTTTTCTGCCTTTACTTTAGTTTCTTTCTCTTCTTTCTGTGTTTTGTTTTTTTTCTTTTTTCTTTTTTGGCGAAGCGGGCCGACAAAAAGCAGCGGGGCATAATGACGGAGAGGAGAGGGCCGACCCACACGGCGACATTGTTACACGGCCCAACAAAGAAGAGCCGCGTGCTTAATGTGATTTAGCGGCCGACTTTCCCGCCTCTGAGAGGAGGCTTTTCTAAATTGAAATGCAAATCTTACCATTTCGGAATCCATTAGGGCTGACCAGCCCCTCGGAATATCATCAGGCGCTCACACACACACACACACACACACACACACACAAAAATAAACGCGCATTGTTGCAGGGTCAGCGACAGGGGGAGGATTCATCTCTTTCACATTCCTCCTTTGAATCAGAAAGGAAAAGAAATGACTCCGACCTTTTTCCCCACTTTGTCGTTTCACCCCCCTCCCCCTCCCCCCTGGTGGTCTTCCTCCTCCTCCTCCTCCTCTTCCTCGCTCCTCTTCTCTGCAGATAAACTGCGGTTTAAGGAAACACCGAGCGCTCCACCCGCCGACCTTGCAGGTCTGGTTGCTGAGATTTCAAGCGGAAAAATCCAAGCCATCCATCGTAAAAAAAAAAACTTCCGCCCAAAAAGCTTTCTCAGCGAGTAGATGCTACTGCAAGCGTCGCTGCTGCTAACAAGATTAGCTTCGACGCCGCTGCGGTTTTATCAGAAATGTTCTTTTCGTCAATGAGGAGCAAAGCTGGCTGAGATACCTCGAAGGCATTTCCCAAGTCCTGAGATGACGATGAGAGTTTTGGCAGTCAAAGAATCAAATTAAAATGCGATATGCAAAATTAAATCACGTTGTTGTATTTATATTACACTGGTTTAATAATGGCTTCTTTGAAATGCAAGATAAATCCAACCGATGACAGAGACTGTAAATCTACACTCTCAAGTTGGCCGAGCCGTTATTAACAATTTGAAAGAAAAAGAGAAACATGATGAAAAACAGACGCTGCAACGTTATTGACGCTTCATTTTGTCGTAGCGGTGAGAGAGAAAAAAAAGCTGCGGTGGTTTCTTTTTTTTTTCTCTCTCTCTCTTCCACAGACGTTTTTTTTGGTCTTTAAAGACAAAAAAAGAAAACCCAGACGGTAATTTCGTAAACGCGGCGCAATAAAAAATCCCGATCGAGCTTTATTGAATTAGCCGACATGCGCGTATTTTAATGGAGGCTGACGGTGAGGAAGACGAGGCTTTCATGCACACCCCCCCGCCCCCACCCCCTCCAACACCACTGCTCTGACAGTTACTGTCACTCAGTTATTCTAATATTCGTGCAAACAAGGCGTCCGCATACAAACACGTACGCCTTAGCACGCACACACACACACACACACACACACACACACACACACACACACACACGTGCGTGTCTTTGCGCTGACGGATGGCAAGTCCTGATGTGTTCTCCTGCACGCTCTTCCCCGGAGAACTGATTAAAATCAGAGTGAGACGGGCCTTGAACGTCGCTGCTTTTTGTCTGAACAAACAAAGGCTGCTGGTAATTGGATTCACATTGAGAGAGGTATTTAAAACAACTCCCATAACTAAAGCAAGCTGCAGGCTTTTTTTCTCTCTCTCTCTCTCTCTCTCTCTCTCTCTCTCTCTCTCTTTCTTTTCTTTTTTTTGTCCTCTGGCCCAGTCGGCTTTATTGGTCCGTCTTCCGGCCGGGGGACGGTTTTGCCTTTCAACCTCGGGGAACGGCCGCTATTACGGGCCGACCTGCCAGTCAGAGGAGGGTCAAAGGCTTCTTTCTCCTCGTGTTTTGGGAGCACTTAAATGCACCATTAAAGGCCCAATCCCCATTTCTCATTTTCACCCTGACACCCCTGGGCCGAGCGCGGACCCTGTGGAACTGAGTCTGGTGGGGGGGTGAGTGGGAGGGGGCTGGGGGGGAGGGGCCTGACGTGTTCCCCTTCTTCAGGAACACGTCAGGCTTTTTACATTGCAGCAGATGTGCTGTGTTTAGCTGTGGCGTAGCTCCTGCTAGTTAAAGGGTTTGTTGCTATGTTTTTGTCGCCTGTTTCTGTCGCCTGCTTCTGTCACCTGCAAAAATCAGGATTTAAAAACATATATTTGCGATGTTTGCTGCATGACCACTGTTAGCGAGGTAGCTATCGAGACACCGGCAGTCACTTTTGAAAAGAAAAATATATATTGTATTATATATTTATGTTGCAAAAGCACAAAGACAAGCCAAGATAGCGGACATTGCTACACCGCAGATTTTTTGTGGCTTTTCAGACAGAAAAAAAGCAGCAGAATATGAATTGGAAATGACGCTGAAACTGCAACAACACAACGGTTGTTGCCATTTAAAACAAAATCCCTGTAACAGAGAAATATGTGCACTCGGATGTGCATTAGCCATGGATTTGTAAGGCATTCTGGGAAATACGTCACGGCCCTCCGTTTGAAGCGTGCCCCTGAAAAAAAAATAAATAAAAGAAATCTCCATTTCAAGGACCATTTAGACCTGGAACTCTCAGCCGACACCTTTATCTCCAGCAGAATCAGCCCGACTACACCAAAATGTGTAACGGGCAAACAGAGCAGTGGAGGCTAAGTGGTCCGGGGGGCCGGGACCAGGACCCAGCTTGACTCTCTTCACCCTGACAGTTTATAAATTGCGGCTTTGCTCTCGGCAGCGGTGCGGTCGGGGAGGGGAAAAAAAGAAAAAAGGGGGAAAAAAAAAAAAGACTTTGATTGTTGGCCGCCCGGGTTAAACGCAACCCTAAATGCGAGATAAAGCCGGCCGGCCGCGCGCAGGGAATGGCCTCGGCCTATGGGAATGGGAATTCAAGCGAGCCAAATACCACAAGTTACAGATAATTAAACCAGTGAAGGGCTGATTAGAGGCAGCGAGACGAGAAATCAATGAAACATGGCCGGGGCAAAGTGTGTCTGATTGTTTACATAGTTTGGCAGTGGGAGGAAGGGGAGCGGTCAGGAGGGAGGGAGGGAGGGAGGGAGGGAGGAGGAGGGGGGGAGTCAGGGCTGCCATTTTATGTCTGGGTTTGAGGTGAACAAGATAGAGATCGGCCCTAAATGGCTGCAGTCAGAGGTCCCGGGGCCCCGGGGACGCCGCTGTCTGCCCGTCCATTCTTCAGCCAGACAGCGACGCTCCATTACTCAGAGCTCCCAGCACGGATTCAATCCCATCCCGGCCTTGATTGTCTTCCCACCTCCACCTGCACTCTGTACCGTTGACACTCAACACCCCAGGCCGGGAGCACCGGACCCTGGGAGAGCCGGGGCTGTCGGCCTCAGCCTGGTAACAGAGTGAGAATGCTTTATTAATCCCCCACTAGGGGGAGCTACCAATGTTGTGGCAGTAATTTTCAAGGAATCCAGCAAATAGAAAGGAAGTCAACGGCGTTCACAAGCGAACAGCGCCACCTTGGGCAGATAAAACTGTGGTCGTAAAATGTCTTTGAATGAAAGTCAACAGGACTGTGCTTGCTAGCGCAAAGCTAGCTGCTAGCTAACCCTAAACTGGTGGGCGCAGTTGGTCCGATTTAAATACATAGACATACTGAAGGTTCATCAAATCGCTTTGACTTCATTTTTCCATTTTAGAATCAACTTAAAATGATCCTTTCAGTTAAATAGTTTGTTTTGCCTCAATAGTCAGATACTCTTTTCATTTCTTCTCTGCCGAGGTTTTTCGGTAGTTTAGAGTGAATTCCTGTCGTAACAAAAAAATGACACATTTTTATTAAATTAGCTGATACGTATGTCTTTTAACGGATGCTCTGCTCAGCTCTGCTGGGCTCGACTGGGCTCGAGTTTTTCCAGAGAAAAGGTTATTAAAACAAAACAAACAGCTAGGAACCATAAGCTGTCAAGACACTGATTGATGTTTCTTGCGGTTGGAAGCTTCTTATCAGGCTTGAACCCGTCGTGAGAGCCGATGTTTACACTCGGCTGAATCAAGTGCGCGTTGAGGGGTGATTTAACTTCTCCTTTGGCCCTTTAAGGGCAAGGAAAGTTCACTCTGCTCTCTTTGGGGGGGGTGGAGTGTTTGTTCAGTGGTAAACCTGGAGGTTGATTGGACCGTCTTTGTTCCCATATCAAACCTGGCCAATCAGGTTTCCGGAACAACGCAAAGCTTCCTGGTGGTTTGCTGGTCTTTTGATGAGGGAACATCGTCCAGTGTGGATGAAACCTGTCTTCAAAAAATGCTTTTGCTCTTAAATTGACTCTTGTCAATACCCGAACCAATTGTCTCTGCCACATTAAAGCCTCGGGCCGCCTTGTGTTCGTCGCAGCGTATGTCGAGTCTGACGGAGACGCGGTTTGATTCCGGGGAAGAGCGACCGGCGGCGTGTTCAGCCAGCGAGTGCGTGAGTGATTTGTTCGTCTGGTTGACAGACACGCCGTCAGCCGCTGAGTAACGCTGATGTGGAGCCGCGTCCAGATGGCTTCCTCTCAGGAAATCTGAGCGCTTCGCTCGCTCAGGTAGTTAAACAATTTGTCTGGGGAAGAAACGCTAATTATATCAATCCGGTCCAAATTGAAGGCAATCTCCAGCGCCACTTCATTACGAGAGGTGTGTTTAAACGACAACTGGAAGCCAACAAAGCCTTTTGTTTTTCTTTTTAAATTGGGGGGAGTGGGGGGGGGGTTAAGTGGATTGAATTGAATGATACTTCACGTCAACAGTCAAACGCAGGAGGAAACATTTTCTCCGGTTTGACGTGGGTGTTTCGTGACAGCGACCCCTAGTGTCACAGCGGCCAACTTTTTTAATTTCTTTGCAGGCGACTGTTCAATGAAACACTTAAAAATACATACATAAATAAATAAATAAATCACAGATGCTGCAGATTGTGTAGTTTGACGGGAAGTGGGCTGAGGATATTAGCCTCACATTCTGCTTTGCCAAAATGGTAGTTAGCATGTCCCGCTAGGCAGTGTGGGAAAGTAGCAGGATGCGGCGGCAGATCTGCAGAGAGACGTTGCAAACATCACACAACCAGGCGGCTCTTCGTTTGCACTCCAATAGTTGCACACACACAACATGTTATGGCATCAAAGTTTCCCATTGCTCGCTTCAGGCGACGCTTTCAAGCAGCAGCTACTGCAAGTACAGAAGCGACACGAAGAAACGTCCTGCAGAACCCAGCTGACAACACCTTCTTTTTCTGTTTCGTAACACAGGCGACGACGGGGCAGCTAGCATCGTTAGCATAGCCACTTCCGCAACTTGACGTCGGCTCAGTCTGCCTGTTCTCAGCGTTGCTCTCTCTCTCTCTCTCTCTCTCTCTCTCTCCCTCCCTCGCTCTCGCTCTCTCTGGCTAGCAGACGGAAAACACAACACGATAAATATTTATGGCTCTAATTATTCTGTGCGTGTGCATTATTAATTGCACTAAAATGTCCCTCCAAGAGGATCTCATTAGAGCAGGAAATTAGTCAAAGCAAACACCGCTGCTAGTTGAAAAAGCATTTTTAAACATCAGCCCACGTTTTCCTCTCTCTCTCTCTCTCTCTCTCTCTCTCTCTCTCTCTCTCTCTCTCTCTTTTTTTTTTCAGCCTCGCGCCGGAGTTCATAAACGGCGGAATGTGTTGATTAGAATTAGTATTTCCTCAAACCCGAGTTGACTGGAGAAAATGTGTGTGATTAAATATTAGCCTGAATATAATTAGCATTTATTAGCCAACTCTGCTACGGCAGATAATGAAAATCTTAATGAAAAGCTTTGTGGAATTTTAAGGGTTGGAGGCTGTGTGTGTGTGTGTGTGTGTGTGTGTGTGTGTATTTTAATTCTATCTTTTTCTTGAATTTGCAGTCAGCATTCCTCATCGGCTGGAAGACAATGCGTGTGCTTTTTGTGGCTTTTCTCTGTTTTTAGCAGCGGCGGCGGCGCCACTGACAGCTGCTGTAATTGTGACATCCGTCTATTAGGCTCCACTTTATTGAGACAGTGCAGTGAGTCTGTCTGCTCCGCACAACAGTCTGCAGTGGATTTAATGGGCTCTTTAGTCGGCGAGAGCTATTACCAAATCCAACACAGCCCATTAGGCCGCATGGGTTTAATTGCACATTAATTGGATAATTAGTCCTGCACTTTGTTTTTTTCGCCCCGTTTTCTCGCATCTTCTGCCCTGGTGGTGTGTGTGTGTGTTTTTTTTTTTGGTGTTTTTTTTTTTTTTTTTGGCAAGTGGTTTGGTCAGCGGGTGCAGCTCCCCTCTTCTTTTTCTTTTTCCTATTTAAAAAAGAATGCTCGTCATTGTATTTCACTCTGCACGCCGAGAGAAAATCATGCGAGGGGGGGCAGCATGTAGCTCGGCAGCTGAGGAGAGGAAGGGAGGGAGGGGGGCTATGTTGCACCCTCCCCACACCCACCCATCCACCTCGCCCCCCCAGTGCCGGTGCCGACCCGCCGTGTTCGCTGCGTTTTCTGTTTTTGTGACGGAAGGAAAAAAAAACTCTGCGTGCGTGGTTTAATAGGCGGCCGCTCTCTGCTTTATTTCTTCTTCCGTGCGCAAGGTGCATTATTTATGAACTTTTTAAAGAGATTTTATTCATCCCTTCCTCGTCTTTCCCTCCCTCACCTCAGCCCCCACCTCCTCCCCGCTGCCGCCGCCTCCGCCACCGTGGTTATTGTCTGCGCTATCGGCGGGCGCCTCGAACGCTCAGATTGCTGCCATTAAAACCCGGGGAGCCATCTGATGGAGTTATCAAAGTAAACGTTTGGCACATTTGATAGCGTCTGAAATGTCCTCCTGTAATAAAGCTCTCCGGGGAGAGAGAGTCGGAGCGAGCGAGCGAGAGAAGGACTTGTTTTTTTATGCAGATAGCCGTTTTCACAACGTGGCGAGATGAAATGTTCGGCGTTTATCTCCACGCTGTCAGCAAACAATTCAGGGCGAGCGCCGCCATCGAGGGCGATCTTCACCCTCCTTCCTCGTCCTCTGGGAACGTGTTTCCACCCCCACCCCCACCCCACCCCTGATGTTCTACCAGCGTCAAGACTTTGACGCTAGCTAGCCCTAGCTTGTGCAGTGGGAGAGATTTTAATTTGTATATTCTGTCAGTTGGAAATTGAGCAGTGGTTCTTTCTCTCTCATGCTCACCATTTGGAAGAAGAATTTTTATGCCCCCCCCCCACCAGGCCCCCAGACCCCCAGACCCCAACATGGCTGCACATTCATTTCAATGAAGTTGCTCACCCAGCAGCACAGACGGTGAAAAAGATTTTTTGGGCCCATAGAGCGTGCACAGCAGTGTCAGCAAGCGGCTACGAGCTAACGTGTCAGCCGCTAAACGTTAGCGTTAGCTGCCTGCTGCTCTCTAGACCTCAGCTGCTTTTTCTGAAAATAATAAAAATAGTGAACGACCAACATTAATGATAACCTTGCGCTTAACATTCCACACATACTCTAATTACTGCAGTTTGCGCAGTAAATATAAACATCAAGCGGCCTCACAAGTAAGTGGGTGTCGTCTGTTTGTTTGTTTGTTTTTAAGGTAACGGCCGCGTCCCGCCGCCACTCTTCTATTTAAAGCAGCCCGCCAGCGGCTAAACGCCGGCTTTAGGAAACAAAACGGAAATCAATGCGCTGCCGAAACACGCGGAACGGCGGCGCCGCTGTGCGACGGCAGGCGTGGCCGTCAAGGCTCCCGCTGATCACGGCAGTCCAACCTCATCCTGCGTTATTCTCCGGGGGGAGGGGAGGGGGGAGGGGGAGGGGCGGCGGCGGCACTCGTTTTTTTTTCTCTTTCTTTTCCTTCCTCCTTATTCATCTCGGCGCTAATAATAGCCATAAAGCGCAATCAATTCAAAGCGCTAAAATGCTCCTGATAAACATCGGCCTGTTTTCATTTTGTTTATTATTCATCTGGTCCAATTACCATCCTAAAGGGGGGAGTTGTTTCTCGCCGGGCGCCGAGGGAGACGGAGATTAAAAGGCAATGAGGAAACATCTGTGTCTCGGCTCTGCCACAAATCTGCATCTCATTCCTACCAGCGGCATCTAAATAGACAGCGCCTACAATGGGAGGGGGGGTGGGGGGGCGGAGGTGGTGATGGTGTAAAATAGCGAGGCAGCGCAGAGCGGGCGGGCGAGCGAGCGAGCGAGCGAGTGAGCGGAGGGGAAGAAGGGTTGCCATGGAGACGCACACCTCACACAGGGGGTTTTATGGGCCGCATCCTATCACATGCTATCAATTACCATAAATCTTGTGCGGTGGTGGCGAGGGTGGTGGAGGTGGCGGCGGCGGCGGCGGCGGCGGTGGTTAAGGTGCGGCGGCTCGACGGCAAATGACAATGTGTTGATCCGCGGCAACGGCTCGGCCAGACGCGGCGCTTTAAATCAGGAGGAAAATGGCTTCAGATTTAGCAGCGGGGCGGAGGCGGAGGAGGAGGTGGAGTAGGAGTAGGAAGAGGAGGCGGAGGAGTTAATGCCATCAACGCCACCCCACCCTCCCTCCTCCCCTGCCCTCCCCCCACCAGGCCGCCTTCAGAAGCAGATATTGAAAATGTGGAAGCAGGAAGCTGCAGGCGGCGGCGCCGCTGCGCTGACGGATGTCGGGAGGAGAATCACCTCCTCCACGCTTCGCCCCCTAATCTGTGTCACGCCGCAGCGGCACGGCGCCGCAATTTTCACCGCAAATGCCCCCACGCCCTCCTTTCCTCTTCCTCCCCCGGCCCCGCCCCTTTGCCATTTCTCCACCTCTGAGCGCCGCCGCCGCCGCCACAGAGAGCATCGCCAGCCGTGGAGCAGCTCCCACCGGTGCCCGCCCTCCCCCAACCAGCCCCGCCCCCCCAGCTCCCTCTCTCTCCTCCCCTCCCCCGGGTGGGCGGCGCCGCTATCGAGTGACCTTTTCCGCACGGCTCCCTGATATTAACGCAATCTCGCCGCCTTATTACCACGGGAACATTTCACACAGTATTAGACTTAATAAATGACTTTTTTATCCTCCGCTCTCCCCGGATTTCCTCCTCCTCTTCCTCCTCCTCTCCTCCTCCTCGTCTCTCTCTCTCTTCCTCTTCCTCTCTCTCTCGTCCTCCTCTTCCTCACCATTGCCCTCCACTGCCCTGCCCCCACCCCCTCCCCCACCACCTTTTTTTTTTTTTTTTCCTTTGCTCCTGAGCCGATAACCCGGCGTCCCCGGGGGCTCGGCCTCCATAATCGCGTCAGTTCACGGCCCTCTTATTCCGGCAGAATTGCTTAATTGCTATGTGTTCTACATAACTGTCGGAGTATTAGACTCACAAATGAAGGTTAGAACCTCGGTGCTTGTAATCGACTGAAAGAAATTGATTTGTGCTCAGCTGCCCTTCTGGGACGAGACTTTATGGTTCTCTGAAGAAATGAAGCTTTTATAATTGTGTCCTCCTCCTCCTCCTCCTCCTCCTCCTCCGCCTCCTCCTCACCGCCACCTTCCTCCTCCTCTCTCTCTCTCTCGCTCTCTCTCTCTCTGTTTCTCATTTCCTGCCCGCTAACTGCTTTGTTGACATTCATCAAAAGGCAAGACACCGGCAATTTATAGGCGTCGTGTCCAGTCGTCCGTGTTACAGTTACACTTGGTTTACAGCGCGCCGGCTCTGCGGCAGGTGCCGCAAATTTATGTCCTCGCCCACCACACACACACACACACACACACACACACACCAGCTCCTCCTCCCCCCCTCCGACGGGCAGATCTAATAATAGCGTCGCCGCCGCCGCCGCTGCGACTCGCTCAGAACTAATCTGATTGCGTTAGACGTGCGATGGTGTCGACGGTGGGCCGCGTTAACCGGACCCGACCGCCGAGCGCAAATTGCCTCGTGATTGATCTTTTTACGGCGGCGGCGGCGGCGCTTTGGCTTTGAGGGTTTTTTTTTTTCCCGCCGACGGTCGCCTTGGACTACGAGCGCCTCGTCTGCTGGAGCTCCATCGGTCGGCAGGGGGCGGAACCGTCGGAAAACCGGGCGGAGACGTCGGAGTTGTTTGGTTTGAGTTTTGGTCTCTGATGGGCGGCGGTGACAGGCGGCTTTATTAGGTACAGCGAAAGGTGATCGGCCAATTGTATGGGTGTTGCAGAAGCTGAAGGTCAAAGCGAGCCATCAGAGAAAGAGGAGTCGGGTGACTCTGAAGGGTTTCTTGACGTCAGGGGTCAGAGGTCAGAGTGGGCAGACTGGCCAGGTCAGGAAGTGACGGCGTCTCTGCTGCTTCTTCTCCTGCTGATTTATCACAGACGGAGGTTTTTGTAATTTACCATCTCAGATAGTGTTCTGCCGCTAGACTGGACCAGAACCTCCAGCAGGGCGGCGCTGGTTTGACCCAGTTTCATCTGATATCCAAGGTAAATGGAGGGTGAAACCTGCCAGCAGGAGCTTGAAAAACCTTTGTTGTGTTTACGGTCGCACGTTTTCCCCGCCATCAGAACCGTTGTTGCTCTTCATCTGGGCCTCCGGCGGTTCTGTGTCGCCTCAGCGTCGCCTCAGCGTCGCCTCAGCGTCGCCTCAGCGGCGCCTCAGCGTCGCCTCGTTGCTGTCTCCAAAAACTCTCCAGATCTCCTCAAAAAGTGCATTCATTCTTTTGGCCCTTTGTTTGCAGCCTCCTGCTAAAGCTGACTCGTGGGGGGTGTGGTCACTAACCGCAAAGACGTGTTGGTGCATCAGCTGGTTACTGGTTGTCGCTGATGTAAATTTTGCTGAATTCAAATTTTGCCAAGTTTAAACCGACTTCAATTATTTTTTCGCAAACTTAAATCGCAGAGCTTCATGCTTTGAGGCGCTGACGTTTCATCTCCGTCCAGGATGATGCAGCAATGAACTGATCATTTGGTCAATTTAACCTTGTTACTACACGATTATTATTACTTTTATTATTATTAGTTTTGAGAGAGAGAATTATCATCTCATGATCCAAGTCGGGGACGTGGACGAGCAACCGCTGCGCCGCTGCCGCCGCCCTCGACGTCTTTTTAAATCCTCCGTAATTGTCAGAAAATGCAAACAGCGGGGAGGAGGGGAAAGGGGGCAGAGAGATTGGGGGGGGGGGTCCGCCTTGGAAAGCCGAGCCTCCTAATCAACTCTGGCCGATTTAGCGGCAGCATGGGTTAGCATTAGTATTCGGCAGGCAGATCTGTGGCGGAGTGGGGCTGGGATTATCCCGGCTCTTCACATCTTCGCTGAGCTGGTTAACACCTGTTTTTATTGACATGTCGGCTTCGACTCTGCCTGCTTTTTAAAGACAGCGTCTCCGCCGCCGCCGCCGTGCTAATCACTCCTCTTAATCTGGGCTGCAGCTCACGCCAATCCCAGCTTTTGTTCCCACATTATAGCTGCTCAGCACATTTTTTTTTTTTTTTTGCATTCTCACACTCTTTTTTTTTTTCTTCGTTAAAAAAAAGAAAAAACTAACAAAAAGGATAACATGCATCCTTGCGTGGCTCCATGCCCAGAGAGTCGAGGAGGGGCGATCAAACACTTTGGTGGCGGATGCACTCGCTCTCTTCAAGCTTTGCCAAGGCAGTCACGTTTTCTTCTTTTTTTCTTCTGTGTTTTTTACGTTTTTTTTAACGTATTTTTTTTTAGTTTTTTTTTTTTTTTTTTTAATTTCATCTTCTTAGCTCTGGACATTAGCTTTAATTCCTGTAATCGTGTCCTCGGTCACATGCTCCAGCGATGTTGTTGCCGGGGGCGGGGATGGTGGGGTGAGGGGGGGCGGGGGGGGGCACTGTCATTATTTCTTTATTAGGTGCAGGAACTCCACTGGGGTTGAGTTGTTTCCCCCTGGTCCAGCAGATGTAATGTTCTTTAAAAAGCCAGCAGGCTGCTGCTGCTGCTGCTGCTGCCGCTGCTGCTGCTGCTGCTGCCGCTGCCGCCGCTGCTGCGGCTGCTGCTGCTGCTGCTGCTGCTGCTGCTGCCGCTGCCGCCGCCACCGCTGCTGCGGCTGCTACAGATTACAGCAGGATTCTTCCCAGTGTGTTGGCGGCTCAGAGAAAGGCCTGTTTGTCTGATCCCCGCCGCCCCCCCACCCAATAAAAAAAAGGAAAAGAAAAAAAAAGAAGTCTGTGCAGGGTCAGCGGGGCGAAACTTTGAAGACCGTCCCAGGATTTGTCTAAATCGGGAAGTATGGATCCTCTTAAGCGTTTGCTGGCATTAGAGCTGAGCTCCATCAATGATTCCATTAACCTAAATTCCAAACAAGACTTCACAACACGACCATATTAACCCTCCTCGCCTCTTGATCCCTCTGCTATTTCAGACGGCGGCGGCGGCTGCAGTCGCTCGCTGGCATGCGTCTGACTACCAGACGCAGAATTATGTGTAACATGACCCCGTGTTTATCTTTGGCTCTTATCAGGACACGGGTTTTTTTTGTTGTTGTTCTTTTTTTTTGGTTTTAGATTTTTTTTTTCCCCTCTCTTTTGCTGCAGCCACGTGCACATTGTGTTGTGGTCTACATAATATTTCCAGGGTTAGAAATGATTTATTTAAAAGAGGAAAAACAAGGTTTTTTAATAAGCAATATGGATCCTTCCAGACAAAGATTGCCACTCAAAGGGCCTCATCGCAACATACAAAAAGAAACCTTTACATGTTCAGGTTTAGAACAGTAAGAACACAGCAGAGTGGAAGTATAGTGTTGACAACAAAAATAAAATAATAAAATCCAGTTTAAAGCTACGGTGGAAAGGTAAGTTTTTAGTTTTCTTTAAAAGAAATTCTGGTGACCTTGTTTTTCTAAAGGCAGCACGTTCCAAAGGTTAGGGATGCAATTAGGCAGCATTCCAAACCAAAAGAAAATCCTACTCGGAAAAAAAAAAAAAATGGATTTTGAAAGCCAGGGGTCAAAGGTCAACCCCTTATCTCGGCTCTTTTAGAGGGGTTTTTAAGAAACGAGGCGCAATCGCCGACAAATATTTGCCGGTCGCAGGTCAAAGATCGACATTCCTCCCGAGTCAGATTGTCGGTTGGATTTGTCGCTCGCTGTCGACGGTGTTGCCGTTGCTGTTGTCGTTGCTGTTGTCGTGTTTCCCGCAAATATCACGGCGCGGCTCGGAGGTGAATTTTGCTCATTGGGATCAAATTTCAAAGCCATCGTTACAAAATGCGCATTTAGCAGCTCCAATTCATATTGACGCCACGGGATTCAGCGGCAGTGAAATGTGCGAGGACGGCGGGAAGATTGTGGGTTTTTGTTTTTTTTTGACACCGTCTTCACTCACAGTCTTGAAGTGTTTGTGGAAAAAGAAAACAAATTTGTGTAAATACACTTTTCAAGGCTCCGCCGGCGTTGACGGATTCACTGTTTCTCATCGCGGCGGCTCGGACTGACACAGCTGTTTTTTATCAGTCGCTTTAAATCTGGCCGGTCGGGGACGGACGCCGAGGGAAATTGCAAGCGCAATTGATTGGCGAGCCGCGCTGACACACAGCACACAGCAATCCTCTTTCATTTTTTCCTCCCCTTTCTATCTTCTTCTTCTTCTTCTTCTTCTTCTAACTAACGCGGGCTGATCAGGCGACGGCGCCACTGATGTGAGATGATAAGGTATTTAGGGTTGGACAAGGACAGAATGCCAATCTGCTCATTTTGCAGCCGCCGCCGCCGCCGCCGCCGAACAAGGGAGAAAAAAAAAAAGGAAAAAAAATCATTGCGGGGCCGACGGCTCGCCAGGAACGAGCGAGGAATGGAAAAGAGCGAGTGTGTCTGCCTTCATTAGGACAAAGGAGGGCTGAGCAGGAGAGCATCTGACAAGCCAGCAACGCCTCATTGTCCCCCATCTCAAGTTTCATAAATTTCCACGGCTCTCGTTAAAAGGACGTGTCGCCGCCGCCGCCGCCGCCGCTGTCACCGGGCGCCAACTCGTTATCTCCTCCACGCCGTAAAACGCTGTAATTAACATTCAACAACTGTAACCGATCCAGCATTCTTCCTCTCTAGCCGCTAATTGCCACACCAATTGTGCTCGCTAGCAAGTGGGCAAGTGTGTGTGTGTGTGTGTGTGTGTCTGTGTGTGTGTGTGTGTGTGTGAACCCACTGGAGCACATCTCTGCAGTTCATTTTTATGTTAAGTAGGTGAGCCCACACACACACACACACACACACACACACACAGAGGGGGGAAAAAATGTGTTGCTCACCTTTGTCTTCAGCCTCGGCCCTAAATTTTAAACAGCTTCAGTTTCGAGACCTGAAAGTGAGGGAATGTTTTCTAAAATGAAAATGTGTTAGATTAAAACGCTCGCTCCATCTTTGAAAAAGATGCAGCTTTGATTTAAAATAATAATTAAAAAAAACGAGCTAGAGCAGCGTCCGCGCTGCTAACGGCTTTAGCCGCGGTCGTTTTCAGCGACTCGTTCGTTGCGTCTCCTTCTTCTTCTGGGTCTTCCTTGGTGCTATTGTAGCGCGCTCGCTTCCTGCTGATGCACCTGCTGCCTTATTTCGCCCTGTAACAAACCCCAGAATGCAGGAAAAATGATGGCGCATTAAAAAAATGTTTTGTTTTAATTGGAGGTCGACAAGAATGAATGAGCTAAATTTCATAGACGTGATCGAGCTGTTGCACTTTGTGATCAGTGAGCTCACAATCAGGGCTGGCAAACCAACTGTAATCCATTTGTTGCACCAACTGAAATCCTCTCATCCTGTTGAATGTCAAAAAATCTGACATTCAAATCATCTGTTGGTGCCAAATTCCGAGATCCAGGGACATGAATCTACGTCTGCGAGCCAATACAAGTTTGGCAGACGTGTGTCAAGATCTAAAATTGTCTTTCTTCATTACAGCAGCTATAGAACTGAAGTGGATGCGCACTGGCAAACCTTTAATTCTTTACGTTAGAGTGAAAGTGAGTTAGTTGTGCGTCAGCCGCGTGTGCCTCCACTTCATTAAGGTGGCTCAAAATAAAGCGAACGTGCAACATCGGTGCCGAGTATGCGGCGACAAAACGAAGTGAATAAGCGCCGATCTGGAACCAACATCGAAACCAAGGTTTCTAAATTGGAAAGATTTACCCAGTAAGTCGATTTTTTTTTTTTCTGGGTTGACTCCTCAGCTGCAGACACAACCGGACGCTCCTGCTGCGACCGAGGGGCCGCGTTGAAGAGCCGTTTGTGCAAATCCCAATTACGATAATTTCCTCCTCGCCGCCGTCACAGAGCTCGCCATTATTTAGAACGCGGCGCCATTCTCCTGCTGCGGCCATGCGTGAGTGCCGCTCCTGCTCCTCCTCCCCCTCCTCCTCCTCCTCCTGCTCCGGGCCGGGCCGGGCCGGGTCGGGAACGTATAGCCGTGACGCCGCTATCCGCTTACAGCGCAGCACAGAGAGCCCAGTGTTCCCAGCCCGTCGCTCGGGGGGTGGCGGGGGGCTGCGGGATGGGGCGGGGGGGAGTTTGGTTTGGACCAAGATCTTTTTCTTGCGCAGACCCGGCCGTGTCAGCCCTGGTTAAGTGGGAAATGTTTTTGTTTTTTCATTCCGCCGCTGCGGCTGCTCCGGGGTGACCTTACCGGAACAGCAGCCATCACAACACGGCCCTGTGAATAATGAGTTCAGGTCAACTGATACTCCTCCGGCTCCGCGCCGCCGTCATCCGGCGGCGAGCTCGTGTGTGTGTGTGTGTGTGTGTGTGTGTGTGTGTGTGTGTGTGTGTGTGTGTAGTCTTGCTCAAATTGAATCAGTCCAAGTTGATGCAGATCTCGTTATTCGGAGAAGGTAAACGGCCAGATGTAAGTCGATGCGGCGCAGCGAGCCGCAAGGAAGGGGGTGGTGGGGGTGAGGAGGGGGTCAGCAAGGAGGGTTGGGAGGAGGTGGGGGGCAAGGAGACTCTCAAATTAGCCGTGTCTCAGCCGCCGCGTCTGGAGGCTCGGCGGTGGTCCGTCACTGATACACCGTCACCTGGCGGCCACTTGGAAGCGCTGCTGGACCCGACCCCCCCCGCCCTCTGGAGATACGAGCCGATGCCAGGGCGTCGGGTTTCTGGGAGCCCCCCCCCCACCACAGACAGACAGACAGACAAAACCAAAGGGCTGCATAGTGTTTCTGCTCCTGGTTTTATGTTCGGGGCAGCCGAGGCAAAGTGAAGGTGCTCTGAGTGGAGTTGGCTGTGTGTGTGTGTGTGTGTGTGTGTGTGTGTGTGTGGGTGTGTTATTTTCAAATCACCTTTTTGTTTTAATATATTTCAATATATACTGTAATACAATGATATACAGTAATATAATATATCTACAATATCTAGATACAAACTAAAGTATGGATTACACTAATATCGATCAATACCAATATCAACCCTACTGTCCATATTATCAGTTGATGGGAGTCGATGTGGCCCCACCACTGAAATCTAGACAGTGCATCGCAAATGCATGAGGTGTCCACAAACTTTTGTCCACCACGGTGTGAGGATTTCATCACGGCCGACGACACTGGATTTGTTGTCCAGAGGCGGCTGAAGGTGCTCACGACACAACACAACACAACACAACACAACACAACACAACACAACACAACACAACACAACACAACACAACACAACACAACACAACACAACACAACACAACACAACACGTCACGTCTGGCCTCCTCCACCAGGTGGACGCCACGGTCGCAGCCGACAGAACTCTTCTGTCTCTGGGAACTCAGCCGCGTCCCCGCCGCCGTCGCGGTCACGTGACCCTGGTTACCATCCAGTTGAGTCGCGCTTCCTGCCCGCACGCCGCCGCTGCCACCGCCGGAAAAACATGTTTACTCAACAGGACGTGGAGTCGGGCTGAGCCGCTCCCTCGCAGCCCGGCCCTCTGCGGCTTCCTGCCGTTTGCTCGGCTGCGTCGCTCTGTGGTTTTTCTCGCCATCGCGACAACGGCTCACCGCCTCGCCGACTTCCTGTGAGAGTTTTAGTGGAGGTCGAGGCAAGATTTCTCGAAATCATTCACCAGATGGAAGTGAAGCCACTTTCTAAAACGAGTCCCACTTTATTGTTACTTTAGCAATTTGCATTAATTATTGTTTTTTTGTATTTATTTATTATTATTTTAGCTATTTTTTCTTCCCTAGCACTACAATGTAGATGTAGAAATGAGTCTTTTTAGTGTTTCGTGTTTTTTTCCCAGGGTGTTTGCAGTGTGTTAGCCCGGCGGCGGCGGCGGTCAGAGGACAGACGATGTTTCTGTTCATCAGAGCTTCTAATTTCATCCTCGTACCGAAACGCTCCTCTTTTTTTAACGGCGTTAATAGCGTATGGATGTGGCGGCGGCGCTGTCAGCTGACGTGTGGCGGCTCCACACACAAAGACGTTCCTTCATCTGAGCCGCTGAACTCTGAGCTCCGAGTTTGTTTTCACGCTCGACCAGGAGAAGCGAAACATTGGCCTGTAACATCGCCGAGGGCCGCCACGCTCCTCCTGATTGGACGCGGCAAAAAAAAAAAAACACTTCTGTTTTTTTGGCCAGGGAGAAAATGCAAAGTTGGTGGTGATGGTGTGTGTGTGTGTGTCAGGGGGGGGGAGCATCATCATATGGCTTTGATAAAAGAAGACAGATCTAATTTTAATTTGGCCTAATGCGAGGAACACTAACAGCCATTGAGCCGGGTGTCTTATGACTGACTTGACGTACTTTGCTGCTCGACGGTCTTGTGCCTTTTAACTCCTCTGGAGGAGGGACGGGGTGGGCGGACGAGAAGAAGAAGGAGAAGAAAATAAAACCGCCTGGTCGGTGAAGCCCGAGGGGAATCCTCTCCTCCTCCTGTCTCTCGCCCGGGGTGTGGAGCCACTCTCTCTCTTTACAAGCCGCTCAGTCACGCTAAGCGGCGGCGGCGGCGGCGGAGTGCAGACTGATGCTCCCACTGCTGCATTTGACACTTTCCCACCTGTACGCGGGAGGTATTTATCGTGTAAAAAAAAATATATAGAGAGAAAAATAGATAAAAAATGAGGACCTAGCCGCCTCGACTGTCTTTCTTTATTTTTTTTTTACAAGCCCCCGTCCGGCTGGTAAAAACGGGGAGATATACTGTAGCACCGCCGCTATCAAACCACTGGAGATAAAAAAAAAAAAAGGGGTCTAGCAGGAGACAGTGAGATTTACGCAGTGCCGCGGGGAAGTGGTTTGTGTTGCGGCGCTGCAGACGGGTCTCACGGCGGCAACAAGTCATTTGTTTTCATTTGTTTTTGCGAGTGTTCCTCTTTAAAAAAAAAAAAAAAAAAACGTTACGACCTCGGCGTAAAAACAGAAACCTATTTGGCTTTGGCCTTTCTTGTCTTTCTTTCTTTTTTATGCAATTCTTTCCTTTTCTTTTTTTTTTCTGCCTCCTCGGCTGCAGCAGGCGGGGCTGGAAGCTCTGCAGCAGGCCTCCTAATGTCACACATTAGCCGAGTCCCTGCGTAGCTGCTGCGAGCTCGGCCGCGGCTGCGGCTAACAGCTGGTTTTATGACCTTTCGTGTGTTTCCATCGAGGCGATGTGAAAGAGAGGTACGGAAAAAAAAAAAGAAAAGAAAGAAAAGCCTGAGCTGTTTCCTGGCTGCTGGCGCTACTGATGCAGCTTTATTAATCCGAGCCGTTTCAAGACTTATCAGAGTGAAAATGTTCAGTGCGTCTTCATTGATAGAGTTCTCTTAGTTACTTTAGTTCAGACAAATAAGTTGGGCTGTAAAGATGTCACCTGCTGCACAGCTTCCACTGTGACTCCAGTCTTCCTCACAAAGCATCATCTGAGGTGCTGCTGGAGAAGTCAATCCCAGGTGTGCGAGAGGGTGGACGCCCCCTCGTCCTGGTCGGTGGTGCCGCCCCCTCCTGATCTCAACGGCCTCTTTTATCCAACAGTTTCATTCGTTGCTCTCAGATGTGGTGATTTTGCCTTTCTGCCAGTCCATGATGTGCTTCATTCTCCTGCAGTGGTCCATGGTTCACGTGCAATTTCGGCCCCTTTAAGCCCGAGCGCCTTTGTCCTTCAGGTCAGAGGTCAACGGGTCACATTTACAGAGCGACTCACCGCCCGACCTCCTTCCGAAGCCCTTTTTGCCTTGGAATTATGTTAATTTGAAACAGTAGCGGACGGATTATTGTGAGAGGGGCAGGGGTGGGGGGGGGCGCTAGGCGGCTACGCACTTCATCCCGCCGGAATCATAGTGTTTTGCATGGGCGATGAGGGCGCCGCCGTGTCACGACGACGGCAGAGGTCAGTTTGAAGGAACCGACTGGGGCAAAAAATTCCCGTTCTCCGTGTTTTCCTGGCGAGGGTGTTTGTCCGCAGGGCGAGAATCAGCCTCTCGAGCTCTTTTTGTGTTGCGGTTTTAATCAGGTGCAATAACACAGTCACTTTTTTTTTTTTTTGTTTCGTGATCGAATTGTTTCAGAATGAGGTATCTGATCGTCTCGTTCACGCCCACGCTGAGAAAAAGGGTCAACGCTGGCGCCATCATTAGGTTACGTTGTTTTTTTGTTTTTTTTATGGAGTTCAAGCAACGCATCAGTTTTAGCAGGAAGCTTTATTTAAAAAGGAATTATTGAAGATGAGCAATGTAAACGTGAATTCCAAGAAGTCATTTTTAACGCACTTCCTTTCACACTTGACCTCATTTGTTTTTACGATTTAACCTTAAAGGCCCAAAAAAAAATCCAAAAAAATCAAAAGCCCACAATGCATTTCACCTCCACCAAAGTCAAGCCCTAAAATCAAGCCCTCTGTGATGTCACAACCGGCCCCTAGCTCTAGCAATGACACTCCCTGCCAGCCAGCCAGCCAGCCAGCCAGCCAGCCAGCCAGGTGCTGGCTCCGCCCACTGAGCCCGCCTTCTCCTTTCTCTTCCTGTCCTCTTCCTGTCGTGTCCGTCCAGCAGCTCGTCGTCCTTCCTGTTTCCCGTCCGTCCCCCCAGCTTCGTGGTAACGGAGGTAGAATCTGCTCATCCTCTTGCTTCATCCCCATAGGCTCCCTGGGCCCCCCTCCTCCTCCTCCTCCTCCTCGGCCCTCATTTTGCCTGAATTAATTGAGTTCTCATTTTGTGCGAGAAAGCCCACAGGAGGCCGCGTGTGAGCGGAGGAGCAGCGAGGAGCAGCGAGGAGAGCGACAGAAAGAAAAAATGTGAGAGACGGCGGCGCGATTCGGTGGCAGAAGCCTGGCGGGGCGGGGGGGGGTGGGGGGGTTGGGGTCCCAGAGGTGGGCTCTCTCCCCCCTCCGACCCCCCTCACTGGGACCGCCGGGGCCCCTTCTGCTCTGCCTCATATCTTTATCTCCTCAACAGCCACCCATCAACACTTGAGGCGAGACCCGCAGGCTGTTGACCGGGGTCAAACAGAAGTGCCTCCTCACCCACCCCACCCCCTCACCCCCCTCACCCTACCTCCCCCCCCCCGCCCGCCGGCAACCCGAGGGAGGTCGGCTCCTAATTTCGACTCTTTGTGTCTCAAGAAGCAGGAGAAACGCTGCAGAGCAGACCGTAAAATACAATCACACGTTGCCCCCCCCCCACCCCCCTCCTCCCCCCTTCTGTTATTTTTTTATTTTTTTATTTTTTTCTGTTGCTTGATTTTTAAATCCGCCCCAGTCAGGTTCACTGTCACATTAGACAACCAATAAATGAACGCAGCATGTCTCACCTCCCTGGGGGTCGGGGGAGCCTTTGTTGATTGGCACAGCTCGTATTGTAGCCGACTGCTGATGAGGTCTTTCCAAGAAACACAAAAACAAAACTGATGGCTGCTTTTGTTCTGTGTGCAAATGCAAAAGCATGAGTGACTCAATTAATACTGACACTCTTATATTACATATATTACATATTGCATATATAACAATTAGCTATGGGGCTAGTTAGCAGATTAAGGTATATAGCAGTTTAAAAAACTATATATCTTATAAACAATATATATATAAATACAGACATACAACAAGTATATGTAATATTATACATACATACACACTGTATAATTTTATGTACTGTATTATTCAGATATATTTGAATAAGTATTGAGAGAACTCTCATTGTGTTAACTAGCACTACAATGTAGCTGTAATGTATATATATATATAGTAACACTTCTAACAATTTATTTTATAGATTTTGTTGTTAGTAAAGATGGTACAAAATATTGCGCCGGCATTGTTAGTAACAAGAAACAGTTTTGTTTTGATGATTCAGTCGAACCAGCAGCTGGCGTCACACATGGTGAAGCTGTGTAAACACACCAACTGCTTACTGATACCAGTCAAACTTACTGCAGCACAGAGACAAAACAAAACAAAAAAAAAGAAGGCAAACTCTTGTGACGTAAGAGTGTGACGCAACTGAGCCACCCAACCAAGTGGGCGGAGTGCAGTTCCTCCTTGCAGGATTAGAGCTGAACTTGAGCTCCCAACCAAGTCGAGGAAACTTGGATCTGTGTTTCGTCCAGCTGACACAACATCGTGGGGATTAATGACGCTCCTAAAACAAGCAGCGCGGCTCCAGAGCACGTGGAGCTAAACGCTAACCCAACTGCCAAATAGGAGATCTCAGTAACCCCCCCCCCCCCCCACAGCGCCCCTCCCCCACCAGACGGGACAGGATGTTTGCATTTCTGTCTGGCCGCGATTAGACAAACACTAGCCGGGGAATTAGCAACGTTAGCGGCTGCGCACCTGCAGCCTCCACCTTGGCCTGAACCCTTTCAATTATGAACCGTTACAACTTCTCCCCCCTGCAATATTCATGCGCCGTGCGGATCACCACCACCCCCCAACCCCCCCGCAGACGTCTTGGGTTGCTGTAAGTTGAGATAAACACTCGCCCGGGTTGTCGCAGCCAGTGGCTCCGCCTCCGCCGCTCAATGTCACCGCGTTTAGCATTCAATAATTCAAAGCTTTGGCGGTAATGAGCTCCCGGCAGGCCGCGTCCCCGAGGAGCCTCCCCGCCGCGCCTGCACTGTAATGTAGTTATATCTCGTGTCAGCTTTCAAATCAATTACACGTCTATCTGATGGCGATGTAATTGTGCCTGATTGAGTTTTTGGCGTGGCAGCCAAGTGCGTCGTTTCCCAAAAAAGTGGAGCCAGTCAAAACAAGAAGTTTGCGGCGAGCGAGGCCGCGCTTGGCCCTGATTGAGGCTGCGCGCGCCACGATAAGCACAGCCGTAATTATGATAATAATAACAATGGCAATCTGTGTTTTCTCAGCTCTCGCTGCTGCTGCTGCTGCTGTTGTTGTTGTTGTTGCACCCCCCCCCCACTTCCACCCTCCACACACTCTCGCTCTCCAGATGAAAATTTTGCCCCCAAGGATTACACACAGCATTTCATTTACCCAAGATGCATTGCTGATTTGATTGTTTGCTGCATGTGCAATTTAGTAGTTTAAATGCAAAGCGTAACCTATTTGTAGCAATCTGAGCGTCTCGGTGCGAGTTCCAGTAGCACGGTGGAACTTTTCCGTTTTTTATCTTTGTGTGTGTGTGTGTGTGTGTGTGTGTGTGTGTGTGTCGAGGTGTGACTGTGACGGCCGCCTCGGGCGCCGCTGCACATTCTTTTCAGATGTCAGACACTTAATGTCTCACTGCCAACAACAGACTTCTTACCACCAGCGACGAGCTGACAGCTAAATTCAGGCTAATAATATTGTCTTCACGCCGGCGTCGCGTTATAAAATCTCTCCGAGCAGAATCCAAAGTCTGTCTCGCGTCCGGATCAGCCGGAGGCGATGCTGTTTCCTCGCCGGCTCGGCTCGCCTTGGACGAGACGTGGACGCGACGTCGTGCCTCGACTCCGTTCCGTCCCGGCTTGGTGGCTCTTTTGTGCTCACAACTGAAACACAACCGACGACGCAGGAACGGGAACAAAAAGCGCCTTGAGATGTTCTTCTGCCCGGCAACAAAATATCAATGTTGTTGTGACGCCGTCCCAGAATCCCGCCTGCTTGCACGAGGCGTGTTTAGGATGCTGGAGAGCCGTATATCAGTTTATCGTGCACACAGAGATCATGCAAACTCATGCAAATCCAGCACCATGGATGTATTATAAGAACTGGATACTGGACTGGCAATATGGCGGTGGCCACTCGAGGTACTGCAGCACAAAAATCGCTTGGTCTCAAAAAAGCAGCTGCTAAGCGCTGCTGTGTCTCAGCTCGTTCCGACGCGTCTGTCCGTGACCTTCTCCAGAATCGTTCTGATTGGCCAAAGAGATCACGTGAGTTACAGAGGCATGATGGGAAGTGACAGTGCTGCGCATGCTCTAATGGAGTCTTGGAGTCTGGGTCTGGGAATGGAACCCTCTAGCAGCGAACCTCGACAGCACCCAGGAGTTTTTTTCCGGAATGAAGCTGAACAGTGTGAAAAAACACCTGGAAGCTGCAGGTCACCGGACTGGAGGATCCTAGTTGGTGGTGGTGGGGGAGGGGTGGGAAGAACGAGTCAACAGCAAGCATGCCTGGGTGGATGACGAGGTGAGGTGGTGGAGGGGGGCGGGCGCGGCGCTCTAATGGAGTGCTATTGAGATGGATGAGGGGGAGGCCGCTGTGGTTTGGGTGCATCAGCGGCTAAATAGAGATGAATTGTGGTCGCTGTCAGCGGCGCTAAGTGTAACAGACACGGCGAGGCGGGCCGGCTCATCCGTAATCAGCGGATCACACGGATCCCTCGGCCTCGGGAAGTTTCTCAGGGGGGTGGGGGCGGAGGTGGAGGTGGGGTGGGGGGTGCGGAGTAGCAGCAGCAGTAGCAGCAGCAGCAGCAGCTCCTCATCTCCACTTCATCATCTCGCTTTTCCCAAAGCGTTCCTGCCCTTTAACTCCTCTTCCTCTTCTGCTCTGTGTCCATTTTTCTTCTTACGGTTCTGCATCCTTCCATCCCTCCATCTATCTGTCCGTCCATCTATCTGTCCATCCATCCATCCCTCCATCCATCTATCTGTCCATCCATCTATCTGTCCATCCATCTGTCCATCCCTCCATCCATCCATCCATCTATCTGTCCATCCATCCCTCCATCCATCTATCTGTCCATCCATCCCTCCATCCATTTATCTGTCCATCCATCCATCCATCCCTCCATCTATCGGTCCGTCCATCTATCTGTCCATCCATCCATCCCTCCATCCATCTATCTGTCCATCCATCTATCTGTCCATTCATCTGTCCATCCCTCCATCCATCCATCCATCTATCTGTCCATCCATCCCTCCATCCATCTATCTGTCCATCCATCCCTCCATCCATCCATCCATCCATCCATCCATCCCTCCATCCATCCATCCATCCATCCATCCCTCCATCTCACTATCGCCCTCTCACCAATGCAGTATTTGGCCTTAACGGCCTTCCTTCTTTTCCCCTCTGCTTTTTCCCCCTCCTTTATTTTTTCCCCCTCGCCGCCGCCGCCGCCGCAGAGCCAATGGGTTCACATCTACAATCTTGCCTTTCATTTCATGGCTTGTGGAAATGGATGTTTTACTGCCTTCATTAAGGCGTGCAGCAGTCAGCGCCGTGTTTTCCCTCTGAAGTTTAGCTCCATGAACCTCGCCATTAGAGGACATTATGGCCCCAGATTTCAGGGCGCAGTGGAACACAGTATAATTTGATTAGTGTTATTAATCAAGTGGAATACCGCTCCTTCCTCTCGCCCACCCCCACTCCCACTCCACCGCCGCCGCTGCCGCCATCTCCCTCCCCCTCCTCCTCCTCCTGCTCCTCCTCTTCCTCTTCTCCTCCATTTCCTCCTGCCTTTTAAAGCCCTCTTCCTCTTCCTCCTCCCCTTCCTGCCGTGTGCACCTCTCTGTTTTCCGCAGTGAAAGTGACAAAAGGCCTCACGCCTTCCCTTTTAAAAACAATGATTTACCACTTGTTTTTGCCCCTCCTCCCTCCTCCCTCCCTCCCTCCTTCCTTTAGCCTGTGACCCCCACCGCTGCCACCCCCTCCCGCTCCCCCCTCCTTTGCTCAGGACATAAATCAATTGAGATGAAAGTTCCATAATTGTGCTTGCTGGGAGGGATTTGAGCAAAATTGCGCTATGAATTTTTTAAAGGGAATTTTTACTAGCTGTACGCCGAGACTTGGGAGGCGAAGGAAGGTGAGGCCGCCAGGATTTATGGGCCTGGATTCTTCATTACTGAAGTAATTTTCCTGCAAATGATAGTGCAGCAACCCCCCCTCTCCCCCGCAGGTGGTGGGGGTGGGGAGGAAGTCGGGGGGGGTCGGGGAGGAGGGGGGGGCGTCCGCCCACCCGAGACTACAAACCGGCAAAATCTGTCGGGGAGAGGAGCAGCAGCTCAGAGCGCTAATGTGGTCTGTGGGCGAATGGAGCTTCATTTGTTCACATCTAAAGTGCAGCCGGTGTATTTTGCGAATCGTTGTAAATTGATTGGTGGGATTTGTTAACTGCGGTGCCGCTGGCCACGCCCCCGCAGCTCCGTCGGCAAGGTTTCCAAAGTCTAAAATCTGGCCGATCCGTCTTGAAAAGCTACCGGCGAAGGAGCTCGCAGCCGAAGCCCACGCAGCAGTTCCACCCGGCCGTTCAGGGAAAAGGGGCGGCGGCGGCGGCGGCGGCGGCGGCGGCGGTGGGCGAGGATTTGTTGTGGCGGAAAGAAGTTCCCTTGTACTTGTACTACCCTGTAAAACGGCAGCAGAGGTCAGTTTGATGAGAACAGGACGACCTGTCCTCATTGAAAGAAGAGCAAAGCAACATGTGGTGTGAGAGTTTCAGCCAACTCTCAGCAGTCATGAAAAAGAGGAAAAGACCAGGATGCTTTGAATGTGACTGATAAACTGTTTGTGTATTTGTTCGTCAAATTCTCTTCCTTCGTTTTTTTAAAGGCTTTTTAACGTTTGTCGATTTGTCTGTTTGTGTGCTTTTGCACCACACATTCAGTGTTTCAGTGCCTACACAAACAAGCCGTGTGCTTGTCGACACTGGACCTGATTGGTGACGTTGAAGCGCAACCACGTTAGCGTGCTCGCTAAGCTCAGCGTCTCGTCGCTAACAAACACGGCACTGACGTTAACGTTGGTTTCTTTACTGTTGAGCCGCTGAATCTTTTCTTTTCTTTTCTAAAAACCTGAATCCAAAATTGTGTATCTGATATTTGTACTGCACCAAACTACTCAAATTAAAAAATGTGATTTTGGACATGGCGTTTGTCTTTTTGAGACTTCCCCAAGGCACAAAGGACAATGCTAACTGATGCTAAATGACGCTAACTGCCCTTTTTTTGTTGTAGCTTTATTTGTGTTTATCAGTGGAGATTTTTTTTGTTGTATTCGTTTGTGTGGGTTGCAGATGGAGAAAATCAATGTGGGGTATTAAAGTCATATAATTGCAGTACTAGTAGTGATATTGCAGTACTCGGTCCGTCCTCGTGGCCTCTCTGTGGCTGCCGCTGTCTTCTGTCTGTGATGTGTCTGTCCGTCATCGTCACGACTCGGCCGGGCGTAGAATCACCTCCGACCTCTTCATCCGCTCCCTCCGCCGCCACTCGTTTATTCTCTCGCTCTCTCTTTTTTTTATATATATTTATGATTTATTTCTCCATTTTTAACCCTCCGCAGTCCACCCCAACCCGGCTGACGCTCTGTCTCCATCTCTTTAGGTGCAGCCAGCAGCAGTGGCCCTCCTCAAGGTTAGTGCGTCCACGATGCCAGGTCTCATTCTTTATCCTGCCTGCTGTCCAGTCAATTTTACAGCTCAGTAGCTTGAGAAGTCGAGGGGGTAAATCTGCTGTGGAACGTTAGGAGGGTGGTGGAGGGGAGGAGGAGGAGGAGGAGGAGGAGGAGGAGGAAGGAAGGAAGGAAGGAGAAGCGAAATGACTGTGTACCCTGTCGCCGGTTGGAGCGAATCTCATTCCGGACACGGCGACGGCGCAAGACAATTAGTCACTTTCCAGCAGGTTCAGTGGTGCGGTGGGAGGAGCCTCTAGTGGCCGAGCAAGAGAGAGAGAGAGAGAGAGAGAGAGAGAGAGTCGAGGGGAGGAAGTGGTGAAACCGGAGAAGCTCCGCGCCGCCTTTGAAGAGTCAACGGCGGATTGATTTTTATTCGATAATTTACGACTCCGCCCGCGAACGAGCGCACGCTTATCGGAATCAGTCAGCGAGTCGCAGTAATGACTGGCTTCCGTCGCGCCAGGAGACAGGAAGTGAAACGTGAAGCCGGGAGCCGTGTGTCATATCTGTCCTCTGACTCCGACCATAAAAAATTTTAAGGGTTTTTTAGCGGCACGTAGACGTGTGCGCCGCTAACTTCAACCAGGTTTCCAGCGAGCAGTGAAGCAGGTGATTTACAGCCGTTTGAAATTTCAACCCTCACGTTGAAAAACGGCCGCAGACGTGAGAAGCCGAGGCGGCGAGAGGCCGAGTGGAAATGCCGTGAAAAATTCCTGGTCTTGTTGCCGGGGAGCTTTTTCCGTCCTGCAATGTGAAAACACCTGAAGGGGTAATTTCCCGGCTCGCGTGGTGGCGTTGTGTAACGACGTGCAACACGGGATAACGCCGTCAATTGCGCGTCGCCGTTCAGCGATCGAATTCTGATGCTTTTGTTGCGCGAACTTGCGTTATTCCACAAATGCATTTGTTGACCAAGAATGAACGCTAACAGCAGGAGGAGCTTCACCGCACACACAGCGAGATAAACAACACAAACCGGGAAAAAAAACAACGCACGTTTGTGTCATTTCCTGTTTTTCCCAGTCTTGAGTGGGTACTGATGCTTCTCACACAAGTTTCCAGTACCCGCCCGCAAAAAAAGAACCCCATGAAAACGCAGCATTCCAGAGTGTTCGCCAGAGAAAAATTACAAATTACATTTACATTGTAGTGAACATTATATAGATGTGGTGATAAACTTGAACAGCTTTATGTGATAACTCCCCCCCACCCCCCCACTCCCACCCAAAAAATACACAAGCCCTCTGTTTCCAGCCTCCTTTTCTAAAAGTAATGCTAGGTTTTAGCCTCCTGCTAACACCGATGCTTGAAGTCCTCAGTATCAGTATCAGTGAGTGCTATAATGCAAGTACTGCTATTCTACTCGTTCTGCAAAAAAAGTGGTATTGGTGCATCCCTAATTGTTACAGAACATTTGTGGTGGATTTTTTTTTTTTTTATATATATATATCAACACAGGACTTATTTAGATCTGATTGGCCGATCAACCTCCAGGGTTTGCTCACGTGATGGAATCAGAAGTCGTCCCGGTCGTCTCCTTTTTGCCCCTCGTTGACCCATGTTGTGGAAAATTTCCCCGGGAGGACGGCAGTAAATGCGACAGCTCCGCTCCGCTCTCGCCGCCGCGACCACCTCAGCGGCGGCCCGAGACGGTTCCCAGCACCGGGGACGAGCCCCCCCCCCCGAGGCTGCGCTCCACTACCACCACCACCACCACCACTGCATGCATTGGAACAAAAGGCCAAGCATGACTGAAGGTGGGTGGCTGCGTGGAAGATCAGAGGGCCGGGGGAAGAGAGAAAAGTTTGTTCTGGGCCCTCTGCAGAGACGCAGCGTGACCAATGGAGGTGAAGGGGATGAATGAGGCCATTCACTGGGCCTAATGAAAGAGTTCCCGCTGGGCCCTGAATGAGGGTGGGCCCATCTGCAACGCAGAGGCGTGCACAAACCAGTGACCTCGAAAATTACCCAGGAAGCACTTTGGGACAGTCGCCCCAGCAACAGGCCGGGGCGCTCATAGTAACCGGGGTGCTTCAATCAGCGGCTGGCAGCTCCTTCAACAGAGCAAAGTTTCTTCTCCTCGCCATTGAAAGGAAACCTCGTGTGAAATCAACTTTGAGGGACTGCGTTTCTTTTCTGTCTTCCTTCCTTTCTTTCTTCCTTTTTTTTTTTTTTTCTTTCGGAGGGAAAAAGCTCCTCTCACCATTGCTCCGAGGTGCGCGACTTGTTGTCTTGGCTACACGCGCTTCCTGGCTCTCTGCGTGAGCGCAGATAGAAGATTTTCTCTCAATTTTAAAGAGGCGCAGCTATATATAGTTCCCTCTATGTGTGTGTGTGTGTGTGTGTGTGTGTGTGTGTGTGCGTGACAGGAAAGATGGGTGAGGAATTTGCGAAGCTGGTGCGTGGTGTCGCCAGGGTTGCGATGCTGTGAAGAGAAATGCGCGGCGCAGCTCCGGAGATGTGAGAGGTTCCTGCCGGCTCTCCTGGGGTCTGGACATTAGGCTCGACAAGCACCTTCATGGATGCGCTTCATTGGGTTTTATCTGCGTGATCCGCTTTAATATATTCAGTTTTGATGAGCCGGAAGGCACGCAGGGTCATTGAAGTTCCATCTCACCACCACCACCACCACCACCACCCTCCACACACACACACACACACACACGTCTGCCGCTCCCTGGCGGAACTTTTGACAGCGTGAAATGACAATCCACCCCTGCGCGCGTCTCCCACGTCAAAAAGTAATGAGATTGTGCTGCTGGAAATATCACTACAAAGCATCGGGGCTCGCGCTCGGGTCTGACTGCACCTTCAAACGCCGCTGCCAAGCCTGCCTGCTGAAAGGGGGTTGGGGGGTGGAGGCAGGGGTGCAGGTGGGGGTAGGGGTGGTTGTAGCTGAACAAAAACAAATCAGAATCAGAGAGACGGAGAGGAAACGGCGAGGGAAGCTCCCCCCCCCCCTCCCTCCCGACGCCCGAGACAAGCGAACACGCCGGGGCCTTTCATCCTGAGAGTGATTAGCCATCGGCAGGAAAAAAAGGTTTTAAAAACCCCGCCGCTTTGAGTGCCTTCCCTCAAACGAAAACCAGTCCCGGCGAGGAGGAGGAGGAGGAGGAGGAGGAGGGGCGGCGGCGGCGAGATGTCGCTCGCTAGGAAGCGCCACTGATCTCGTCTCTAATTGTGGCTCCGCTTGACAAGGCTGGTGTGGCTGCTGCTGCTGCTGCTGCTGCTGCTGCTGCTGCTGGCTGGGAGATTTTTAAGCAGGAGGTTTTTGTTTTTGGGGTTTTTTTTGGTCCCCCTCCTCCTGTCAGATCCGCCACCACCAAAGGCAGCGGAGGAACAAAAAGGAGCCCCTTCGATTCTCTCCTCGCATCCGCCTGCATGCCGCTTTTGTGCATAAACGCAGCTTTAATTTTACAGGCTAACAGGCCGCCGTGCCGCCGTGCCGCCGTGCGACCCCAACCAGCAGCACCAGGTGGCGAGACCAACTGTGCTGTGTTAGGTGGCACACGTGATTCTTCTTCTCCTCCTCCTTCTCCTTCTTCTTCTTCTTCCCTCCAGCCGCCTTAATTGCCGTCTTCATCCCGCTCTCATGTTCTTCTTGGCGTTCCATGGAAACACTCGGAGTGGATCAGAAGAGGCTCTGACACGCGGCGCCGGCAGAACGGGGGAAACAAAGTGGCGTTCGAGGTTCTTTTTGAGCGACGGCGTTTTGGAGCGGCGCCGCCCGGAGCTCTCGGGATTCTGGCACGACAACAAGAAATAAAAAAAAGAAACACGGGAAAAAAAAAGAGAAAAACTTTTCGCATCTTGGAAGCGCCGAGACGTCGGCGAGAAGGTTGGGCTGATCAAAGAGGAGACAAAGTTACGGTGCCGTGGAGGAGGGGGAGGGAGGAGGGAGGAGGAGGGGGTGGTGGGGGGCGCAGAGCTCATAAAAAATCAGTATTATAACAACATTAATTGACGCTGCTTGCCGCCATATGCGGCGCCATATGGAAACGCCGCCCCAGAGGCCTGCGATAATAGACAGCCTGCAGCGGCGCTCGCACAACTTGGCACGTTTACAAACAAGGGACGTCCCATTAATATCAGGCACGCACGGCCAGCAGGAGACAGAGGTGTGGGGGGGGCGAGTCGCCTCGTCCTACTGGACCTCCACACACACACAAAGTCACGCGGCTGCTTGTTGTTGTTGTTGTTGCTGGGTTTTTTTTTATTATTTACAGTATTTGCTCTTTGCCTCTATTGGCTGTCATAAATGGCCCCTCCCACCCGGATCCATCAGGACGCCCTCGGCCCGATGGCCAACTGTCACTCCCACCACAGATGCCCAGCAGTCCTTTCTCTCTCTCTCTCTCTCTCTCTCTCTCTCTCTCTCTCTCTCTCACACACACACACACACACACACACGCTGCAGTGAGCAGGTGAGTTGATTCATGACACCTCGACTCAAACCTCTTCTGCTCCTGATCACCGGCCGGCTGCTCAGCAGCTGTTCCCCCCCACCCCCCACCCCCGGCCCCTCCTCCTCCTGACGATGACCCTGCCCTGTACACACACACACACACACACACACGATGCGAAACCGTTTCACTAGCACGTCGCAGCGATGATCTGCCGATGAACTCCACAGGAAAGAGCGAAAAGTCCATCCTTTGCTCGTCGCTTTGTGATGTCACAAAGGGCACGGGTTCCTCTTGCAAACTGAGCGCTAACCTGCTGATTCTTGACTTTATTATGGTGGTGTAAAGTCTGTCATCTGAAACAAAGCAAAGTATGTCAAGGCATGAATTAATGTGGTAGAGGAAGAGGAGGAGGAAGGGGAGGAGGAAGGGGAGGGTCTTAATAAAAAAAAAAGAAATCCTCGTGTCACTTCCTGTTTGGGACGCCGCCGCAGCATCAGCGCTCCACTTTGGCCTTTGTCACATTACGCGAGTCGACATCATTATTATCATTATCACTATTATAATTATTATTATTATTATTATTCATGTGTTTGTGTGTGTCGACAAGCAGTTTTGTCTCCCCCACTCCTCCTCCTCCCTCCCTCCCCCCACCCCCCCGACTCCCCCGCAGCGCCGAGGCAGCCCAGACAGACTGAGCTCCTCGACTTGTCAGCTTCCTCTGTTGAGTTTCATAGAGTGTGAGGCGCAAAACAAGAATAGCGTACAGCTGTTTCCTCCCAGACACGGAGAAGAGAGGGATTGTGGGAGGTGGAGGGGGGGTGGAGGGGGGGTGGAGGGGTGAGTCGGTGGTGGGGGATGGGGGGTGGGGGGGTGCTCTGTGATATCCACTGATGTAGCTGCAGCTCCGGGTCAAACGCTGCCAGTGTTTTGTGTTCGTCTTCGTCTCGTCTCCCCCGTGCTCCTCTAAATTATTCACAGCCCGGAGACGTACGATGTGGCTGCCTGACTGCCCCCCCACTCCCATCCTTCTCTCCCCTGCCCCCCATCCCCCTCTCTGTCTGTCTCTCATCCCTTCCTCTCCCTCATGTGACGGCTTGTTTCTGAGGCAGCGAACAGAAGTTTTTCTCTCCCCCTGCAAGCTGGTTAATCCCCCCAACACACACACACACACACACACACAGACACACTTCCTCCCGACACACACACACACACACACACACACGCTACTCGGTATCCACTCATCTACCACCAAGCGCCCACCTTTCATCGCCGACTCCGTCTCTCACACTCTCGCTTTCATCCGCGGCTCGTCCCTCAACTCTCCTCCTCTGGGTTGCCAGATTCAGCCACTTCCCTCTTTCACTTCCTCCTTCCCTCTTTTTCTGAAGGGCGCGAGGATTGGGGGGGTTGAGAGGGGTGGGAGGGCTGCCAGCTGTCAGCAGCAGCTCGGCGCTCGCTCTCGTACCCCCCCCCGCCCCCCCCCCACCTTCTCTACCTGTCTTCCAGGGATTCCTCGCTGGTTAACACCGTCTGATTTTCTCCTGGCCTCAGAACTTCAACACTTCTGCGTGAGAGAGTCTGGACTTTGCTTTCTGCCTTCATAGCCGAGTTGGCTCAGCTGCGTCAGAGACGCTTGGCGCCGTAATTGCAAAGATTGTCCACGTGTGTTTTGTGCGTTTGCAGCGATGCTAGTCAACGCAAAAAGGCCGGCGCTGAGATTCATTTTCCCAACGTGTGAATTCATTTTTCCGAACTCCAAATTCGGGAAACCTAATCGGGAAATATACTGCAACAATCAGCCGCAGCGTTCCAAGTTCCACTTCCAAACACGAGCTGCGTTTCCATGACAGTTTTTCACAGAATGAAAGCGACATTTCTAAAATTTGGACAAAGTAAAGCAAAGTGAAGCGCAGAAGTCGTAATTCAAATCTCGCAGGGCAAGATTAGACGAGAATTACGGTTGTTGTTTTTTTTCTTTTGTTTAGTTTAGTTTGTTTGCTGTCAAGAATAATTGTTATGTTTTTCTGTTTGATTACTTTAAAAAAAAAATATTCCGTCTCCTCCTTCGCCCAATCATAACGCGCCATTTTCTCTGGTCAGTGAACTAGTCACATGACCACATACATGACGTCCGCTGACGTGTATCGATATATATATATGTCTGAAAAACCAGCTCATGCGAGCGTCAAAACCTTTTCGCCATGTTTTTCCAAGTTCCTGTTTCCATCACCAGTTTTTCATTGCGATATTTAGGTTTTTCGCAATGCTAGGAGTCATGGAAACGCAGCTGCCGACAGTCAACCTCCCTGCAATAAACCGCAACAACAGCAGCAATGGCCATCATGTAAACAAACGACTCCCCCTCCCCCCCTCCTCCTCCTCCCCTGTGGAGGTGCTGCCCCCGGTGGCCTCCCGAGGAAACCGCCAGAATCGGCTCCCAGCTGTTTTTCGCCGGGACGCTCATTTGTGATTCTGCGACCGCGGCTGCAGCAACGTTTGATCCCGGCGGAGTTGGAGGGAGGAAGCCTTCACTCCTCCCTCCTTCCCAGAAGCCCTCCACTCCTCCCCCCTCCCCCCCCACCCCTCGCACTCCCCTCGCAATTGCTGTCACCCAGTATGAATGCCCCCTCTGGCCCGATGACAAGTCGAGCGTGAAACGCTCGGCTGCCCCCTGAAATTAGCAGCCGAGCCCCCCGGCGGCACATGCTTCTCATGACCAGCGCACAGTGGGCCGCCGCCAGATTCTTTTCATTACGGCTGCGGCCCTGCCAGCCAGCCAGCCACCCCCCCTCCCCCCGGCCCCCCACCTCCTTCTTACTCTCCGCCTCCCTCTGCCTCTCCTCCCTCCCCCATGTGTCGGCCATAGCTCAGTAAACAGCATCTGTAGCGCTCATCACATTACTGTCTCGGCAAGGAGGGGGTGTGGGGGGGGGGGCTCTCGGTGGGAGTTGCTCGCTCTGCGGCGTGCGCGCACACACACACACACACACACATATATATATACTGTACACATTTCTCTGTGTGTGTTGGCTTGACAGGATTAGAGGGAGGGAGGGAGGTGGTGAGCGAGCGGTAGCGGCGGCGAGAGAGTGAGTGAGGGAGAGAGAGAGTGAGAGAGGCGGGGAGTAGCGGCGGTACAGAGCGATGCCTGGAGGCTCAATCTGTTCCTCACTGAGCTACATCAGTGTTGGAGGCGGCGGCTCGGGCCGCGGGGAAGCCGGCGCTCGCTCCATCAAACTGTCAGGCAGCCAGCGGAGCTGCGCCGAGAGGGGGTGAGTGGGTGGTGGAGGGGCTTTCTCTCTGTCTCTCTCTCTCTCGCCCTCTCTCTCTGCTGCCCCCGGGGGCCAGTTCAAGTCAACATCCCATTTCCTTTTTGCCTCCCCGCCTAATTTCTCCTTCGGCCGGGGACTTCAATTTTTTATTTTATTTTTTTTGCCTCCGGTTGTCTGCGGCTGAGGCTCGCCGTGTCGAATCGCACGGCGAGGCCGGTGGCGGCGGTGGCGATGAGGTTGGATACGTGCCCTTTAGCGCCCGTGTGGTGAGGTCGCGGCGCCGGCGCTGCGGCGGTCACCAGAGACGATGAAAAAAAGAAAACAATAAAGCCATAAAAGGAGGGAAAAAAATCATAAATCCTCGTTCCCGTTCTCTTCCCCCCTGTCTGTCTGTTACTCTCTGTCTGTCTGTTACTCTCTCCCTCCGATGAGCCACTCAGACGCTCTGTCACTCCTCCGCTGAGGCCCCCAGAGTGCTGAAAGCAAAGGTTGAGCGACGGCTGGTCGGAAAGGACGAGGCCGCGCTGCTTTGATTTAGTGAAGAGAAGAGAGGGAGGGGGGAAGGAGGGGGGGCAGGAGGGGGGCAGCCCGTCAAGCCCACCACCCCTCCGCTGCCACCATCACCATCAATCTGTCCGTACTGTCCTCCTCCTCCTTCTCCTCCTCCTCCTCCTCCTCCTCCTCCCAGCAGAGCGCTAACGTTCTCCTCCACTTAGCTCGGCCCGACATCACAACATCCTTCTTTCTTCACCTCCACCTCCTGTATTTATTTTTTCTTTTTTTTACGCCGCCTCTTCTGGACCGGATGACCTTTTGGTCGGACCGATGTCAGTGTTTCTTAGCCGCTGGCTCTTTACGCCAGATGGCGGCTACGCTGGAGAACGCCAGCTAGTTAGCGCTAGTGTGGTTTTTCCAGTAGCCCGCCAGTGAGTTAGCTCGGGCTTTAGCTCCGTCTTTCTCCGTGGCTGCGCAAATATGTGGGCAAGCTGCCAGCACTCCCCGTGGAAAAGGAGCATTTAAAACAGAATTCTCCAGGAAAATCAGCAGGTTCTTTTGTTTGTTTGTTTTAATTCGATTTGTATCTAATCTCGCCAACTTTGGTCTCTTTCATCATTAGCGTTAGCAGGATTAGCGGCGAGACTCGCCTTGTTTCAGGACTGACTTTGACTTAAATGTGTCCCGTTGTTCTTGTTGAGGCTGTTGAGGCTGCCAGCTGGAGAACTGAAGAGCAAAAGAAGGGGGAAAAAAAAAACCAACAGGATACTGTAGCGTGTTTGCATGCTTCATCCGGGGCTGCCGACAGCTGGCGGCTACCTGCACAGGTGCGGCCGCAGGCAGCGAGAACAAACACGCCATTAAATCATGATTTGCCTTTAAAACTCAGGAGATAAAAGCCATAAAAAGAAAAAGCCTTCAAACTCTCGTCAGGCAGAGAGCAACAGGTTTTCAAGTTGAGCCGCACCGAAGGTGAGGAGGGCGTGTTTATGACCGGTCACATGATGCGGATGAGCCGTGTCCACCACGCAATATCACGTGAGGAGACGGGTTGGCCTCACATTTTTGACCAAAATAATGAAGAGCATCTCGCAGCACCCCCCCCCCACATCCCCCACCCCCCCCCAACAGCCCCCAGCCCCCACTCTGCCCTGAAGCTCCTCTCAGGTGCCGAGCTCAGATATGGTTTTTCCTTGAGAGCTTCATCCAGGCCTCCTGCGTCGGTCGATATCGTTTCTACTGAGCCAAGCTCTTTGTTGTCTTTTGTTTTTTTTTTCTCTCTCACCCGCCGTCTTATCCAACCTCTCTCTCTCTCTCTCTCTCTCTCTCTCTCTCTCTCTCTCTCTCTCTCCTCTCGCTCTCCATCGCGCTCCCTCCCTCTGGAGCCAACATCTTCACTCGGATCAATACCTCCCTAATCCACAGCTCCGGGCCTGACCCGCAGCGGCCAGCTGACTTTCCCGCGCTGCCTTTAACCGGGGAGGGGGGGAGGGTCAAAGGTCAAATGGCTGTATGGATTTGATCCTGCGATCAAATCGCTTTGCTCGCCGCCGCTTTCAAACACCGCCGCCGAGGTCAAAGGCAACCGCCCGGCGCTTTTTCTCCTCCTCCTCTTCTCCTCTTCCTCCCCCTCCTCCTCTCGGCTGTGGAGGATCATGTGGGACACGCCCCCCTTCTCCTCCACCACCACCACCACCACCCCTAACCCCCACCACCACCACCATATCAAAACGCCATCGCCGAACCAAAACATCCCATCGGTGAATTGTGAAGTCCGAGTGGAGGTGAAGCGAGGAGGAGGGGGGGGGGATGGGGAGATAGGGGGGGGTGATTGGAGGAAAGATCTTGTGATGTTTTGCCCGAGCCCAGCGGGAGCCGCTCGGTGGTCCGACCCCATCCCGCCTCGCCGCAGCTCATCCCGGCACCAGCAGGAGGGAAATTGCGGGAGGAAATTGCTGCTGTTCCACCGTCGTCCAACACCGCTGCCGCCGACTCGGCGCTCAGGCCTCTGGCTGGGCCATTACCCCCACCCCCCCACTCCCCCAAGCCCCAACCCCACCTCTCTCCAGGAGATCTGGGTTTGACAGGCGCCCCCTCCCCCAGCCCGCCGATGCGCTGCGGTGCTATCTCCCAGTGGGAATGTCCTCTAAATGGAAGCTGTTTCTCTTTGTTGCCTTGTCAACTCCTCCTTCGCTGTGATGGGACGTCAATGACGTTTTCTCCGCTTGGTCCTTGGGGGCCCGACCTCCGGTCGCAGACAAACGTTCATTAATTTGTCCTCTTAATAATAACGGTGATTACACGTAGACAGCCTCAACACGGCGGGCGGAACCTTCGCCAAGCGCCGCTTGGATTTGTTTTATTTTATTTGATTGTCGCTGTGTCTGTTTAGGAGCTCAGTGGATGCTGATTGGACAAAGTGGACGAATCTTCTCCCTCTCTTTACTCAGTGAAGCGATAAAAGGGGGCGGTGCTGGAGGCAGGAAGCGGCTTCACTTCCTGTCTCCGTTCCTCGCCACCTGCTTCTTTGCGACGATGTCGTTCCTCGTCTCCTTCTGTGGCTTTTCAGACGACAAGTCGGCCAGAGTTTGGAGGAAGTTCTCACCAGACGCTCTCGTCGCGCCTCCAGTCTTCGCCTGCTCGCAGCCTGTTGGCGACTCGTCCTCGGCTCCGCTGCGATGCAGACGGACGGGCAGAGTCAGACAGACAGGCAGATAGAAGAACAGACGGACGGACGGACGGACAGACTCCGTTCTTCGTCTTTGCAATTTTTCTAACGTCAACAAACAAAATTCTCGCCTGTGCGCCTCCTGTTTTTTGTATTCTTTATTTTATTCATTGCTCAGTTTATTCGGTGTTGTGGGAAGAGAGGAGATGGTGGGGAGGCAGGGGAGGATGAGGAGGGGGGAGGGGCGTGAATGACGCTTGAACGCCGACGGCGACGTTGCTGCGCTCTCGTTGTGCCCTTTTCTTTTTGTTTTCCCAGTTTTTTCGCGTCGCAGCGGAACGTCGGATGGCGATCAGTATTCCGGCAGCAGACGGTCCGGCGGTTGGTTGACGTCGCGCCAGATTTTCCTCTTCTTTTTTTTTTCTTTGTGTTTTCTTTTTTTTTCTCCTGTGTCGCCTCGCTCCTCCGAGGCAGAATTGGTGGCAGACTGTCCTCCGAGTGTGACAAGTGGAACTGTGTGATTAATTTGGCCAGTCGTTTTAATGTGCTCCGGGAAGCGCGACGCTTATTGTCTTCCCCCCCTACTACACACACACACGCACACGCACGTCTATCGGAATTTGCCAGAGAAAATGTCCAGGAGACTGGAGACACACACACACACACACACACACACACACACACACACACTGTTTCTCACTCGCTATTCTGCGTGTGTGGGTTCTCTTTCTCTTTTTTTTCCACTCCCTCTCTCACCCGTGTCTTGCTCTCCCGGCAGCCCTGCCTCATTTCAGGGTTGAGCTACGGGGACTGTCAGGGGGGCGGCTCAGGTCGAGGGCTCGGCTGCAGCCACGGCCGCTGGCGGAATAAATCTCCGCTCTCTGAAGTGTTGAAAGCTGTGTAAATGTCAAACGCATCCGTCTGATGTGGTTGGCTGTGGGGCGAGGGGAGGTGGGGGCAGGGGGGGGCTGGAGGTGCCTGGAAGGGCGTCGGGGGGGCGGGGGCAGTGGGATGGAGGGGTTGAGATGAGTCGTTTGCTGGAGTCGGTCCCCTGGCACCGCCGGTTGCCAGGTTGGAGATGTCGGCGTGTGGCCCCTCTGAGGAGCCAGCGGGCCTCGTTTTTCTGCTTCCTCTCTCTCTCTCTCTCTCTCTCTCTCTCTCTCTCTCTCTCTCTCTCTCTCTCTCTCTCTCTCTCTCTCTCTCTCTCTCTCTCTCTCTCTCTCTCTCTCTCTCTCTCTCTCTCTCTCTCTCTCTCTCTCTCTCTCTCTCTCTCTCTCTCTCTCTCTCTCTCTCTCTCTCTCTCTCTCTCTCTCGCTCTCTCTCTCTCTGTCTTCCTGGGGAGTGGGGCTGGTTTGGTTGCTGAACGTCTGCGAGGAAACAGGAGCCACTGGGGACTGGACTCCTGTCAGGCAGCCTGGCTGAGCCGCACATCTCCGCTTTTTAACAAAGTCCCTCCTGACCACCAGATGTGCTGATTGGGTTTGTGTCCATTTGGGTTTTTTTAGTTGTTTTTTTTTCCGAATTAGCATTTTAGCTATAAATGCTGCCTTTAAAGGAAAAAAAAAAATGCAAATTTTCGAAGCAAAAGTCTGATATTAGTGTCCAGTATTAATCTCCAAAGCTGCAGCGTTTACCTCACCCAGTTCTGGTTCTATCCCCTCAAAAGGCTCTGATTGGATCAGTAACCCGAACATATGCAGGAATTAATTCTGATCTATCCTGGTGCTGCTGATTCTATCCTGCTGAAAATGCAAACTGTTGTGACGGACGCACAAATGTTGTTTCACACAAACTGACGCATCATGATCCGCCCACTGGCCAGTAGTCCAGGTGAAAAATTGAATCAAGCTCCATTTGACTGACGCAGAAAAACTATTTCATTAATTAATTCATTGCTGGCAAAATTCACTCGCAGCTACTGGACATGACGACCGCATTGTGCGGCTAAAAAAAAAAAAAGAAGAATAGTAACACAGTGAAGGTCAAAGGTTAAGATAATAAATATGACATTGCTCTTCTAGTCTGCTAGTGGCTAGCGCTAAAGCAGCCCGTGCTCAGCCTGCGAGAGTTGTGATGTCATTGAGCAGACAAACGTTCAGAATTTTCACAGTGCATTTTTTTTTTTATTATAATCATTCTTATTATTGCAACTTATGATAGATTTTCTGCTCACCTCTAAAATTGATTGAGGAAGCGAGGGCTTTAGTCCTGCTATGCTATTTAGCCTTGCTACTCCCGTCTACTGGCAAATTGTCACTCTGCTTTGTTTCCAGCCCGCTGGCAAAATCACATCTACTGTTGGAGAGCATTGATTAAGTGTGTGTGTGTGTGTGTGTGTCCTTGTGCTTATAAGTTTTGTGCTTTCTTTGTATTCACTACTTTTTATGTGTGTGTGTCTTTGTCTTTATTTGAATGGAAAATGAGGAGGCGCATCTCAAGTGGCTGTCTGTTAAATCTAGAAATTAAATGAAATTTGAAAATTTGAAAGAAATGACTGCGCGTGCGAAGTGGCTCCAGTTTAGGCCCCTTAAGAAAAAAAATAAAAATAAAATAAAAATAGATGCTTAAAATGTGTGATGGATGTAAGGCAACAAAAGGGAAGTCGGTCTTGGAAAGATGTGTAGTTCGAACGCAGCCTCTGCCTCCAGTGCAGCAGCCCAGCAGAACCTGGATCACATGGTGACACACCGAGCATCCGTCCCGCTGTCTCCACCGCCCCCCACCCCCCCCCCCCGCCTGGGCCGAGGATTCCTCTCGATGCCGGGCTGTGGTGCGTGCGTGCTTCTTGTAACAGGATAAGCGCCCCGCTGTGCTCCTCTGATATTATTTTTCCTCCTCGCCGACTCGGTCCTCGCGAGGCCTCGTCTCTGGTGTCACGGCTGCTGCTTTTCCTGCTGCCCCCCCCCCCCCCCCCAGGGGAGCCGTGCGGCCTGCGTCCTGCTGTCCATTATCTGGGATTTAAACTCATCCACCCCCCCCCCCCCCCAGACGAGAGAGGAGGCCGCCACCGCTGCAAGGTGGAAGTTAAGCTGCATGTTAAGAGCGTATTTAGAGACGTATTGGCTGAACGGGGGCGTAAACAAACAGGAAGCAGGAAGTGATTACAGGTCCTGATGTGGCCCCCGCCCGCCTGGTCGCCGCCGCCGCTGACAATTAATTTGTGTGAATGGCGCCGGGATTGATTGACGCGAGGCCGAAGCCACTTTCCTTTCCTGAGCGCCGGCTAATGAAGGTGTTTGAGACGAGTGGAAGGCCAGGAAGCAGTCGGCCAGCAGGAGGAACACTGACACGCAGACACGTGAGCGGCGGGAACATTTTGTCTTTGGCTTTAATATAATAATCATTATTATCATTTGCTGTTTTTGGGGGCGGGGTTTTACAATATATCAAGGTTCCGTATGATGCAAAAGTCGCTTTTACAACAAAACAAAAAAAAAGCCCTTTGTGATGTCACAAAGTGTACTGCCGCTCAGGTTAGTGACACTGCCACCCAGCCAGGTGTCGGCTCTGCACTCTTAGACAACCCTTGATTTTCTCGCCTTCCCCAGATGTGCAGGAGGTCCAGCCGAGCGTCAGGAAGCTAAAAACCCACCATCTTTTAGTGGGAGGCTGTAAACAGAGGGCTAATCAAGTTTTTTGTTGTTTGTTTGTTTTTTTTTCGGGGTTTTATGCATTGACCCTCTCCCTCTCCTCTCTCTCTCTCTCTCTCTCTCCCTCTCTCTCTCTCTCTCTCTCTCTCTCTCTCTCTCTCTCTCTCTCTCTCTCTCTCTCTCTCTCTCTCTCTCTCTCTCTCTCTCTCTCTCTCTCTCTCTCTCTCTCTCTCTCTCTCTCTCTCTCTCTCTCTCTCTCTCTCTCTCTCTCTCTCTCTCTCTCTCTCTCTCCCTCTCTCTCTCTCTCTCTCTCTCTCTCTCTCTCTCTCCCTCTCTCTCTCTCTCTCTCCCTCTCTCTCTCTCCTCTCTCTCTCTCTCTCTCTCTCTCTCTCTCTCTCTCTCTCTCTCTCTCTCTCTCTCTCTCTCTCTCTCTCTCTCTCTCTCTCTCTCTCTCTCTCTCTCTCTCTCTCTCTCTCTCTCTCTCTCTCTCTCTCTCTCTCTCTCTCTCTCTCTCTCTCTCTCTCTCTCTCTCTCTCCCTCTCTCTCTCTCTCTCCTCTCTCTCTCTCTCTCTCTCTCCCTCTCTCCCTCTCTCTCTCTCTCTCTCTCTCTCTCTCTCTCTCTCTCTCCCTCTCTCTCTGTCTCTCTGGAGGTTCTGCCAGTACTGAACTCCCACCGTCTCCTCCTTTTTTTCATTGTTGTTGGATCAGGATGACTCACCCCCCCCACCCCCCCCCCACCCCCCCCCCCCCCCCCGGCCGTCGTGCCCTCACACTGATTACTCTCGTTACTCAATTATACATTTGGACCCACCGCGCTGGCAACAAAAGGTGGCTGTGATTCCATTGACCTCCCGCCCCACCCCCCCACCCCAGACTCCACCCCTCACCCCTCCCCTCACTCCATTGTGCCCGCCTCTGAAAGGAAGTCAAACAAAATAAAGAGGCTCCACTTAAATGTGTTGCCGCAGGAACTTTAATTGACAGATTGATGGCAGTTTCTGTTGTTTTTTTTTATCCCCCACTGGAGAGGCGGCCACTCCTCCTCCTCCTCCTCTTCGTCCTCCTCCTCCTCCTCCTTCTTCCTTGATTTGTTCCGGCCCTCTGGAGGGAAACGAGAGCTGGCAAGGGGGTGGGGTTAACAGAAGAAGAGGTTTTTTTTTTTTTTCAATGAATCAATCACTCAACTTTTATTCGTACGGCGCTAAACCACAATCAAAGGCGCCTCGAAGCTTCTTTGTACAATCAGAGGGAAAAATCAGCTGACAGTCAGCAAGGTGCGACCGCGACCGGGAAAAACTCCCCTGTGGGAAGAAACCTGGAGCAGATCCAGACTCCAGGGGTCAAAGGTCATCTGCTTTGACTGCTTGGGGTGGAAAGGAAATAGAAAAAAAACGTAGAGAGAAGTAGAAGTAGTAGCCAGTGTGTGTGTGTGTGTGTGTGTGTGTGTGTGTGTGTGTGTGTGTGTGTGAATGCGGTGGCCGGAAAGCAACATTTGAAAACAAATGAACAGGCTTTTCGTCTTGTACGTCGTCAGGAAGCTCCGCCTCCTCTCATCAGGAAGGTTGTGGGTTCCATTCCCAGGGTGGCGTCGTCTCTACGTTCTTCTCCTGTGTGTGTGTGTGTGTCCGTCTCTTCTCTGCAGCTGCTGCAGCTTTGGCTTGAAACGAATGATTAAGACACTAATTTAATGGCGATATTTAACTAAAAAAAAAACAAATAACGTATGTGTATTTTTTAAAATTCATCAGTTTTTGCCCTCAGCTGGTCCCCGCAGTGCCTCCACCCCGGCCCTCTTAGATCACGACTGTAATGGTGGTGTGTGTTGTTTTTTTTTTATCTTTTTATTTTTCAAAGGATTTTGTTCTCTGGCAACAGAAAAGGAAAAAAAACAAAGTCAAACGCCTCGCTCAAAGCCAAGGTTCTCCACCCACATTTCTTCGATGGCAATGCTGCACAAATCTGTTTGATTTTTTTATTGAGTTATTTTTTGGTGGAAGATTGTGCTAATGGAATTTGGGAGGATGAAAAGCTTCCGTCCGTCCGCTTCAGCTCCAAGGTCTGACTGACTCTCCTCCTCCTCCTCGTCCCTCTTTGTCATCTGCTCCAGATAACGGAGCGCCGATCACTTCATTTTTCCACGATGTTGGAGTGAGTTGTCGGAAATGTAACAAAAAAAATAAATGAAAAAAAGTACAAAACACCCTGCTTTGGAATGAAACAGATGGTGATTTTTGGCCTTTTGCTGCGCTGGGCAAGGACAATATGAACAAGAAACCACCTCCTCATTATTTCACTTCCTCTCCTGCCTTGACGGAAGTCCCACCCACCCACACACACACACACACACGCAGGCTGGTTGTGTGTGCTACTGGTTTGGTGACGGTGGATCTGATCCATCGGCACTGAACAGGAGCCTCGGCGCTCCGACTGCTGCGAGTCCTCGCCGTCCTTCAGACGCGGCCGTCCAATTCCTTTTGAAGCGCTTTTTAAAAAGCTAAACGACGCGTCGCAAGTGAGCGTCGTGTCTTTGAACCAGAACCAGCTCTTTGTATTAGAACCAAGAGGAGGCTGTTTTATTTCTTTCATTGATTTATTTTTTTACGATTTCATGTTTAATTTCTGTGGAATTTGAATTTGAGGCAGTCGCACCAGAACGGCATTCCATGAGATGTGGGGGGGTGGGGGGCTCCATCCTCTGCAATGACAGCTGTCAGTGAATGATTCTGCACACAAAAATAACATCTGCACTGATTATGGGCTATTGGAGGGATGGCTGAGGGGAAATGTTTGAATGAATGAATGAATGAATGAATAATTCCTCATCCTCAGTGTCTCTCTCTCTCTCTCTCTCTCTCTCTCTCTCTCTCTCTCTCTTACAGTGTGACAGCGAGAGTGACATTGACGACAAGGTAAGAGCGCTACTGCTTCTTCCTCTTCCTGTGTTCATTCAGCCGTCACATGAAGTGGCGCCGAGTCGCGTATAAAACATTTTTTCAGCTGTCGAATAAAAAAAAAAAAGGGGGGGGTTTGGGGGGGGACAGACGAGTGCGGGGGAAAGCATCCCTGCAGATCCCACCGCTGTTCATCACCTCCTGTTCGGGATGAAAGTGACAAAAAAAAACAACATCCCCCCCACCCAAAAAAAAAAAACCATGAAGCGCAGGAAGAAAACACAAAAATAAACAGCGTGCGTGAAAAGGTGTCGCCCTGAAACTGAAGTGAAGTCAGAGTTCTGTTGTGTTGCAGCGCACAAACGACTCAACCTTGTGCGACAGCTGGATCGTTGAGATTCGCCCCGTGAAAAAAAAAAAAAGTTTTCTTTACATGTCTGAAAACTGCGCCGGATTTGGAAGCCACAGAAGAAGAAGAAGAAGATGAAGATGAAGAAGAAGACCAGAAACATGGGTGGCGCAATAGGCGAGCTAACGCTGAAAATGCTAGCAATTTGTCATTAGTGCATTGTCAGAAAGTCAGAATGGGTTTTCTATCCATCCGTCCATAAACCGTAATTCTTGTAAAATCTCACCGGACGAGATTATATTCCATCTATTCTGAAATATTCCATGACCGCGATCACGTACGCTGATGTATACATGCGAAAAAAGTGTTTCCATGACACTTTTGCGATTTACCTCAATATGGATCCGTCTGGAAAACCACCTCACGGGAGCGTCCAAGCCTTTTAGCCACATCTGAGAGGTTTTTCCAGGTTCAGGTGTTTCCATCACCAGTGCTTTATTGCAATATTTAGGCTTGTGCAATTCTAGGGGTCATGGAAACGCAGCGAGTGTTAATCCTGGTTTTCCTGATGTCCCGTCCCATCTCACGTCTTTCTTATTCCAAATCGGCTTAAAACCTCGTGAAATCTCCCCATCACCGGATCGCCGTGACTGTGTCTCCTTCCCCAGAGGATCTCCTCTTTACGTTTAAAGTGCTTATCGCATTTTTTTATTTTTTATTTTTCCATTGGCTTTGTGAAGCTAAAAGCACAGGTTTTTGATTTTGTGTCAGTAAATCCTGTGGAAACGTTGCACAACTTGGCCTTTTGGAAAGCAAAACATTGCCATTTCACCTTTTAACCTTTCAGCTTTTTCCGCCTCCTCCTTTCCAAATGCCATCTATGGGCTCTTTACATAACGGACACGCAAACGCGGTGAATCTGTGTCCTCCGGTGCGGCGGACGCAGCAGCCCACGGCTCGGCTTTGTGACTCTGAGCAACTTCTCAAGGTTCCACCACAAACAAATGCGGCGGCTAAATGTGAACAAGCCGCAAGAGTCAGTGAGACACTGCGAAACTTTATTCATCATCATTATCATCACCATCATCATCACCATCATCGCAAATGAAAAAGTAGATCAGGGCCATTCGGGCAGTGAGAAAAAATTAAGAAAAGGTTTTAGCTGCAGGCGATTGGCGGTTGGTGCGAGACGGAAGCGGCGCTAATCGCACCCTGAGCCGATAGCCGCGGGATTACTCTTCTTATCGACAACACAACGCCGCTTGTCGCCAGCTACATTTTTCTGCCAATCAACCAACAGTCCGCAGGCCTGGCCTCCGGGGTCTGCCACCTGGTGGCCGGATGAAACGCCTTCGCCTTCTTGCGGTTTTTTTTTTTTGTTGTTTGTTTTTTTTACTTTCTTTTCAGATTTCCTTCGCAGGTCAGCAATTACACTCTGCTAAATGACGGAGATAGCCTGACCGTAATCTCCTGTAAGACCGACTCCCGCTTCTGCGGCGGCAGCGTATGCAGCAGCTCCCGCTATAAATAATACATCGATAGCGAGGGGCCCAGATTTGCATTAGCCGAAGCCTGACGAGTCAATGGGCTTTTATCTCCCCCGGCGGAGCGAAGCCAGGAGGAAACGGCGCTTCGCGAGCTGGTTGACACCACGGAGAGAGCAGTCAAGGAGGGGGGAGGGGGGTAGCGGGGTGGGAGGGGGTGCTGGGTGGTGGTGGGAGGTGAGTGCAGCAGGAAGAACACGCTGCCAGTAGTGTTTCCCACTCACCTTTTTTGCAATTATTCTGCTTCCTTCTCCCGCTGCCCTTTCAAAGGTTCTGAGTCATGTGACAAATAAGGAGGTGACACTTTAGAAATCTGTTTGGAATCCCTCCGGTGACTCTCTTTCCAATCCCAGGTGACAGTTGTGGAGTTTCACAGAGTCCCACTCAGTTTTGTCTGTACTTGGACGTGAGCTGCGTTCACATTAGCGCTGACGAGAAGGTTTTTTATTTACCGTGCCGGAGCGCGCTAGCATGAACCCGACCTCTCCCACCACACCGAGAAGGTTGTGGGTTTGATCCCCTCTCTGTGTGGAGTTGACAGACACGTTCTCCCCGAAAACCAGCAGCTGTCCGTCTAAATCCTTCAATGCTACCATTGGAGGTTTTCATCAGTCTGAGGGTGAAACATCTTCCACTGGTGGCCTGTCAGAAGCCGGGCTGCTCTGCTCATGTAGTGGTGTGTTGCTCTCTCTGTCTCTCTCTCTCTCTCTCTCTCTCTCTTTTTTCTTTTTTTTAAATACCTCTCACATACATTTGTCACGAAGCCGTTTCGAAAAAAAACAGGTTGGGCAAAAAATAGCAGCAGTTAATGAAAGGAAAAAAGTGCGCGCAGCCTGTGAAAATCTTCCTTCATATCTGAGCGTGATGCCTAAATCCCAGCGGCGGCGCCGCAACTCTGGCAGATCAATACAAGACAGCCGCAACCGAGGGAGCCGCGTAATAACCCAACTTTGCTCCTGCCTAAGTATTGTTCTCCACTTTTTCTCTCTCTTTCTCTCTTTTCCAGTTCACGCTTTTTTCACTCTCACTTGTAAAGTCCCGATGATCTGCGGGGAGGGTGGAGGAGGGCGGGGGTGGCTTCGCTGGCGGGAAGGACGGGTTTCCGAGCTTAAAACAAGCCTTCACATCAACGCCGCCGAGTGTTCCGCCGCAGCCTCCCGAACTCCTCGCGCGAGCGCCTCCGAGGCGCTAATCAGGCGGCAATAAATGCGCAGCGAAGACATCCGGAGCGCCGCTTCGTTTAAAGTCGGCGTCGGCGGCTTTGCGAGAGCAGGCTGAGCTTCAAAAACACGCAGAAAAGTCTTCCTCGCTGCTGTTTTTCTCAAGGCTGTCATTCGCTGAGAGGGAAGGAGCGGCGGCGGCGGCTAACGGAGGCGACGCTAACACCCGATTTAGCAGTTTAAAGTCAGGCGCTGATGTGCGTAACACATCTGCGCTTAGCCGACTGACAATAACACAATTAACCAGCAACAACTCACACGTGTTGTCAAGTTGAAGTGACTCTGAGCATAAAATAAAAGTTTCTCAAAAAAAGAAAGAAATCAGCCCTTTGTGATGTCACGCAGGGCAATACCTCACTGCTACCCTTCCTGGGTTAGTGACCACACATCAACCAGTGAGGTGTTGGTTGTGCTAATGAGTCTTCGCCAATCAGCAAGTAGGGGAGGGTCTTTGCTCAACTCTGTTGCAGCGTCAACAGAACCAAAGTTATTGCTAAATATTAGTCCAGTTGGTTAGTCAGTGCAAAAAATGTGTTAATTTGTGCTAAATATGTGTGGTTTACATCTTCTGATTAGTTGACATCTCATTGCTCTTAGAGGTTATAGCGCCACCTCTTGGCTTGGCATGCACTTGTATGTGACCGAGATGATTTGGAATTGGCAGCTGGGTTTGGCGTAGGATTGTTTTTTTTTTTTGCTATTTGTTTGTGTTAGGACCAGAACCAGAATATGCTAAAAAAAAAAAAAAAAATAACAGAAAAAAATGGACCAGCAGTCTCGGTGTCTTGGAATCTTCTGACATTCCTTTTTTTGCGCGTGTTTGTGTTGGTGTCTGCCAGAGTCTCCAAGCTGGAAGAACATCTGGATGGAGGCCAGAAGCAGCACTGACCTTTTCCTTCCCTCCGAGAGCCTCATTATCATAATCAACTTGATGAGAGTTGTGAATTATCCGCAGCAAATTGCTGACGAAAGGAGGAAAAGGCCGAGGAAGAAATACTGTGACAGGCTGTCAGCGCTGGGGGGCGGCTGAGGGGACACACACACACACACACGGCTACAAAACGACGCGTTAAAAATTTGGCTTTCATGAGGAGAAAGACAAACACTGTCATTTGTAATTGCTCGCACTCGGGATAAGTCGACAGCGATAATTTTCTGCGAGTTTTTTTTCGTTCCTCTCCCTCCGCTGAAACAGGTGCCGCTGCTCCTCCCGTAACCGTGGAAATGAAAACAAAGACTCCTTTCACATCAGATTAGCAGCCACCTGAACACCCACACTGTCAGGATTTCACAGATTAACTTAATTAGAATATTGCTTCCAGGTGTGCCCCCCCCCCATCCTTCCCTCCAGGGTGCAATCAGTTGCACCGTGTTTGAGTCAAAGTGACGAGTCGCTGCTGCAGCTCCATCACTGCAACCTCTATCTCTGCAACCTCCATCACTGCAACCTCTATCACTGCAACCTCTGTCACTGCAACCTCTTTCACTGCAACCTCCATCACTGCAACCTCCATCACTGCAACCTCTATCTTTGCAACCTCTATCACTGCAACCTCCATCACTGCAACCTCCATCACTGCAACCTCCATCACTGCAACCTCTATCACTGCAACCTCCGTCACTGCAACCACTGTCTCTGCAACCTCCATCACTGCAACCTCCATCACTGCAACATCTGTCTCTGCAACCTCCATCACTGCAACCTCCATCACTGCAACCTCTATCTCTGCAACCTCCATCACTGCAACCTCCATCACTGCAACCTCTATCACTGCAACCTCTATCTCTGCAACCTCTATCACTGCAACCTCCATCACTGCAACCTCTATCTCTGCAACCTCCATCACTGCAACCTCCATCACTGCAACATCTGTCACTGCAACCTCCATCACTGCAACCTCCATCACTGCAACCTCCGTCACTGCAACCACTGTCTCTGCAACCTCTGTCACTGCAACCTCCATCACTGCAACCTCTATCTCTGCAACCTCCATCACTGCAACCTCCATCACTGCAACATCTGTCACTGCAACCTCCATCACTGCAACCTCCATCACTGCAACCTCCATCACTGCAACATCTGTCTCTGCAACCTCCATCACTGCAACCTCCATCACTGCAACCTCTATCTCTGCAACCTCTATCACTGCAACCTCTATCACTGCAACCTCTATCACTGCAACCTCTATCACTGCAACCTCTATCTCTGCAACCTCTATCACTGCAACCTCCATCACTGCAACCTCTATCTCTGCAACCTCCATCACTGCAACCTCCATCACTGCAACATCTGTCACTGCAACCTCCATCACTGCAACCTCCATCACTGCAACCTCTGTCACTGCAACCTCCATCACTGCAACCTCTGTCACCACAAAGGTGTGACAAAGCATCTTCAGGGTTAGATAGGGTTTGTTTTTTGTTTTGTTGCAAGGCTGTAAACAGAGGGCTAAACTGGCCGTTTCCTGGAGATCTATCCATCTTTTTTAACTCTTACTCGTGCAGTCCTGCTCTGTTTTCTTTGCATCCATGTTGACGCTAATGAGCATTTGCAACTTCTGAGACTTCTGAGTTCGTCTTCTCGGATGACCGACTCGTCGTGTTCTTCTTTGGTGCAGAGGAAGAGAATGTCGCCACCATGTGGTCTGGAAGACCAGAGGCTCTTGCAGAAATACTCCTATTTCCTTTGCCAGAAATTGTTTCTTCTCGTCTTTCGTATCTCCTCTTCATCTTCGCTGAGGTCATTCAACCCCTCTATTCCAACCACAACAACACCAGCGGCCGTCATCCCCGGGTGTCGCCGTCTCTTCTCTGCGCCGCTCGGCCCGTCCAGTCGGCTGCCATCGCCGCTCGACTTTACGTCACATTATCAAAACAGGTGTCGCAGGACCGAGTGTCCTTTCAGCGTTGCAGAAACACCGCCGCCCCGCTCGCCCTACCCTGTAATCTATCTGCCGGGCCGAGCCGTCGACGTCAATCCTCCACACGTCCTGGCCACTCGGCGAGGTCAGCGCCGCTATTTGGTGTCAGCGGAGAGGCGGCGCGGAGAAATCGAGTGGGATTCGCTCCTCCTCGCTTTGTCTGTCTGTCTGTGCTCTCTCTCTCTCTCTCTCTCTCTCTCTCTCTCTCTCTAGTGTCATCTTATCTGCGGCCGAGCCCCCCACTCCGGCTCCTCCAATTTCCTTCCTTTCCCTGCCACCCCCCGACCCCTCCCCCACCGCTAGAGATAGCTCAGCGCTAGCTGTGGCCCTTTAGCGGAGGACGGCGCAGGTCGGCTAATTCCATTTGGTCCTATTTGCCGAGCAGCCAGTCAGCCAGTCACTCAGCAGAGAGTGTATCTGTCTCCGGGGTGGGGGGTGGTGGGGGTGGTCGGGGAGGAGGGGGGGGAAGGGGGGGGGGTCTCCGGGGACCATTACCACATCCTGTCTACCGGCTCCTTTTTATGGCTGCGATGTTCTCGCTGTCTGCCGGAGCAAAAAAGGGGCCCTGCGCAGCCTCTGATTGACACATTAATCCCCTCCCCCCTCCACCCACCATAGCCCCCCCCCCCACCCTTTCGCCTTATCTCCCCGCCGTGTGCAGAATGAATGCCCTATCATGGCATCGCAGCGTCTTATCGCTAATGGCTCGTCAGCTAATGGCATCCTTCCCCCGGCTGGATGCGTCTCTGGCTTGGTGAGGTTGCGCCGCTACCCAGAATCCTCTGCTGCATCCTCTCTCTCTCTCTCTTGCTCGCTCACTCTCTTATTTGCTGGCGCCATCTTGGAGCGGCGGTGGCGGTGGTCATATATATTCATATTGGTGCGTTAGCCGCCTCCTAGCAACCCACCCCCCCTTTCCCCCCCATTTCCCTCGATGCTTTTTCAGGGCCCCTGATTGGCCGACGCCACTCATCATATTCCGTAACAGACAGACAGGCCGGCCGTCCCGCCCGCCTCTCCGGCTGTAGGTGGAGGGAAGAGGTGGAAATGGACCGGGCCCTAATGTTTCCGCACAAGTGATCATCCGTCCTCATCTCTTTAATGAAATTAGATTAAGTGCACCTGGGAAAGAGCTGAGAAAGCAGAATGCCTCGCCACCTCCTTTAATCTAAAACCAATTTGCCAGTAATATTCCTTCCACCGCCACCGCTGCCGCCGCCAACCTCCACCACCCCTCCCCGACCCCGCCCCGCCCCAGCTTTGGGATTCATCGGCTCCGGTTGAAGATGGAGGGAGGAAGGAGATGAGAGCCGAGCTGACTGGTCGCATTCAGCTCCCCACAGGCGCTGTGAAATTAGACCTGACACCGGCAACACAGGCCTTAATATGGAGATGTCATTTTTCCTCCTCCTGCCTTTGTCTTCCTCTCCTCCCTCCCTACCTCACTCATGCCTTCGCCCTCCCTTGTTTTGCCTTGCATCAAAAAAACCAAAAAAGCCAAAGGGGCCAAGATTCCGAAAAGATTCAGCGTCCAAGTTCAACAATGCTCCAAAAAAAAAAAAAAAAAAAGGGGGTCTTCAGAGTGAAGGTTGAAGGATAATGATGGATAATCACGGAAATAACGATGACGACTCGCAGCCTTGTTTTATTTTGCTTTTTTTGGGTTGGTGGAGGTGGGGGGGGGGGGGGGGGTTGTGGGGTGGATTGGGATCACAAACCAACATCTCGTGATGGCTCTGAGCTCACACGTATCTGCAACCTGGAAGCGTTTAGCGGCCTAATTCGCATCCAGCCGTTTGAAACGTGCACTCTGGCCCCCACATGTGCTCAGCAGGCTGGATGGAGTTTTTCAGGCCTCAGCGTGTGTACGCTTGTGTGTGTGTGTGTGTGTGTGTGTGTGTGTGTGTGTGTGTGTGTGTGCGTGCTTGCGTGCTTGCGAGCTCGGGTATGCGCTGCATTTTGCGGGTTGTCGAGCGACGACGGTACATCTGTTGCGCGTTTGGAGCGCAAGTATGCGGCGGCGATCAGGGAGCATATTAGGATTTGTCTGAGCGCCGGAGGAGGACCAGCTTAATCCTGCCAGTGTGTGTGTGTGTGTGTGTGTGTGTGTGTGTGTGTGTGTGCGTGCAAGGGCCAGGGTGAAAGCCAGCCAGCCCCAGTGCATGTTGGGAAGATGGGCCGCGATGACAGCTCAGAAAAAAAGGGAACAGAGAGAAGCCACTGCGCGGTCTGCAGGGCACGGCGGCAGCCGGGCGGTCATGGGCGGTGACATCAGCGGCGCGGGGCGGCGACCTGTCACGGGCGATGCACGTCAGAGGAGGCGCCGTGGGGCGGCGGTGGCGGCGGCCGTCAGTGATGTGGCAGCCAGTAGGCCGGCCCCTCCCCACTGCTCCCTCCCCTTGGGTTCTCCTCCTAAAGGTTGGCGCCCATGTTGGCAGCGGCCGATGAAAACAGACGCGGCGGCGGTGGCGGCGGTGGCGGCGGTGGCGGCGGTGGCGGCGGTGGCGGCGGCAGCAGCGGCGGCGGCGGCGAGCGGAGCCGCGGCCGCCACTCGGCAGAGAGGAGGTGTGAAAACCTAACGTGGCATCAAGACTGTAATCTTCCTCGCCACTCAGCGAGGCTGTTTGCGTTGGCAGGGAGCGTTAATGGAGGTGCTCGCACGCCCTCTCTCTCCCTCCCCCTCTCCCGCCGTCCGTCACGGCGGCTGATCGGACGGAGAGAGAATCTTGTCATCGCTCAACAGCTCGTAATCACTGTGATCCCGGGAGTTACTGTCGGCTGGATGAGCACCAGGTTCCCCTCCACCTTGACCACCTCACCTCCTCCTTTTTATTTTCCTCCAAACGTTATTTTTCCTTCTCTTTTTCCTCCCCTCTCTCTCTCTCTCTCCCTCCCGCCGTCCCTCTCTCCCTCCCTCCCTCTCTTTCGGAGCGGCGGACGGGCGGCCGAAGCGCTCCATTGCACAATTTTCTGCTCGAGATCTCGTCGGTTCAATGACACAGTAACAGACAGAGAAAACACGGCACGGCCGATCAAACAGGACGAGCGCCGGAAGGATGGCGGCCACCTGCGGCGCGCCGGTGGTGGGACGTCCAGGAGGGGCGGTGGGAAAAAAAGTAGAGGGGGTGGCGGGGGCAAATAAAAAGACCTGGAATGATGGGGAAACTCGGTTCTTTGGCTCGTCTGCATGTTTTAGAAATGAATCGGCCCCTTGTGATGTCACACTGGGCCTCGATTCCTCTCCAGGACCAGCAAACTTTGAACTTTAAATGCAACAAAAACAAAACAAAACACACAGTTTGGGGAAAACAGCTGTTCTGTGATGTCACAAAGGGCACCAGCAGCTAAGACACAGGCGGTTTTAGCAGACGAGGCGGTTCCACCAGTTTCCCAGCACTGGAGGGTGCAAACAGAGGGCTAATTACAGTGTTGTGCAGCGACCTCATCCTCCTCCTCCTCCTCATCTTTCTGCTCCTCTTTCTCCTGCTTCTCCTCCTGCTCTTCCTCCTCTCCTCCTCCTCTCCTCTCCTCCTCCTCCTCCTGCTCCTCCTCTTCCTCCTCCTCTTCTCCTCTTGCTCCTCCTCTTGCTCCTCCTCTTCCTCCTCCTGCTCCCCCTCTTGCTCCTCCTCTTCCTCCTCCTGCTTCTCCTCCTCGCTCCTCCTCTTCCTCCTCCTGCTTCTCCTCCTGCTCCTCCTCCTGCTCCTCCTCCTCTTTCTCCTGCTTCTCCCCCTCTTGCTCCTCCTCTTTCTCCTGCTTCTCCTCTTCCTCCTCCTCTTCCTTCTCCTGCTTCTCCTCCTGCTCCTCCTCTTCCACCTCCTGCTCCCCCTCTTGCTCCTCCTCCTCTTGCTCCTCCTCTTTCTCCTGCTTCTCCTCCTCCTCCTCCTCCTCCTCCTCCTCCTCCTCCTCCTCCACCGCCGGCCCCCCCAGCGAGGAAGCCAGCACTTCCTGCCGAGCGCTCGCATCCGGGGCCGGTGCTGATTGTTAATGAATGGTGACGCGGCGGTTCGATGTAACGAAGCGGCGAGACGGCCGCGCCGCGCCATCAAAGAGCAAAGCTTGTTTTTCAAGTGGCCTGTGTTTGAATAACAATCCCAGCGCCGTACACATTTTTCCACACGAGCAATAAAAAAGTCCAATTGACTCCACATTGGCTGCAGATGTCCTGCAAGAGGAGGGAGACGGGGAGACGGGGGGCACAAATGTTTCTGCGTACGTGGATCTGAGATGCGAATGTTTCTGCGTGTGCGTAAACACGACGTCTAAGTGGCTTTTTATTCAATAAACAGAGCCGCAGTGGAATTGCTTGCACATTTCAGGCCCGGCGGAGGAAAAAAAAGAATCCGAGGCGGAGTCGGCGCTCAGCAGCCAGACCCTGCGGCCCGTCCAACCACCATACCCCCCCCAAACCCCCCACCACCACCACCCGCATTGGCTTGTCTTCATAGGACTTCCTAATGCAGGAGGAGTCCACTTTCCTCCGAAACAAACGGCTTCATGCGAATCACCGTGTTGATATAGAGTCACCCCTCCTCACCCCTCCTCACCCCTCCTCACCCCTCCTCACCCCAAAGGCTTCCCGGTGCTACGACACTGTTTCTGCTTCATCCTCCAGTTCTGCGTTTCGTCTTCATCCTCCGATCAGTTTCCCGATCTTCCAGGGCCGCCACACCGTCTTCTCTCTCCTCTCGGTGGCTCCGCCTTCCTTCCGTCCTTCCTTCCGTCCTTCCTTCCTTCCTTCCTTCCTTCCTTCCTTCCTTCCTTCCTTCCTTCCTTCCTTCCTTCCTTCCTTCCTTCCTTCCTTCCGTCCTTCCTTCCTTCCGTCCTTCCTTCACTTCCTTTGGTCTTTCCACCAGTGTGAACAGTCAGATGGCTGCAGTGGATCCTGCCACCGACTGCCAGACCCTGCAGGCCGCTGACGTCGGGCCGGCCGCCCGCTCGGCCCTCTGAAGGGAAACTTTCTGTGGGCCAGTGTGTGTGTGTGTGTGTGTGTGTGATGTGGAAAGCCGAGATCTGGAAGTTGCGCGGTTTTAAAAAATTCTGGCCCAAACACACACACACACACACACACACACGTACAGGGGGCCAGCTGCCTTCAATTAAGCCCCAGCCAGTGCAGCAGCCCCCCCCCCTCCAACCCTCTCTCCCCTTAAAAAAATAAAAAGAAGCCGCCTGCTTTGATCTGCGGCAGCCGAGGGAGAAGCTACACGGCTTGAAAGATTACAGAGAGAGGGGAAAAAAATAATTATTGTATCAAAGGTTGCACCGTAAAACTTAACGGGGTGGTGGGAGATGGGGGGGCTCAAGCTGGCGGGCAGGAAGGTGGAAGCCAGGTATTAACGACGGCTGCCATTCACCTTTATTTGCCAGTGATTTTGGCCGCTTTAATTAGCCGACACACCTGGTGCTCCACTCTCGCTGCCACTTTGGCTTTTATGGACGCCGCAGATCCCTTCAGAGTCGCTGAGGCTGCTGTGTTTGTTGTTGGGGGGGGCGGAGGGCGGCTATCGGATACTTCCGACTGTTGAGGGGCCGCAGACGGCGAGTGGCGGCGGCATCATCGTCCCCCTGCCAGGCGGCTCAGACGCAGGCGGCCTGAACATCCATTAAATTAATTTGACTTCATTAGCGCCGTCCTGCGAGGCCAGGGGAGGGGGGGGAGGAGAGAGGGGGGGGCATGATGGGGATCGTCGGGGGGGGCCAGAGGGGACGGCGCTTGAGTGGCAGCAGCCGCCGCTGGCGCTCAAGAGCAGCGAACACATGGCAGTGACGGAACAAATATGGCGGCAGGACGAGTGCCAGGCAACAGGAGGAGGAGGGGCCGGGGGAGGAGGGCGGGGTTGGGGGGGGGGGTCAATCAACACCCGGTTAACACCCGCCGTGCTGGTTAGAGAGGGAGGGAGGGCGGAGCCACTTGAGCCGCCACGGTCTCCACGCCAGAAACGTCAGTGGGTTACGACGGCTCGCGATGTTTTTATTTCATTTTAATTTTTGCTATGTTTTGCCAAGTGGCGGCGAGCGAGCAATTTTATTTCATCTTTTTTTTTAGGTTTTTTAGGGTTTTTTTCGATTTTATTTTTTTGCTTGCCTTTAAAGCGACGTTCCAGACGTGGAACACAATCCTGCAGTTGTTGTTGGGTCTTGGCCGGGAGCTCACAGCCGGGAGGTTTTATTCGTCCTTTGAACGCTGCTTTTCCAGGTGACGTCACTCTGAGGGAGAGTTAAATAAATAGAACATAACAATAAAAACTGCAGTTTGTTAGTGGACCAGCCGTTAAAAATTAAAATGGACTCTAACAGTGCAAAGATTCCTCATCATTTGTCAGATTTTTCGGCTTCTTCCAAGGAGAATTGCAGCTCCCGCCACCGACACAGCGCCCCCTACTGGTTTGGGGTGTAGCACTACATTTACCGTCTTTGGTTGCCCGCCCAGTACTGTTGGTAAAACTTCACACCTGTCAGCACTTCCAGCCCGGCCGTAAGTCGCTAGGCAGCGAGCTGACTGGTCGACAGTGGAGGCGCCAACGAGACCAGAAAAGGGTTTAGCCAAAAAAAAAAAAAGAAGAAAGACGGAGCATCAGTCACAGTGTGTTTCCTTTTGACAGGGTGCTGGGCAGGCGGCCAAAGTTAAATGGTCCTGCATCAGGCCAGCAGATGGCGCCGTGTCAGCTGCCATTCTCCGCGTTTTGCGAGCCAGCGAATCGTAAAAAAAAAATACGATTTTGAAACCTTTATTATTGCTTCAAGTCAAAATAATAAAAACAAACTAATAATCATAATCATAAATATTCCAAAAGCGACATGCGTCTTGCTTTAACGTCCAAATATCGCTGTTTTTTTTTTTCCCGCCTTCACGCGCTCGGCCTGCCAGCACTCAACTTAACTCAACAAAGTCTGCAGCCCTGAAGGCAAGCAGCCGCCGTGGAGCAGCGGCCGCTTGCACCTGGAAGCAAAGGAAAGAGGGGAGGAGAAGAAGGAAGATAAATAAATAAATAAATAAATAAATAGAAGAGGCGAGTGAGCGGCTCGGGGCCCAGGTCGGACTGGAAGGTAGCCCGAGGGCGGTAAGTGTTGTGTCTGACAGCGGCGCGGCGCTTTGATCAGCGGGGCCTCGTCTGAAGATTGCTTCCACATCTGCACAGGGGGAACGAGCTGTAAACTGCCAAGAAGCATTTTAATGACACTTGGATTATAAAATGAAAGAGGGCTCCAGATGGCGGGCAGCGCAGCACAGCGCAGCACCGCGGCTGTGGTTCACCGGGGGGGTGGGAGTAGGGGAGGCGGTAGGGGAGGAGGGGGGAGGGGGGGCGTGGAGGGCTGTTTTAAACTGCTTTTTTATTGATAAAATATGGGGTGAAAAATTTGCGCCGAGCTTATTAGGCGTCCCGCTGCGCCGGCGCTCGGCTCGCTCCAAGCTGTTGGGCCGTGGCCGCGCTCCAAACTCCTTGCCTCCATAAATTTTTAGCAGCGCCTTTTAAATCTATAAGATCTCCGCTTGTTAAGTTCGACGAGGCCGCCGCCGCCGCCAGGCTCGCCAGAAACTTCGCCCACACGGTGTTTTCGTCCTTTGAAAATGCCTTTTTTTTCTTCTTCTTTTTTGCTGGCGGCCTCGTTCTCTTCCTTGCGATTCGCCTGGACGTTAGCGGCGGCTCCGGTCGTAACGTCGACTAGACCGGACCGGACTGTATCGGACCGGACCGGACTCGTCGCCGAACGCACTCATTATCGACCCGCCGAGATTCGACGTCCAACCTTTTAGTCATTTTTATGAGTGCGTGATTTCATGAGTGCTCCTCCACCCTTTAGCGCTGAAAGGCGATGGTCCCGGTGCGTTGCGCGGTCCGGCCGCTGACATTCAGCCACTGGCTGCTGCTGCTGCTGTGGCGGCCAGATGGAGCAAACAGTTGGCGGTGGTTCGTGGATCAAGCTGAAGCCCAGTTGGAAGCATTTTAAAGCTGAACTCCTCTTTTTGAATTTGTTCTTCGATATATATTTTCTTAAGGAGAATGGCACCTTGCCATTGATGCAGCGCCCTCCGCTGGCCTTTGTACGTATATACATACTAGCTAGCTACCACTTGCGAGTCTGTTGCTAATAAGACCAGTTCTGTCTAGTAGAGTGAGGGGCAGGCACCCAGAGTTATACAGTACAGTTCCACTCCAGGCCAGCTGGGGGCGCTGTGACAGTAGCATGGCTGCCATTCCTCCTGTTACAAGATAATCTTTTTTTTTTTTTTTTTTTGTTAAAGGTCATTGAATCCGGCGTTGTAAAGTTGATAAAGCAGGCTGTGACACTTTAACCTGGGCCTGCGTTGAGTGGGATAATAACAGCGAGAGAGTTTCCACCGCTCCGTCTCTCCCGGGGTTAGGCAGCGTAAAAGGCGGCGGCTCGTTCGCTAATGAATTTCCTTTTAGACTTTGCACCTCGAATCTCTTGGAACGCACATCCTGCAAGCGTAAAAAGCCACAATGATTCATTTGGCGGAACAGAAGAAAAAGAAACGGCGAGATAATTACATTTGGACGGGATGTTGTTTAAAATCAGATCGACACCTTTTTCTCCTTCTTAATATTACTTTCCGCCCAATTGGTCTCACGCACGCTCGCTCACTGGCTGGCTGGCTGGCTGGCTGGCTGGCTGGCTGGCTGGCTGGCGCGCACGTCTGCGATCTGCGGCTCAAATTGAATTTTGGTCGAAGCGCAAAAGCGGCTGATTGAAAGACTGGAGGTGAGGGGGGGGGTTATGGTCTCAATAAAAGGCGTCGCTTAAAGCAATCTTGACTCCATCAAAATCCATACATGTCACACACGTGTGCCCCCCCCTCCCTGCCCGCCTCCCCCCCTCCCCCGACACAGCGGCCTCCTCTCCGCTCGCTCTCACTGCTAATTTAAAATCCATTTCAACTGATCGGACTGGAAACGCCGCCTCTGTTTTCTTTTTCTACCCCCCTCCCTCCCTCCCTCCTCCCTCCCTCCCTCCTTCCTCCCGCCCCCACCTTCAGCAAAACAGCCACGTCCCTCCCTCACCCACCCCAATTTATATTCCATAGCCGCCACCTCCAGGCCAGCTCGGTGCATCAGAGACAATTACTGTCAACATCGCATCAGCTCACAACCGTTGCTTTGCTTGTTTGTCTCGTTACGTCCGCACCCCGAAGCTGCCTCTTTCCGCCACCGGGGGAGCCGCCACGTCTCATCCTCGCCCCGGCGTGCAGCGGCGGGACAGGTTAGCAGACAGCGGACTAGCGGGATGATTTGACTCTGAGATGAAAGTGGATTTTTTTTGGCCGCACGACGCCGTCACGCACAGCTAGCAGGCTGCAAATATGTAGGAAACAATACAAGTGCAAATGAACTCAAATACGTTTTTTATTGAAATTCTTCAAAATAGCCACCTTTCATAAAAAGCATTTTTAGAGGTATTTAATGTGTTTTTCTTTGCTGCATAATTACATATATCTTGCTCATATATTTGACGTCTTCAGTACCAATCTGCAGTGGAGAAAGTGTTAAATAATACTTATAATAGTCTATAATGCTATTTATGATAATATTACTACTACTACTAATAATAATAATAATATTAATAATAGTGATATTGTGTTTCTGAGCCATTTTAAAGCAATGCTCAGGTGAGGTCCAGCTCGGCCAATGACAAGGAGGAGCCTCAGCTTAAACATTAGCTTGCGTCAGCGCCGAGACCAACAGCCTTGGGGCTCACCCCCACGACTCTTTCCTTCAGTAACCCCGGCTGCTAGATTAGCAGGGCTATCTTATCCAGGCGAGGTCAAGTCCGTGTTGTCACTGGTGTTCAGGAGTCCAACGTGTCCAACAGAAGGCACCGAGCGCTCCGTGATCGGTCCGCGTCGTGATACTCGCGCCTGCAGCCAGCGCTACACTTTTCAGGCCCATCCAGTTGCACGTCCAGCGTGTCAGAGAGACGTCTCACTCTCCCGCAACTCCTCTCGTCACCTGCGGGGGGAAACAACATTAGATGAAGGATATTCAGCTCTGCTTTTGATTGAGAAAATAACGACGATGGCGACGTTTGGAAGTAGCTAACTGACAGCTGAAGAAGTGCCTTGGTTTCAGTCAGCCTCGCTGGTTGTTATTTTCTGCCCATGCATGGATCGTTTCTCTTTGTTCTGCAGCGGTGAAATAACAATTGATGGAAAAAAAAAAAAAGGAGGGAAAGCAAGAAAAAATTGCACCACCTACTGTGCATTTTGACGAACCGGCCTTCAATATGAGCAGCGCAGTACAGCAGTGTGAAGCTTGTTTTGTTTTGTTTTTTTGGTTTTTGTCCTTTTAATATTTGCAAGTCATTTTAATGGAACCAAGAGCAGTGTGTGAAGCCGGATCGACAAACCTCCTCCTCCTCCTCCTCCTCCTCCTCCTCCTCCTTCTCCTTTAAACGCTCGCTCTGTTTCCCCTCCGCTGAGGATACAGCAGCCAGCCGAGGAGGTGACGGCAGACAGAGATGCTTTTGGCACGGCCTGCCGCTCAGAGCTCCCGGCTCTGTCTATATTCCTCTTCTTCTTCTTCTTTTTTTTTTTTTTTACTTACCCGGACCCTCAACCACCCCCCCTCCTCCCCCCCTCCTCCTTCCCTTTACATCCCCAGCAACCCCCCCCCCCTCTCCTCCCTCCTCCTCCTCCTGCCTTACCTTCACGTGGATCCCATAGGAAGGAGTAGCGAAAGTGTCTCCGAGCATTCAGACACGTTTTTTGAAGTGCAGGACAGATGGGGGGGGGGGCTCCCGGGACGGTAAAAAATGAATCCAGGCTAGTAATAGGAGAGATGTTTTGAATCCCTTCCCCTATAAGTTATTTATCAGGGGCCCTTAGTGGTGCAGGAAGACTCGAGAGTGCTCCCCTTAATGTGGCGTCTGATGAGTAGTAGGGGGGCCGTTCCAGGAAGTGCAGCTGTAAAACAAGGATGGAGGGAGGAGAGGCAGGGAGGGTGGGGGGGGACATTAGCAGGGAAGTCTCCCAGGGCCCGCGCCAAGAAAAGAAGGGAACATCACGCAGGAGCGGCTCTTTCCCAGCATGCAACACGGGGGCAGAGATAAGAGGCGTACAAGAAGATGTCCCGGAGCCCCCCAGCAGCCAGTGATACTACACCAGGTACAGAGCAGCACTAGTGTTTCCGCACCGCCGTTTCCCACCATGCCAGGCGCTTTTCTTCTTTTTTCTTCTTCTTTTTGAAAAAAGAAGAAGAAGAAGACGAAAAAGGGTGGGGGTGGGGGGTGCTTTGAGTAGTTTTTGTTCCCAAGCAAAAAGCAAACTGCAAACTGCGCCCGTCATTCACAGACGGTGGGTTTTTTGGGTGTTTTTTTTTTTGTACCCTCTAAGCAAAGTCGAGCATCAAAGCGGGAAGCGAGACGGGACTCGTCATGACTAAATAAAGACTGGAGTGTCATAAATATTTCTACACGCACACACACACACAGACATACACCCTGAAACGGTGTTCACGCCTGATCACAAACGCTAGCGGTAACGAGGCTAAGCGGAGAATTCTTTGATCAGCGGAGACTAACGAGTGGCGCGCCGCTCGCCCAGGCTAATAAGGAGCAGCTAATGACACAGTCGCTCTGTTTGCGCTAATTGCTCTCCCCGGACCTCCGCCGTGGCCCCTGTCTCCTCAGCGTCTGTCACCAGGTATTTTGTTGTTTTGGTCCCCCTCACCACCCCCCATCACCACCACCACCACCACACTCTGTCCTCGAGGCAGCCATGTTGCCAGAGGAAGTAGAAAAATAAAAGCGATATTTCTAAAATTTCGACAAATTACAATTATGATTTGCAGTTTTTTTTGCTGTCTAGAATGGTTGTTATATTTTTCTCTTTGATTACTTTTAAAAAAATATTCCGTCTCCTCCTCCGTCCAAACGTAACGTGCCATTTTCACTTGAAGTGAACCGGTCACGTGACCGCATACGTCAATGTCCAGTGACATGTAAATGCAAAAAAGTGTTTCCATGACACTTTTGCGATGTACCTCCATATGGATACGTCTGGAAAAAAAAAAAACACCTCATGAGAGCAGCAAAACCTTTTAGCGATATTAGAGAGGTTTTTAGCTGTTTCCATCACCAGTTTTTTTCGCAATACTTAGATTTTGTGCAATTCTTGGGGTCATGGAAACGCAGTTAATTCGTCCACCAGTGTTCTTTTGCTAGCTACCTGCTACAAGGCCGGTTAGGGGGAAAAAACAGACAGAGAAAAAAAACTAGGCCGGTACAATTTCACATCAGTGCTGCGCTGCCTGGCTTCTGTCAGCGTTTTCAGACGGGACAACCTGCTCGGCTAAAAGGCACAAATGAAATCAAGACGGCCGGTTTTGCTGCTGTTGTAGTCAAACGCTTTCTCACGGGAAGAGAAGCTAATTTGTTGTGAGGCTCAACAGGCTGAAGACAGCCGATGACATCCAGGCCGAGATGTATCCTGTCTTTTGTGAGTTGCCTTAAATGACTTACAGTTGAGAAAATGCCGAGAACACAGGCCATGTTCTCACTGAACGCGAGATCCCTCTGGTAAACTGGGCCCAGTCACGCCAGCTGCTAAGCTAACCAATATAAAATGTGCTAGAATACTCCCAGAGTTTTGCTTTTTTTTTTTTTTTCTGATGTGTGATGCTCATCTGTTAGCGTCAGTATTAGCTTTAATGCTAACTTGTCAACCTTGATGATGAGCACTGCTATCAATCTGTTAGCAATAGCGATGGTCTCCTCCCAGGGCTCTTTGACTTTAGAGGGTTGAATCAGTACTTCTGGTCCCTCCCACCTCTTCAGCTGAGCAGGAAGCTCATTGGTTGAGTGCTCTGTGACTAATTTTGAGTCTGATTGAAAAACGATGACGGACGACTAGTTTGCAATCTGTCCACCGCTGTGTCAAATTATAAGCACCGTCGCTTTGTTTTTTACAGATAATACCTCAAAGGCCGCCCATTAAATACAAAAAGCCAATAACTATCACAGCCAATAACTACCCGCTCGTGTGCGCAAATGATTTTCTGACAACATGAGCAGCTACAGGAACTTAATCTGGCACTTAATCTCCAAAATACCAACCTGCACCGAAACCAAATTCACATATTAAAGGCAATTTTAACATCAGCTACGAAAAAAAAAAAAAAAAAAATAGATTACTGTTATTACTATGTGCAGGCAGTGGCAGGGCAGCCGGCAGGCAGGTTTTCTCATGTGGAATGTGTGACGTGCATGCGGCGGCGGACATTTCCGAGCACCGACGCATGGCGCAGCATCACAATGGGCGACAATTTGCATATCATTTCATGTTGGGGATATTAGATTAATGGCTTGTGACTGGTGTGATGAATACTAATTTAGCCTTAAATCATGTCACCGTTCAGACCTGCCCGAAAGGCAGCGGAGCAGCTAAGCAGCCCCACTTTTTTTTTTTTTTTTTTTTTTCATTTTACTATTTTTTTTTTTTTTTTTTTTTTTTTACTTCATAAGGTCAACTTGCACGTCTGTCGCCGGGCAGATTTCCCGTTGCTCCTAGCTTGTTTTCACAGGTCATGCCACTCGTGGTGATGTGGAGGATATACAGGAGAAGTCGGGGGGGGGGGGTTAACGTGGTCTCCATTTACCCCCGCCGGACAATAAAAACCTGCTGATCGGGTCGGGGGGGGGCCAGGAGGAATTGTAAAAACTCCGGGGCTCTGATGGAAAACATAAATGTTTTGGCGCCTCGGCCCACCCCCCCCCCCCTGCCCCTCCCCCGCTTCCCCAGTGGCCCCGTGGTGACCCTGCGCCGACTCGCTCATCCGCCGAGGCTTTTAGGCCGCTGATGTTAACGTTGTGTGAAAAGGCTTACGCAGAGAGGTCGGTGGGGGTGGGGGGTCGAGCAGCGTCGTGCGGGACGGAGGCTTAACGGCTTCGGAGACTGTTTTGATTCTCCCCCAACAGGTTGGGCAGTAAAGCAGCAGCGCGGAGCGGCGAGGAGGAGGACGTGCAATAAAGGAAGCCGGGGCCCATGATGGCGCTAATTGTCCGTGGGTTTGAACGAGAGGGAGAAATAAAGAGCAATAAACGCGGCGCAGCTGCTGCTGCCGGGCGCTATTAAAAATAATATGGCTTTTATGAAATGACTGCAGTGCCCCCCACCCCCCCTCCCCCTCATCCAGGATGATCAGAAGCTCTGAGATCAGTCGTCAGTTTTAGGCCATGTGGTTTGTTTTGTTTTGTTTTGTTTTGTTTTGGGTTTTTTGTTGTTTTTTTTAGGAATGGTAAAGGTTTAGCATTTCCTAGCAAGTAGATTTTCCAACACGCACAAATATAAATGTAACAAAGCCGTGCATGGATGCGTAACAAAGACTGAATTTCTCTCTCGTGCTCAACCTTCTTTTTTTTTGTCGCTGCGGTGCAGGGTGTGTTTTTTTTTCCCCTACATACATGTGTGTGTGTGTGTGTGTGTGTGTGTGTGTGTGTGTGTGTGTCACTTCATACGCTCTCCTGAGAGTCGACGGCCAGCCAAGAGTAAGGGGGGATGGTTGGAGGGGGGGGGGGGGGTGTCCGGTGGGAGCCGTTTGATTGATGTGTTTTGGGGAGGAGGAAGGTGCTTGTGAGGATGATGAGGGGACGGGAGCTTGATGGGACTCCGCGGTGGGAGGGGAGGCGAGGCTCTTAAGTGGGGGGAGGAGGGAGGGGCAGGAGGGAGGGAGGGGACGCTAGCTTTAACAAGCTCTAGATTGTTAGTGACAGGCAGATACTTCAACACTTAAAGTAGAAGGTTTGATTTAATCACAGAGCTGTCATTTGTTATTTGTCTGGCTCGCTCCGCCGAGGCTATGGCTGATCAACTGCCTGCTCCCAGGAGAGCCCCCTCTCTCTCCCCCCCCCTCCCCCCAGGCCCCCCACCGTAATGTCTAAATCCCCCGCACAAATTACAAGCCCCCCCCCCCACCCACCACCACCACCACCACACACCACCCCCAATCCAAATCCCGCCATGTTAGGAGGGTCTCTCTTCGCAGAGGAGGTTTGGCGGGGACGGGAGAAGGTACGGCGAAAGGCAGGCGAGAGGGGGGGGCAGTGAGGGCAGGAGGGAGGGACGGAGGGGAAAGGGGGGAGGGCGGGGGGAATGGAATGGCCCGAGGGCCACTAAAGATCATTAATAGGTCTGTCAGAGAGGTTGCCAGTTGGTTAGTGTCTCATAAATAAGAAATGAGCACCTCCCTTCCTGCTATTCTAGTTCATTAATAATGCCTGCTGTGGCCATTCTGTTGCATGCTATTACTCGGGAGGAGCGAGAGAGGCACAGAGATGTGGAGGGGAATTCTGGGATACGGCGCCGCGCCTCGCCTCATCTCGCCTCGCTCCTCGGTAATCCACCAGGACAGCCTTTGCAATTTGCAACGAGTCCCCGACGCCGCGGAAACCGAGACAATTAATCCCAGAACTGGCAAGGAAAAAGCAGAGAGAACGTCGGGATTGGTGACGAGATGAGGGAGATTGAGACAGAAGGACCCAAAAGACCCGTCTCTCCTCTGCCTCCCACTGGCTCTCACAGGCCACAGCCGCCTCCTCTTCCTCCTCCTTGTTCTTCTTTTTGAGTATTGGTTGTGGAATATAAATGATGGCAGTTCCAGGCCTCCTTATTCTCCCAAGATTGGCAGAAAGAAAAGGAAATCACGGGATGGATGGATGGATGGATGGATGGATGGATGGATGGCTGGCTGGATGGCTGGCTGGATGGATGGATGGATGGATGGATGGATGGATGGATGGATGGATGGATGGATGGACGGATGGATTTGCGGACCAGAGAGAGGTCTGGCTGGTTGTTAAACAGGGAAAGGAGGACAGGGTTCCTCGGGGTCAGCCGCTCAGGAAAGGCACCGCTTTTAATTAGGACGAGGGGATATAATTCTTTGATAAAGGCCAGGGGGCGCCAGATGGGGGGCTGGGGTTGTGTGTGTGTGTGTGGGGGGTTCCGTCCGCTGAGGCCGACGGTGGTCAACGCCGCTCATTAACCCTTCATCGTGACGTGACTCCGTTCTGCAAAGGCCGAGATAAAGAGCTCAGGGGGGTCAGCAGTCGACTGCAAGATTCCTTCTCCGTTTCCTCGCCATCCTTCCCTTTTTTTTTTACCTCTCTCACTCCGCCTCTTTTTCTTATTTTTCCGCGGCCGACTGATGAAGCTAGGAGGTACGGAGTGGCAGCGCTAGTCCTCAGAGTCATCATTCAGATTTGCAATGACTGCAGCTCAAAACCATTGGCTGTGTATAAAGATGGGCGGAGTCATCGTGATGTCTCCCATTGGTTGGCGAGTAGCATCTTGAGCTTCCAGAAGGTTCCATATTTGGATGTGTGGGCGGTACCAGAGGTGCGTGAGTACAGCGTCTTGCCCAGTGCCGCCCACCTCTGCCGGTAAGCCAATGACAGTCGGCTACTAAACTTTAGCCACACCCATTCTTACTCAAAATTAGACCAAATTGGGAAGAAGAAAAAAATGTTTAGCCAATTTGTTGTCATTAGTGATGTAGAGCAATAAAAACATTGCAACTGGTTTGCAACAGTATGAATTCAATGTCATATTGACAGCCAGTCTTTTTTTAGTCTTTTTGCAACCAACTTTGGCGGCCCCTGCTGGCTAAATGAGAAAAAAATATAGATATATTTATTTATTTATTTTAAACTTTTCTATCTTTTGAAATCGGAAGCTCCGCCCCCTGCACTCATTTTGCACCGATGGCCATAAATGACCTCAGTCGCCTCAGAAATACTGCAAGGGAAAAAAACAAAACGCACACTCACAAAAAATGGAAACAATGTCAGAGCTCTGCTTTGCTTTTAGACATCAAACGCTGCGGCGGGAGTGACGGGGGGGAGACAGAGTGAGCATGACGGGGGGAGTAGCGGGAGGCCGCAGAGCCGTGATGTATGATTTTATTCATCTGTCTTTCCTGTTCCTGATTAGGGGCCTTTAAACTGTGATCGATTGGCCGGCGCAAGCAGCCTCAAATCAAAGGCAGATACTGTGTGCAGCGGGCGGGCGAGGGAGCGAGGGAGCAAGCGGGAAACACATGGAGGCATTCGAGGGTCTCCCCCCCCCCCCCGAGGAGGAGCACAGCCAGAGGTTGATTCACTTTGTGCCGACCGGCCGGCTAGCGAGGGGCTGGAGGGGAGGACGATGATGGCAATGATGATGGTGGTGGTGATGGCGATGATGATGATGATGATGATGATGATGATGATGATGATGATGGGGCACAGCCCCCCAGCGTCCAATATGGTGGCTCATACATTTCAATGAATTTGCTCGCAGATGACGAGAATGTTTTTGGCTTCAGGGTTTTCCTTTGCTTCCCATCAAGCCTCTTTAAATGCTGAGAACAAACTGTTTTCTGGGGATTTTCTGGCCTTTATCATTTTTAAAGTCCATGACTTAAGAATCTACATATAATACATAGATATACATATAGTGATTTATTATAACGCATGTTTTCAGACGTTTACTTTTGCAATGTGGTCTATGGAGGAGGGGGGGGAGAAGCTTTTTGTATGCAATGCCTCAAGCGGCCACTGGGGAAAATTTGCCGAGCTGCCATATTGGCAGTCAGGTATCCTGTTCTCATCATCCATCCGTTGGAGGGAGGCTGTGGATCAACACTTGATGTCCAGGTGTTTCCGTGTGCAAAATGCTTCAACTCCTCCCTCGTTCACTCGCTCTTCCTCTCTGGGCTCGCTGCATTCTTCCGTCCCCTTTGCGTTCTCCCTCGCCAGCAGCAGCAGCAGCAGCAGCAGCAGCAGCAGCAGCAGCAGCAGCAGCAGCTTCCTCTCCTCACTCGCCGACTCCATCACACTGGAGATGAGCCCTGGTGTTTAAGAGATGAATGGCACTACAAACAATTTATGATTCCTTCACTAAGGAAGTCGGATCTTTTCTCCATACCTCGGGGAGATGTTTGCTTTTTTCTTTTTCTTTTTTACTTCGTTTTATTTTTTCCACCACTTCTTTTTTCTCATTTGTGGCACTGCCAAAAAGAACATTCTGATATGTAATCTCTGGCTGCAGCAGGACTGGCAAGCAGACAGACAGAAAGACAGTCAGACGGACACATGTGCTACAGCGCACATTTGTTTTCCTGCTCTTGACCCGCCATCGACTGCAGGGCCGCAGCAGAAGGAGAGAGAGAGAGAGAGAGAGAGAGAGAGAGAGCGAGCGAGGCAGCCTCACAACAGATGGTTCTCCTTAAGGAGCCGAGATGAAACTCTTTGTGTTACAAGTGCTCTTTGGTCTTTTTTGAGACTCCAATCGGTTCAGGCTCCCCTGCTGGGCTGCGGTCCAACGTGCCGAAGCCAAATGAGTGCAAAGCCAGCACACTGCGCACACACACACACACACACGCACGCACTCTCACACACACACTCACACACACACACACTCGGGTATCTGATGAACGGTCTCACCTGTCTCCTCGCTTTGACTTATGGGACAAAGCGGACTTTCTAATCGGGGGCCGATAAATTTGCTGAGTGGAAATAATCGTCTCGAACACTGTGTGCTGCCGTGGGACCGCGAATCCTCGGAATGCATTCGCTCAAAAGAAAGAAGGAAAGAATTCTTGTTGCGAAGAGTAATGGAAAATTCCTCTGATTAGATTAAGGAGTATCACACCAGAGGAGGTGGGGGGGTGATGGCTGCAGGTCTGGTTTCAGGCCCTCCGTGACTTGACGCTCCGCACTCCGACTCCTGTGGCACAACTGCGGTGGTTGTCAAGTCAACACCGATTAGTGTTATATTTAGCGTTTCTTTTCCTTTTTTTTCTTTTCTTTTTGGACTCCGTATTGGAGACCACGGCCCTCAAATTGAGGCCAGAAGTTGATTCGGTTCAAATTAGCCCAGCCGCGGCTGCCAGCACTCCGAGAAATCGGACACCAGCGCCAGCGCAGTCGACTGCGAGTCACGCAGCTGGATCGACGACCAACCCCCACCACCACCACCACCACCACTCCCCCCCTCCCGGGATAACCGACAGCCTGGATTTTGCGGTGTTACTGTACTCAATCAGTAAGGGGTGAGCGATACTGTATGGATCCAATACCAAGTAAACACAGGACTAGTGTCAGAGATACCCAGAACAAGTAAACACAAGACAAGTATCACAGGTACTAATACCAAGTAAACACAAGACAAGTATCACAGGTACTAATACCATGCAAACACAGGACTAGTATCACAGGTACCAATACCAAGTAAACACAGGACTAGTATCATAGATACCAATACCATGTAAACACAGGACTAGTGTCATAGATAGCAATACCAAGTACACACTGGGCTAGTATCAGTTACCAATACTAAGTAAACACAGGGCTAGTATTGTAGATACCAATACCTAGTTAATGCAGCTCTAGTATCATCAATGCCGATACTTTTTTGCCTGAATTGTCATGATTGAATGATTTTGTGATTTTTGTCTTTAGCCAGTTGATGGTGACGATGGTAGAACACAGGACAAAGATTCTAGCCTCTGACTAGCTAATGTATCCTCATGCTATCGGGGGCTGGGAGGCAGATACCTGCAGAAGTATCCCTCCTCCTCGGCTGTCATGGCGGCTCGCTGAGCGGTTTGTTAAAGGCCCGACGTCTGAAGCCACTAACAGATTGATGTTGAATCCGGAGAGGAAAGTGGCGTCGTGCATCTCGCATCCAGGAGAGGAGGGAGGGAGGGGAGGGGAGCGGAAGGGGAGCGGAAGGGGGGTAGGAGCGATTGCATCCCCCAGCAGAGTGATGGCATCAGTTCTAAGAGGCGCACATGCCGGTGACAAGTAAACTGAAATCATCATTGATGTTATTTATTTTCAAATGTTCCCCGCTTGACAGGCGACATCTTGTTTGGCACGCGTCCCGGGGGAGGCCGCCGTGCCGCGGCGCTCCCCGGCTCCATCACGCTCAGACAGCCGCGCCGCGCTGACACCAAAGTGGCGGGACTCGCTAGAGACTTGCTCTGGAATTTGTCACAATCCGCCGTCGCTGCTGCCACGAAAAGCACAAATGCGCCAAGCTCCTTGTTTACACACACTTGCATATCTGTCGACAAGCGGCCCGTCTCCCAGCCTCAGCATCTGGCAGCGCGCAAGGAGATGCTTTCTCTCTTTTTACTCACACACACACACACACACACACACTCACAAAGGAAAGTCCATTAAAGATTAGACCCCCTCTCCCTCGCCTGATAAATGTCAACAAAAGTTTAATCTGTAGGAAGTGCAGAAAATGCCAGAAGCATCAGCATCCTGTCGCTGTCTGATTCAGATATGAAAATATGGAATTTAGCTGCAAATGAAGGTGTCTGTCAAAGCGAAAATCTTTTTGCCAGGGCCCCAGTGAGACCTTCCCCGGATTATCGCTACACCAGCGCTACGCTGGCTAATTAGCACACCGCCGCTGAAAACCGCACCGCTGCTGTCAGTCGCTAAAAGGACGCGATGCGCTGTGCGACGTTCAGGCCGTCGCTCAGACGAAAGGCAAACCTGACAAAACTTTGTTTGCGGCTCAAAAACGGTGGTCGCACCGCGAGACAGTGTCAAAAATTCTACGGCGTATGTCGCATGCAGCCTGCGATTTAGTACACAGTCATCGGGTAGCGCTGTAGCCTGTCAACACTGTGCTAGCAGCTCCAACGGCACAGTTAGCCGCTGCTAACGTTGCACAGGACCAGTCCGGCCGGCTTCCCCCGTCCATCCATCCACCTGCCCATCTCAGCACAGCGTCACAGATACCAATACCAAGCAAACACAGGGCTAGTATCGTAGATACCAATACCAAGAAAACACAGGGCTAGTATTGCATATACCCAGAACAACTAGACACATGACCAGTATTGCATATACCCAGAACAACTGGATACCAATACCAAGAAAACACAGGGCTAGTATTGCATATACCCAGAACAACTGGATACCAATACCAAGAAAACACAGGGCTAGTATCGCAGATACCAATAACAACTAGACACATGACTAGTATCGCAGATACCAATACCAAGAAAACAAAAGTATCAATCTTGTCATACAAGTATGGACCCTACACCAATACTCACCTTGGAATCAGTCGTATCGATACATCCAGCACTACTTTGGATGGCTGGGGCTGTGGCGTGCACGTATCGTCATGCTATCAGGCGGGAGGGGGGGGGGGGAGCAGATACTTGCACAAGTATCCCTCCTCCTCGGCTGTCATGGCGGCTCACACAGCCAGGTGCTTTGTGCGTGTGTGTGCACATATGCAGGCTTGTTTGTGTTTGCGTGGCCCCTGCTAGCCGGGGCTCCATCCATCCTGTCGTACGCGGGCCCTCATTACTAGCCGGCGGCGGTCCGGGGGAGGGGTGACCTGCAGGATGAAGGAAGCGAGCGCGGCCGCCAGGACAGGTAACACCGGAGCTCGGATCCCCTCCCGGCTGCGGCTCGGCTAAAGGAGTCCATTTGTCAAACGTGCCTCAGCGGTGGCGGCGGCGGCGGCAAAAGCCCCAGCGGGGAGCACATTACTGGCGGGGCCCCTGCAGAGATCAGTCCTCCCACTCCCAGCAGCCGCACTCCGTCACCGGGGCCGACCGCCCAGGGCGGTGGCGGTGGCAGCCCTCCAGCCTGAGCTCCCTTCGATTGGCTCATTAATAATACACCCCCCCCCTCCCCCGCCCTGCCCTGCCCTGCCCCGCCCCCTGCAGCCTCAGAGTGAGGGGACATGCTCCGGCGCTCTGGACATCACTCTCTCCAGCTAATGGGCCGACCGGGAGAGGCCTTTGTCTGCACACGACTCGCTCACATCCTTCAACGTGTCACCCAGGACAATGTGGGTGTGTGTGTGTGTGTGTGTGTGTGTGTGTGTGTGTGTGTGTGTGTGTGTAAGGCCCGGGACTGTGGATCAAGCTGTTCACCGCGTGTCTTTAGCCCCAAACAGGAGCTTTTGGCTCGCACCCCCCCCCCGCCCGCCCAACAGCGCCTCCTCTGGACGTAAGGATTATTGACCTGCTCCGCACATTTCTCTGCTCTCACCGCTGGCACATCCAAAAAGCTTCTTGCCCGCCCTCCCTTGTTTATCCCCCCCGACAGGCTGATCTTCCAGGTTTTTCTCTCCTCCTCCTCCTCCTCCTCTTCGCTCTCCTCCTCCTCCTCAACGTGATTTTGCATGACGAGCTGTTGTTTTTTTCTGCGCTCCCAGGGAAGAAAGGGAAAGGAAGAAACACCCGTTTTGTTTTCATTGTTACAGGACGTAAATCTAAGGAGAGGTGGAGCCGCAGCACTAAGCCTTATGGATCCCTGCGGGGCTCCTCGCCGAGTCCCTCGCTAAATAAATCTGAATGGAAAATACATATGGAGTCGTAAAGCGCTCGCATAAAGGAGCACTTGTTCTCCTCCAGGAGAGTATCAGATTTACTGGCTCCACGCTCTGTCTACCGGATTCCAGCCCTCGGCGCGTTAGTTAGCGCGGGTTGGGGAGGGCTGTTTGGGGGGGCGCGAGCCGCCGCAAAACCCGTGTGCGTAAAGTTCAGCGGTGGATTCGTTGTGCGACGTATGTGGTGGGGGGGGGGGCGCAGCGGCGGCGGCTGCTTTTTCGACGGCGCTCGTCGTGCGAGTTTTTTTTTTTTTTGAGGAATTCAATAGCTCACATTTCACTCCGCGGCCGCTCAAGAATGAAATCTCCCCCACCCCCCACCCCCCACTGCCGCCACCGCTGTTCGGAGAGCAATTTAGTTAGCTGGCTACATTACCATACATCTCCAGCTCCACTTAGACCAGAGAGAGAGAGAGAGAGAGGGAGAGAGAGAGAGAGAGAGAGAGAGAGAGGGGGGCGAAACGAGGGGAGTGCAAAATTGGTGCCATAATAAAGCCAGACACAACTCATGTGGGGGGGGGGGGCTCGGCTCAATTATTAGCTTAAGAAAACGGTGTAGAGATTTATGAAAATCCCCAGGTGACTGGGAACAGGTTTAGTCACTTCCATATGTGACCCCGGGGCCGAGCGGCTGACAGGGCCCTTCCAGGCCGATTAGGCTCCCAGTCCCCCGGCTGAGGGGCCGGCCTTGTTGGCAGCTCGTGGGTGGGGAGGTTTTTGGGGCAGCTTAGCCTCTTGAGCTCAATTGGGAAAGATCACAGATGTGGAGGCCCCGCCGGTGGAGGGGTCGGCCCGTCCGTCCGTCCGTCCGTCCGTCCAGCCGCCCATGGTCCACGTGCAACCGCCCAGGCCCCTCCCCATCCTCCTCCTCCTCCCACCTCCTGCTGCTCCGCCACGCTGGGGTTTACTGTTACCCTCGGTGCCTTGAAGAGGAAATAACAGAGGCGCCAATTAAAGCTTTAAGACATTAAATAAAAACCCTCTGTTGTTGCCGTTAAAGCGGCCCAGTTAATGCTTGTTTGCCTTTACGACGGAGCCCCAGCCAGCCGCCATTGCTCTGGTTTCTATTAGTGGAGGGGTTGGGGGGCGAGTGGGGTGGTTTTGTGTCAGATCCCTCCCCCTCCCCTCCACCCTCCCGCACCCCCTTTCCTCCCTTCCTGCAATCGTTCCCTTTGCTCTCCGGCTGGAGCCTGATTGCTGTATAAACAAGCATTTTTTATTGGTGAAACACACACCGTCGGACAGGAGGAAGTCAAGGATTCTGCGGGGGCCCTTTGAGGTGGCGGGCGGCTTCGGCCTCGGCTCGACGCCGCCTGTCGACGTCTGCCGGCGAGAGCGCGGCACACTGGCTGCACTGTTCAGGTGGGCTTCTTCCTGTTTTTTGTCAATCAGGACGCGTCTGCGTGCAACCTGCTGCCGAGGTCTGCTGACGGTGGCCTCACGACGAGCCATGAGACGTTGCGCCGTGTTTGAAGTGTTTGTGTGATGATGAATTAGCTTGATGTTTTCTTTACTTTTCTCTTTTGTGTGTGTGTGTGTGTGTGTGTGTTGGTGTCTGTGCGCGCTTCCAGGCGGCGGCAGACATAATAGGAAGTCTAAAGTTGACTCGGTCCCAGCGGTTGGGAACCCGTTGAGCATAAACCAGTTTTTATCCACTTGCAGCACTTCTTTATGGACCTTAATTGCCCTGTTATCTGATTTTGATTTTTTTTTTTTTTTTGCATTTGCACACCGTGACTGTTTATCCACTCGCCTTGTTCCCTTTTCTGTGCACGATAATTTGTTTTAACGCAGTGCAGCATGCGCGCACTTAGATTGGGGCAGATTTTTGTGGTAATTGAATTGAGATAACTTGTTTGGTCTTCGTGGAGAGAGAGACGCAAAAAAAAATGTCTCCTAACTAACTCTGTGTCGGTGGGGGGGAGCAAAGGAAGTAATAGAAGGAGCAAAATAAGGATAAAAGGGGGGAAGGGGGGAAAAAAATCACATTTGTGTTTTTTTTATTCGCAGAGCGCTGGAAAAACAAAATTAAGGTTGAAGATGATTGGTCTCGGCGGGGCGGAGCAGGAAGTGATGATAGACACCCCTGCCGCAAGTCCACAAAGAGCTGAGGGCTCGACAAAGGAACAAAGGAGCAATATAAAAGCCGTGTCAAAGGCTCCCGGCTTCTGTCTCTGGAGTTGCATTGGTGTAATTAGCGAGGAAGGCCCCTGCCCTTCCACCAGTTTTCTATCGACACCCCCCCCCCCCTCCCCGCCAGCCCGGGGTCTGCCATGAGGAGGGCGATGGGCCGCCCACTCGGGGGGTGAATTGGTCGGGGTCGGCCGATCGGGCCCCGCGTCCCCAGGGAGGGCGGGGTTAGAAGTCACGGCAGGCCTGTGGCCACATGGGCCGGGGTAGAGACCCGGCAGCCAGGCTTTTTTTTTTTTCCTGGCTGAGCTCCCACCCCCCTTGGCTAAATTGTCCTTATCCATATTACATTCACAGAAGGCGGCGCGGATTAGCCGACATCTTCATCAAAATGAGTTAAAACCCGGCAATTTGGGTCGGGCGGTGCGTACGAGTCCGCGGAGGAAATGGGTCTTTCAGCGAGAAACTGCTGAGGAAGGCGTTTTCTCCGGAAGGTTCTTTATAGGTTAACGTATTCAGGTTGGGGAGGGGTGGTGGGGGGTGCGAGGGGAGACCTTAACCTCCGGTGTGAAAGCCATTAGTTTGGAGGACAAGGGTCTCCGAGCTAAGAATACAGGATTTGGGAAACTGACACACGCAATTACAGGCTGGAATGGGAACCATCTGACTGGCGCTAATGTCTTAACTCCCTTTTTTTGCGCTTGACTATTTTCCACGGCGAGTGGAATCTGAACGGCAGACTGGCAGCGGGATTATTTAAAAAGCAAAGAAAGTGTTTTCTGCGTCGTCACGTCGTGGCAACTCATCCTGAACCACAGCGAACCAATGCACAAGGAGACCAAACGAACAGGAGCACAGTGGCGTTTTTAGAACATGTCCAAACTTTTGACTGCTCGTGTTGATACAAATCACCCCCCACCCTACCCCCCACCCTGAAAAAACACAGACCTCAGTGCAGAATCATGTATGTAACACTGCTCTCCCAAAGGGATCAGCAGATGTGCGACACAAACTGGATTCATGGTGAACAGCGAGGAAGCTAACGCTAATGAACTGGCTAACTAATGCACCAGGGCTAACTGGTTGGCAAAGTAGCCTCGGAAAAAGCCGCTGGCCTGCTAATTTCTCCCAGTTCGGCTTTGACAACGCAACCGATTGGCCGTCTGTGAGTGGAGGGAGGAGACTTGCACCCGGCGTCGCAGATCTCTCAGTTCAAGAATGACCCGAGTGCTCCGGCCTCCTCCTCCTCCTCCTCCTCCTCCTCCTCCTCCACCACCACCACCACGCACAACGTTCCTGTTGTGAGTTCTTGGCTGCGTGGTAGCATGCGAAACCCAGCGTTGAGTAATGACGCGGCCTCGGGCTCGCCGTCCCTCCAATTGCCTCTTGGGATAATAAATGAGACGTGATTCAATAAGGCCAAGTTGCTGTTGATGCTCCAAAAATCTAATTTGGGGGATTTTCTGCGTCTTTTCATCATTAGCTCAACATTAGCCGCGCAATGCTGCTCTTGGTTCTCTTGGCTATGGAACAAGTGTGTGTGTGTGTGTGTGTGTGTGTGTGTGGGGGGTGGGGGGTATTTTCTCTCAGAGAGATCCCACAAGAGTGAAACCCAGGGTTGAATAAAGAAAATTGGAGGAGTGGCCGTGTGCGGCGTCAGACGCTCGCTTCTTGTGAAGCGCAGCATTACTTCCCAGCTCCTTTCAACTTCTTCTTCTTGTTTTTTAACACATATATGCCAATATGTTGTGCAATGATTTGCTACTCGGGTTTCTCTGGCTTTGTTTAGGGGGGGCGAGGAGGAGGAGGAGGAGGAGGAGGAGGAGGAGGAGGAGGAGGAAGAGGGGCAGAGTGTCCTATTGGTCTCCCTGAACTCTTGCCACTGGCGTAGAGCTCAATCAAAAGAAATAGAAGAAGTGTTCAGAAGAGTGAACACAACGTCGAGGCCTCTCCCTCTCTCCCTCTCTCTCTCCCTCTCTCTCTCTCTCTCTCTCTCTCTCTCTCTCTCTCTCTCTCTCTCTCTCTCTCTCTCTCTCTCTCTCTCTCTCTCTCTCTCTCTCTCTCTCTCTCTCTCTCTCTCTCTCTCTCTCTCTCTCTCTCTCTCTCTCTCTCTCCGCTGAGGTCTGGACCCTTTTGTTGTCTGCCATTCCGTCCTCTGTCTCTCCCCACAAGTTCCCGCAAAGTAAAAAAAAAAAAAAAAAATCCTGCAATTGGTTCCATCTTCACATCTTTCAGCTGCCTTCTATTTTATATATATATATATATATATATATATATATATATATATATATTTCTTTTTTGGCTACCACACTTCACCTGACTGCAATTTTTTCCCGACTTGTGGCTTTGTACACCAGAGTTTTCCAAAAAACACACTGGACAAGAAAAAAAAGAAGAAAAAAAAAAGAGTATGATGATGTTTGCCACCGGCGCGGAGATCAACAGCTGGCATCTCGGCCTCTCCGAGTAATTGAATCTGCACTCCGCCGTTTGGAATCTTTTTTTTCCCCTTTATTTTCATGGTAATGTGATCTAGCTAACTCGATTTAAAGTCATTTACTTTGGGTTAATTTTGTATTTTGCAAGAGGGACTTTTTTCCTTTTTTTTCCCCCTCCTCCTTTCTTATGGTTTCCTTCCTCGGCTCGGGGGCAATATTAGATTAGTCGGCTTCTCTCGGTCGCCGTCCAAGAAGTAAAGGCCGTCGTCCCGTCATGAGACCCCGACAGAAGCCCCGCCCCCTGCACGCTCTCGTCCTCGCCGACATTCCGCCTCCTCGCCGACTTTTCTCGACCCTCCTCAGCTGCGTTGTCGTTGCTTTTTCCGGAGATCCAGAGACGTACGTTTCTGTGAGAACGTGCCGAGGTCGGAGGTCAGCCGCGATCCCGCAAGACAAAACAACAACAACAACAACAACAACAACAACAACAACAACAACAGCAACGGTGAATGGATTCAAACCCAGTTCACCCACCTTCCTCCATCTTAAGTCGGATTCCCAGCGACCGGGGAATCCTGTCGGCCATTTTGTTCAATTCTGTGGGGTTGTTTTTTTTTTTTTTCCTAAATGTCTCAGACGGAAAAAGAAGAAAGAAGAAGAAGAAGAAGAAGAAGAAGAAGAAGAAGAAGAAGAAGCAGCCCAACCCACAGCCGCCCGCCCGCCCGCCTGCGCGCAAAGTTAATTAAGCCATAGTTTTAGAGCCATAATTGATTAAATCATAGTGTCAAAATAGAAATTGCCGGGGCCCCAGCAGCTGCGTCTGACTGGCTGAATTAAAAAACCAGCGGCATCCTCAGCATCCGCTGAAAGAATATGTTAATAAGACCTCGGCTGCAATCACATTGTGTTGTTTTTCTCTTCTCCTTCGTCTTACCCCCTCTAAGCGTGTGTGTGTGTGTGTGTGTGTGTGTGTGTGCGTGTGTGCTTCTTTATCCCAGTCCCCCCCCCCCCCCCCCCACACACACACACACACACACACACCCGAACCCACTTTTCCTCAAGGGGTCTTATTATACACTTCTGTAACACTAGAGAGTTAGCGCAGCGGCGCAGCGGGGGAGCCAAAAGACCCTCCCCCAGCTGCCCCCCCCTCCCGATCCCCCCGCCACCCACCACCACCACCCGATCCGGCTCCCCTTAAATCTGTCACAGCATCTGCCTCATCCAGGCCCGGCAAATCCTTTGACGTGTGGGGCTGTGGAGCAGTGGCAGCAGCAGCAGCAGCAGCAGCAGCAGCAGCAGCAGCAGCAGCAGCAGCAGCAGCAGCAGCAGCAGCAGCAGCAGCAGCAGCAGGCAGCCTTGTATCATTCATGAACGCTGCTGCCGCCGCCGCTGGATTTCCATCTCTGACAGAGCGCTGCGTCGCTGCTGCTGCTGCTGCTGCTGCTGCTGCTGCTGCTGCTGCTGCTGCTGCTGCTGCTGCTGCTGCTGCTGCTGCTGCTGCCGCTGCTGCCGGGAGCACTTGTGCCCACATCATCGGGTGGAGGGGGTAAAGAAAAAAAGACCCTGGGCGGGCGGGGATGTGCGGCGACAGCAGCATATGGTGGCCGTCGACACATCGCACCACTGCGCTGCAAGCCCCCCCCCACACACACACACACACACACACACACCTTCCCCCACTGGTGTCTTAATGAGGACGTTGGTCCAAACGTGGCAGCGGCTCTTCCTCCTCCTCCTCCTCCTCCTCCTCCTCCTCCTCCTCCTCCTCCTCCTCCTCCGCCCGCTCTGGCTGCTCACTCGTTTTCCCTCTCTCTCTCCCCTCCCTCGCTGACCCCCCCCCACCCTGCGTCTCTGGCGCGGTAATGATGAGAAATGGAGTTATAATGCCAGTTGTTAAAACCTCAGGCCGCACAACAAATGCGCTTCGGAGACCCTGCGTTTGTCTCTGAGTGGATTAGCCAGCCGCTCTGGTCGCCCTCTATTTAATCTCTCCGCAGCCTCTGCCGGTAACTCCCAACGTCTCTGGCGGTGGCACATTTTGCTGTCACTTCCTCCCGCCGACTGTCTCTCACCCCTTCCTCCCCCACCGCACTCGGAGGGAGTTTTCCCTCGGTTTTATTACCTGTATTAAAGAGCGGCTGGCGGTGTTGGTCCTCGGCAGGCCGGCAGAGCGGCCGGCCGGGCCTCATCGCTCAGCGCCGCCTTTAATAGCCGCTTCCCACGTTCTCGCCTTTTTTCCCAGCGGTCTTTGGACACTCGGCAGCTAATTTTCCTTTGTTTTGTTGGATTGGGGGGGGCGGGGAGGTTTGGCGGTGGGCAGCGTCAGCCGCACTGCCTCTGCAACACACAACCGGACAACCGGTCGCTGGCTGCATATAAACGTGGTTTAAAAAAGGCCGAAGGTAACGCAAAAAGTACCAAAAAATCTATGGTCTGGCCAGCAGGGGCCGCCAGACTCGGTTGCAGAAAGGCTAGAAATGGTTGGCTGTCCATATGGCAAGAAGCGTGAAAATTCACACTGTTAAAAAAAACTGGGGGAAATTTGTCTAAATTTCAAGCAAAAATAAATTTGGCGGCTAGATTTTCATTTTTCTGTCATTTTGTCTGATTTTGCGACCATTTAGTTGCGGGTGGGGACACCGGTTGGCAGCCAGCTGTAGTGTGGTGGGCGGGCGTTCCACCTTCCAACCACTGCTCACCTCCAGTCCCGCCCCCTCACGTACAAATAATGGAACCTGAGCCAATTTTTAAAACTGAACAAAGAAACTCAAGATGGCGCCGGCCACAAAAAACCACTCTTGGGTAGTTTACCAAAACCAATGAGTGACTTTGCACTTCCAGCCAATGGGTTCATCTGAATCTTGCACCCTTGAGGCACTCTGACCTTTGACCTTCGTCGTCATGTTTCGACGCCCGTCACAGTAGCGCTTGTTTTTCCATCAGAGCGTGAACTTGACGAACCCATAGAGGGGTTGGGGGGAGAAAATAATTCCCAGCCTTTGGTTTCATCTCGTTAAGAAGCGCCTTCAAATACCCGCGACAGCAGGAAATAACGCCGCTCGTTGTCTTCTTTTGATTTTTTTTTTTTTTTTTTTTCATTTTCCGTCTCACATCACCAGCGGTAAATTTAGTCACGCCACGGCGTTGATTATTCCAAGTACCTTGGGTCGTTATGCATAATTTGATGAGGTCGGCTGGTCCCGTGACTTCACCGCTACCAGGGAGAGAGAGAGCGAGCGAGAGAGAGAGAGAGAGAGGCGTCATGTCACAGCCGTCCTCCGTCAGGACGTCACGCCGCAGCGTCCTGACGGGAGAGGCTGTTATCGCAGGCACCCTGCTGAGCGCCCATAAATTACTCCCTAATCTCACTTCTCCCATTCCCATCTTTTCTCTCTCTCTCTCTCTCTCTCTCTCTCTCTCTCTCTCTCTCTCTCTCTCTCTCTCTCTCTCTCTCCACGGTGTAAATTATACCCTGGTGGAGACAAATCAGTAACAAGACCACACAGGGCTGCGCCTTCTGTTGTCACGTTTGCTCGACAAGAGCAGCAAAGTCTCATCGTCGGGTTGCGTTTTTTTGTTGTTGTTGTTTTTGTTGTTGTTGTTGTTCTTGCCTCTGTCAATCTTCCAAACGGCTCGGGAGGTGTGGTAGGAAAAACAAAAATAGAAAGAAAGGAAAAAAAACAAAAAAAAAACCCAATGGTGAATCAAACAACGAGATCTAGTTTGCACATTTTCTCCTGCCGCACTCGCTCGCCGCTGCCTGCCTGCCTGGCTGACTGACTGGCTGGCTGGCTGAAGAAGAAGAAGAAGAAGAAGAAGAAGAAGAAGAAGAAGAAGAAGAAGAAGAAGAAGAAGGAGAAGAGGAAGAATGTCAAGGTGACATGCACGGCGCATTTGGAGGCAGAATAAAGACGGCGGCGGTGTGTCCTTGCTGATTCTATCAGCAGCGAGCCGTTCTTTACCTTCTTCATTGAAAGAGGAGGGAGTGTAGGAGGAGGAAGGCCGCAGGAGCGTGGGCGAGAGAGAGAGAGAGAGAGAGAGAGAGAGAGAGAGAGAGACAGAGAGAGATGGAGAGGGAGAGAGAGAGAGAGAGAGAGAGAGAGCCAGAGAGAGATGGAGAGGGAGAGAGAGAGAGAGAGAGAGAGAGAGAGAGAGAGAGAGAGAGAGAGAGAGAGAGAGAGAGCCAGAGAGAGATGGAGAGAGAGAGAGAGAGAGAGAGAGAGAGAGAGAGAGAGAGAGAGAGCAGCATCCTTCCAAGAGACGCCACCGTTCCGACCGACCGAGCCGGCGCAACACCTCTTACCACCCCCCCACCACCCGATCGATAGGCGGCGCTGGGCGATGCAAATGGCGGCGGCCAGCGGCCCCCGGCGGGTCTTCCCACCATCAATGCAGAGTAATTATCTTTGGCAACAACCAATATTGGATTGTTAAGCCCGGGGATGAGGTAGCCGGCGGAGCCTTCAAACAGTCACTCACCTCCGTGGGCTCCGAGGCTGACGGATGGATCAGCTGGGACCGCTGCTGCTGCTGCTGCTGCTGCTGCTGCTGCTGCTGCTGCAGGGGCTCCCCAGGCAAACTAGCAGCAGACTCTCGCTCGCCTCCGCCTGCCTGCCTGCCTGAACCCCCCCGCTACACCCCCCTCCCTCCCTCCCGCGCCCCCCTCGCTCGCAACGCAGCCCTTTGAATCCCAGAGAAAATTCATTTTTAATGTGCCTGGCGGAGGGCGCTTTTTGTTCTACATCGCCGCGATCAATCAGGACGACTTTTCATGTCGAACAAGAACCTCCAGAAACATTTGCCACGAGGGCTTGATGAGCGCAACTTCCAAGGCGGCGGCGGCGGCGGAGGAAAAGGAAAAGGAAAAGGCGGTTTGGGAAAAGGAGAAAAAAGAAAGACAGAAAAAGAAGAAGAAGAAGAAGAAGAAGAGCTGCATGAGAACCGAAATCCATTTTTAAAAGTAATCCTGTTTTTTCTTCTTTTTTTGATTGTTTTTTTTTTTTTGCTCGGGCGTCTCGCTTCTCCTCCGTCGAGGCCCCCCCTTTTTTTTTTTATCCTCCTCAGCCGTCGGCCCTCTGGAGAGTCGCGTTAAGTGTCAGAGTGACGTCCTGCGGCCTGCGCTCCCAGGAGCGCCGCTTGTGTTTTTGGAGTACGGCGGCGCTCCAAATGGATGACCTAGAAATGTTGTCCGCCACTATGACAGCGAGAGAGAGAGAGAGAGCGAGAGGAGCCATTGAGTAAGATGCTCATCCGCACGTCGCCGCCGTCGCTCTATGCTACTTGAACCCCCCCAGTAATGAATAAATCATGGGGCCCTGCTCGGCTCGCTCCCGAAAGAAATTACAATGTACGGCATCAGAAATAAAGTGGAATAAAACATGACTGCGCTCGGTTTTTTCTTTTTTTTTTCTTTCTTCCTTTGCCGGTCGACGGCCCCTGTTGTCGCCACTTCGCCATCATTTTGCCGGTAATGGTGAGGACGATTCCGAGTCGACATAAAACGGCACCGTCAAAGCGGGAGCCTCTCTCTTTTGGTGATAAGTGCCGTCGTTGTCTCATGTAACGAGTGTCACGGGGAAATTCGTTCTGGACGAGGACGAGGACGAGGACGGACGATACCGCGGTGGCGAAGGTTCGTTTTTTGTTTTTTTTTGTTTTGTTGTTGGTTTTTTTTGGTTCCTTTTGATCATTGGATTTAAAACGACAAAGAAAAGCCTTTTAGTTTTGCCATTGAAGAGGTGGATGAAACCATTCCGCTGACCGCTGGTCTTCTTCCTACGTGCCGACCTCGTGACCTCGGAGCTGCGGCCGAGTTGGAAGCAGCCTCCTGGTTCCCACATCGGAGGGCTGCGGGCAACCGCCAGCCTAATTGGACGAGTAAATTCAAATAAAACGTACTTAGACGCCGTTAACATCTGATCCCCGTATCGCATCGCCCCCCTGCCTGCACTCTTGGCTGCCTGCCTTTGCGTAACAGCTTTCGCTGAACTGACCGGGCTATTTTCGGGTGGCAGCGGTGGCGGCCGAGGAGGAGGAGGAGGAAGAGGAGGAGGAGGTGGAGGAGGTTATTGTATGCCAGATGCTATTTCCACCCGTCAGATATTTGGACCTCGCCTCCAGATCCACTCAGTCAGCGCTGGCTTACCTGAGATTAACTGTTCTCCCGGCCGAGGCTGGCAGCATTAGCGGGCCTGCCGCCGAATGGATGTGAAGCCGAAAAGCCGGCCTGTCGAAGCGCTGAAAGACGGGAAAATACACCCGACCCCCTTTTTTTCTTTCTTTCTCCTCCCCAGAGGTGATGTAGTGGTAAGAAGAGCCCCCACCTGGGGAGAATGTACGTGGCCTTGCTAGCTTAGGCCCAAATCCTCCTCAAGCTTCCTCTTAAGGGTTTATCCGAGATGTGGCGAAGATATTTAAAGAATACGAGAATCAAATGACGTGTGTATATATGTATATATAAAAAAATGTTTTCCTCTGAAAAGTAGCAACGTGATTTGCAAAGCAAGGAGGTTGTGAATCTGGTGGACCGCCTTCGACTGACCCGCTTCACTTTTTGTTTTTTGCTCATGTTAAAGTGCTGAAGTACTCGAGCCGGTCGTGGAATTTTTTGGGATATTTTTTTTTTTTTTGCAAGAGTCGTCATCGCTTCGCTGCTACTCGACACCGTCGGGGAGCCGACAAATTACGTACTTGTACTGTAAATCCTTTCGGCGTAGCGTTTGTTTCCCACCGTGCAGAGCTTGGATGACTAAGCCTCAGACTTCAGGCCCGACTGAAATGAAAGAAAGATGTGAGGAGGGGGGTGGGGGGGGGTGGAGGGGGGAGACAGATATAGTCGACCCCCCCCGGAGGCCCTCGATGCCTTTGTGGCTTAAATGTCTATTGTTTCCTCTCGCATCTCCGAGGCAAAGTTTCCCAGGATGACCTGCTGCTCCGACATCTGCTTTTGTGTTCCATACGTCGCCTTGGAACGCTTCCCAGTTATTTTTTTTTTTTTTTTTTTTTTCCTCCTCGCCGCACATATTGTACCGTACGCTCTCCACTTTTCAGGGTGGTTATATAAAAGAAATCTTTTTGTTTGGTTCTAGTTGCTTTTGGTGAGCTGCGATTGCGCAGCGCCAAACAAAGTCACAGCCGAACGTTTGATTGACCAAAGTCCAATTTGGTTGGCGTCTAAATTTCCCCCCCATCTCTCTCTCCCTCCCTCTCCCTCTCTCTCTCTCTCTCTTTCTCCCTTTTGGCCCCGTAATGGCAGAAAATACCTCGACTCTGATCTACTCTGCGTGTTTGTGTGGGTTGGCGGGTTCATGTGTGTAATGTTTTTTAAAGTCCATAGGCTCGGGGATGACCCGTAATCACAGTCAGCCGGGAAGTAATTACAAGTCTGGCATTCCTGACACAAGCCCGCAGAGTCGTCCACAACCCCGCTTGTTGTCGTTTGTTGTTGCCTGCCAGACAGTGTGTGTGTGTGTGTGTGTGTGTGTGTGTGTGTGTGTGTGTGTGTAACCCGCGGGCAGGACGCGTTCGTGCCCAGTGTGGTGTGTGGCATCGCAGCGGCCAATTTATCCGTCCACAGCGCCCAATTTGACATTCTTTCTATATAAATATACATACACACACACACATATACAATATATATATGTAGCAGGAGTGCTAGTTAGCTACCTAGCTGGCTATAGCTAGGTGGAGTAAAAAAAAAAAAAAACGTGCATCGCTGGGCGGCCGAGCTGCTGTTGTCTCAGGGGTGTCGGTGGAGTCAAACCCACCATGGCACAAAGTAAACACCAATCTTCCCATTGTTTCCACAGAAGAAGAAAAAAGGTCCACAGGGAGGAGGCGCTCTAAAGCAGCAGCCCCTCACTCACTCGCTCGCTCGCTCACTCCGCCCTGGCTGCTTTTTTAGAGAGAGAGAGAGAGAGAGAGAGAGAGAGAGAGAGAGAGGGAGCACCCACCTCTTTCAACCCCGGCATCAATGGCGGCTAAGTTAAGCGGGTCACGGGAGCGAACAGGATAACCACAGGGCTAACTTTGTAGCCGACGTCAAAGCTTCCACTCCTCCTCCTCCTCCTCCGCCGTCTCCTCTTTAGCCTCTGAGAGTTCTCCTCTAAAAGCACAGTTTTTCCGACTAACATCTTCACTTTGGAAGAGGAGCAGATGGAGCGGGCTGGCCTCGGTCAGCGCCGAGATGGCTGAGCAGGCTCCCCGGGCTACCGACTGTTTTTAGGGGATCCTCGCAGAGCGGAGGAGGCAGAGGAGGCGGAGGGGGGGGAGGGGGAGGGGGTGTTTTAGAATTCTCTGAACACTCTCTGAAGATGCTTCAGTTACTTCCTCTTTGTTGGCGTCTGTTTGAACCGTGGAAGGAATTAACTAGTGCGACCACTCGCGCTGCCAATAGTCTTTTTTTTTTTTTTTTAGTTCTTATAAAAAAAAAAAAAAGCAGCCACATACATGGACCAGTGTTGTTTTCTTTGTTTCTCCATCAGTGCTACATCCATCCCCCCCGCACGCCCAACAAAAAAACCTGCACACACACACACACACACACATTTATATTTGTATATACATATATATGTATGTGTATATGTCATATGTATATACATATATATACACACACACATATATATATATACACACAAATACATATATATATATATAGGCACATGAACACATATATGCATACATTTGCTTCAGTCGCTTTGCTTTAGTCCGTGTAAATTGTTTAAAGTGTACGTGTGTGTGTGTGTGTGTGTGTGTGTGTGTGCGTGCGCGCGCGCGCGCGGGCGGGGGCGTGCAAAGAATAAATTATCCTGGAAATCCAGGCTCGTCATTGGGAATAGTGTTAACAAATCAGATCAAGCCCTCGTACATTGATTGCTCTGGTCTCGTCCTGTCCTCGTTTTCAACAGCTGCACACACACACACACACACACACACGTACACGCAGTAGACTCTCTCTCTCTCTCTCTTACTCTCTCTCTCTCTCTCTCTGTTGCACACACACACATACACACGTACGTACGTACGCACACACACACACACACACACGCTGACGCGTAGCGCAGCCCCAGTCTGGCTCTCTGTTGCGCACGGAGAGCAGGTCGGAGCGGAGCGCGGCGCGGCGCACTGCGTTTTTCCAGGACTCCTCGACGCAAAAAGAAACGACGGAAAAAAAAAAAAAAAAAAAAAAAATTATCACAATCGTACAAATTCCAGCCGGGATCTTGTTGGATAACCGTCGACAGAACGCGACCCCCGAATATTCTCTATTGATATTTTTTTTTTTTTTTTTTCTTTTCTTTGGTTGGGATTTCTATTTCGCTGGTGTTTTCCTTGGCCCGAGACACTTGTGGGGGATCTATTGTGGTGGACGATCTGTCACCGGTCCGACTTGGAATCGTAACGAGCGGCTCGACAAAGATCCGCTGTGTTTCCGCCGAGGAGCAGCGGCGGCGGCGGCGGCATCGGCGGCAGGAGGAGCAGCAGGAGCAGGAGGAGGAGGAGAAGCAGGCGGCTCGGTCGCCGCCGCAGCAGCAGCAGCAGCAGCAGAACTTTGAGCGAAGTCGACGCGGCTGCTGAATTTTCGCAGCTTTTTTTTTTTTGGTGTGCGACCGTGTTGTTGTTGTTTTTTTTCCTCCCAGCGTCCGAATGTCTGTCGAATGTGCCTCTCCTCTTCCGAGGGGGAAATCGCCTCGGTGAAGATTTATTGTTCCCGCAGGTTCTCGCCGAGTTGAGAGCGAGAGCGCGGCCAGCGCTCTCAGTAGCGTTTTCCGCCTCTCTTTTTTTTTCCCTCCCTCTTTCTCTCGCCAAAAAAAATTGGATTTAACGTTGAACGCGGCTCTTTTGTGATTGCGAGCCCCCCCACCACCACCCCCCAGTCTGGAGGATTTGGATACCGTCGTCGTCGTCGTCGTCGGCGAGCGATCGCAGCGGCAGCAGCAGCGGCAGCAGTGCATGTGGAACCTCGGTAAGGTTTCTCGCCGCGGCGGGCGCCGATGCTTTTGTTGCTTCCGAGGGTCGAATTTTGTTCCTTTCAATTTTATTTTTCGACCAGCGCGCAATGAAACCCGCCTGGTGAACACCGCTGGTTGAAATGTGCGTATTTCTGGTTGGTTTTAAATGTGCCGCCGTGTGCATTGCTGGGGTTTTTTTTTTTTGTGTTTTTGTTGTGTGTATGTCTGTGTGAGCGTACGTGTGTGTGTGTGTGTGTGTGTGTGTGTGTGTGTGTGTGTGTGTGTGTGTGTGTGTGTGTGTGTGTGTGTGTGTGTGTTTTCTCGCTCCGCTCCTCAAGCCCTTCCCTGTCGGTGGCAGGCGCAGTTTTTCCTTTCTCTGCCACCGAGGCGCTCCTGCGACGTAGCGCAGAGCTGCAAGCGGTGGAAAAATATATATAAATATATATGTTGAAAAAATAAATAAGAATGCATTGAGGTGCCTTTATTTGGAAAAGAGCTTCGGGGGGGTATTTCTAGGATTTTGCAGCAGGTTCTTGACTATTTGGTGAACAATAAAACGGATGAAGTTACGTAAAGGCGGTTCGGCTGTGGTGGATTGGTTGGCTTTTGGTATATTAGAGTGAAACAGAAAATATGAGATTTTTTTTTTTTTAAATAATATTGTATTGTGTTTTTGTCGGGTTTTTTTTTTTTTTTTTTTTTTGGTTAAAATATATTTCATGAATTTATTTTTGCATGCGTTTATTTAAAATGTAAAAATTAAAAATGACAAACCTTCTTTTTGTGCGTCAGACGGCACCTTGTAATTGCACCATGTCTCCAGTCTATTACCGCGCACTGCTCAGTCCACGCCGCGGGACCTGAACGCAACGTGTGTGTGTGTGTGTGTGTGTGTGTGTGTGTGTGTGTGTGTGTGTGTGTGTGTGTGTGTGTGTGTCCCGTGTCCGACTTACACAAGCCACGGGAGGAGCCCTTTAATTAGTTCCCCCTCCTTTCTTCTTCTTCTTCTTCTTCCTCCTCTTCTTCTTCTTCTTCCTCTTCTTCTTCTTCCTTCTCTTTCTTCTTCCTCCTCTTCTTCTTCTTCTTCTTCCTCTTCTTCCTCTTCTTCTTCCTCTTCTTCTTCTGCTGTTGTGTGGCCCTGGACTGGGAGCCATCAAGGTCAGGCTGAATCACATGTCGCCCGGTGATATTGCTTTAACACCTCGGCCTCATCTGACACCAAGCTGCCACTTTTTGTCTCCCAGAAAATTAAAGCAGTGTGCCATAAATGTCTGAGTGCGCCCCCCAGCGCGCGCACGCACACACACACACACACACAGACACACACCTCCACCACCACCACCGGTGTCTCTTTAGGAAGAAGCCACTGCAACATTTCCATAATAATCCTATAGGGGACGGGGACGGCCGATTGTGCGCTAATAGTGATCTGGCCTACTTTATGCTCTCCTCGGGTATTACTGTAATATTTCCATAGGGAGCTACAAATGTTGTGTTGAGGAGTGGCACTATCCTCCAGTAATCTCTGCTGTATTTCTGTCCCTGTAATGCGGCGGCCTGCCTGCCTGCCTGCCTGGCTGGCTGGCTGGCTGGCTGGCTGGCTGGCTGGCTGGCTGGCTGGCTGGCTTCTCGTGGCAGGTGTGCTGCAGGACAACCAACCGTCTTATTTCTCCATCATAATGTCACACATAGCGTCACCTGTGCATTGGATTTGCTTTTCATTTTTTGTTCATTGTTTTTCCTGGTAAACATTGCTGCGCATCAGGATTTTAAAACACACTGGTCATACACGCGGCTATATTGCGCGAAAAAAAAAAAAAATCATCAAAACGGTGGAATTGTAATTTTGCTGTTTCATTCTCTATTTCTATAATTTCTTATTAGCCATCGTGACAACAGGCGTTGGGTACTTTTGATATATTTGAACTGACATCGCTGATGTACTGGAGTTTACGGTTGCATTCAGTGTGATTTTTATTTCGTTTTTCTTAAAGAATTCAGACTGCAGCTCAGCGTCCTCCGCCCTCACACGGAGACGATAATAATAATAATAATTTTTAAAAAAAAGCGTATCTTTAACTTCTTTGTCACGGCTGCCAATCACCACACACACACCCTTCCACCCCCCCACCACCACCCCCCACGCTCGGTGCTGCGGATAAGACGCCGCTGCTGGTAAATGTCATTTTGCAGCCATCAGCGACGCTGCGACTGCACGAGTGTAACTGATGCAGCGTGCGATTAGGCGGCTCCCCGCCCGCCGCCGCCACATCCTCGCTCCATTATCTCCCCTCATTGGCCGTCAGCTCGCCGCCGGGTCACGGAGCGCACGACCACGCCGTGACACCAGTCACACCCTTCAAAGCTGATACCTCCACCTACACATTAAAATATGTATCTCTCAACACCCCCCACCCACCCACACACACACACACACACACTCTCCCATTCGCCGGCACCTATCTGTAATCTAGTGCAGATGGGGGCTCTGGAATTAGCCTGCAAAAAAAAAAAAAAAAAAAAGCCTCTCTCTTATTCCTATCTTCAAAAGCCCATTTATCTCTAGCGGAAAGCTGATAAGAGACAGGCCCGCTTGGCAAATGTGATAAGAGGGTGAAAAATCCTGCAGCTATTTGTAATGTAAGAGTTGAGGCAGATCACAGCCGGGGGAAGACACGACAAACCCAGCATCACGAGACTAATACCTTGTGCCCCCCGAAGCCTGGATGCGAGATGGAGCAAGAAATGGATATTTATTCTGGATCTACATGAGAAGAGCGAGCGAGGGAGCGAGGGAGGGAGGTAGGGAGCGAGGATAAAAAAATAAAATATTCCGAGAGAGATAGACGGGCGGGAGAAAATAGCCGTGCATTTGGATGCGACACCATGTTCTGACTGGCGGCGAGGGAAGCAAGACGGAGGAAAAAACACACGACGTCTTCCAGCGAAGCTTCGGCGGGATGTGTGTGTGTGTGTGTGTGTGTGTGTGTGTGGTGGGGGAGCGGCGGCTAACCTACAGCGCCGCCCAAACCGTCTTTGGCGAAACGGGCGAAGGAACGTCTTCCGAGGAAGGAATGGAAAAATCCCCGCTGGAACCCGCCTTGAAAACGTGGAAGCTAATCCAAATTGGCTTTTTTTTTTTTTTTTTTCTTCACTTACTCCGATATTTAAGCCCCCCCACATAACCCCCCATATCCTCCCGACGACCCCCCCCCCCCCACCCCTCTGGGAGAAATGCGTAAGGAGTCACGGCAGCGATTTTGCAAAAAATGAAAGAATAGAAAGAAAAGCAAAAGGCATCGGCACTGGGCGGCCCCCCCTACCAGAGCGCCCACCACCACCCCCTCCTTCGCTCGGCGGTCCCTCCTGATTTGCCGGGACAGACGGCAGGCTCGGCGCTGGCCTTCGTACGCGCCGCTCGGCCGGATTCGAACCGACGTGTTTTCTTCCTCGTGTTTTTTTTTTTTTACCCCTTCGTCCAACGAACCTCACACACACACACACACACACACACACACACACACACACACACAGAAATTGGAAGGATATGTGAAACTGACGTGGCCGTGATGTACACGTCGTGGTGGGGGGGGGTTGAGCGTTCTCTCTCTCTCTCTCTCTCTCTCTCTCTCTCTCTCTCTCTCTCTCTCTCTCTCTCTCTCCTCTCTCTCTCTCTCTCTCTCTCTCTCTCTCTCTCTCTCTCTCTCTCTCTCTCTCTCTCTCTCTCTCTCTCTCTCTCTGTCTCTCTCTCTCCCTTCCTCTCACTCTCCCTCTCTCTCTCTCTCTCTCTCTCTCTCTCTCTCTCTCTCTCTCTCTCTCTCTCTCTCTCTCTCTCTCTCTCTCTCTCTCTCTCTCTCTCTCTCTCTCTCTCTCTCTCTCTCTCTCTCTCTCTCTCCCTCTCTCTCTCTCTCTCCCTCTCTCTCTCTCTCTCTCTCTCTCTCTCTCTCAGACAGACTTACGGGTCTTCTGGGAGACGGCGAGCGTTCCGAGGAAGGAACGTGTCATTACGGCATAACAGACGACACGTAGCATGTGATGTTATTCATACTTCAAGGACGCTCCTTCCCCCCTCCCCCTCCTCCTCCTCCACCCCCAGTGCCCCCCCCACCACCACCACCGCGCCGTGGGAGTCGCAGAATTTACTGCCGTCCCCCTGGTGGCTCTTTGGATCTGCGTCTCAATCCTGACGAGGGAGTCGCCGTAAAACACTCGCTGTCTCCTTCCAAAAAATATATATTAAAAAAAAATAATAATAATACGAGTTGAGAGGTTGAAGGGAGAGCGGCGGCGGACCGCAGAGCCCCCCACCCCCATCCCCCGACCCCCATCCGCCTCCCACCCCTCAATTTTTTTTTATTTCTCCTCTTTAATGCCGACCGCAGAGACGTCTCTGTTTTTCACATCTGAGGTATAAATAACAGCGGCAGCAGCAGCAGCGGCGGCGGCGGTGGTCTCGACCAGGCCAGCGGCTGTAAAGGGACGAGGAGGTGTTGTCAAAACAAAATACTTTTTTCCCCTCCTCTCTCTCTCTCCCCCGCCCCCTCCTCTCCTCCCTCCCTCCCTCCCTCCATTCCGCCTTTTATTGCGCGGCCGAGGCGGCCGTGTTATTAACTGCAGCAGACAGCGGGGGGATTTATGTGCGGGTCCAAATGGAAGTGACCGGTGACCTTTCCCGTGGCGTCGGACCAGCTCCCCGACCGCCAGACAATAGAGCGCATCCACAATGAGCCGCCCGCCGCTCTCTCTCTCTCTCTCTCTCTCTCTCTCTCCCCTCTCTCTCTCTCTCTCTCTCTCCCTCCTCCTCCTCACATACCGTGGCATTTTTTTTCGTGGGCATCTTATCGGCAGAGACCCGGGGCTCGGCCTGGTTTCCTCTTTTCAGAAATTCTTTTTTTTTTTCTTCTTCACCGCCACCGCCTCCTCCTCCTCATTCTCTTTCTCTCCCGGCTCCAAATGTCAGAGGTATGCGGCACAAAGCAGCAGCGGCGGCAGCAGCGGCGGCAGCAGCAGCAGCAGCAGCAGCAGCCGTCCAGCCAGCGCTGCTTGAAATGCCTCCAGGTGCCGCTGAAGTCATATGACAGCCAGTCACTCAGTCAGTGGCTAATGTGTGTTTCGTGGCTCCGGGCTCAATGTGGCCACAGCTCCTTTTTTTTTTTTTTTTTTCCTTTTCTCAGTGGAGCAACACGGTGCCTGGGCACGAGGAGCCCCCACCGGACCCCACCCCCCCTTCCCTCCTCCCTGTGTGATGTTGTTATTGTTAACAAAGCAGGTCCATCTCCAAACAGCTGCTTAATCCCGGACATATTTCAAAAGAGCCGTGCCGCTAATCCCCTCCAATCTCCCAGCAATTAGCCAGTGACAGCGGTGGCCCGCCGCGCCGTGCCTTGCTGTGCCGTGCCGTGCTGATCTAATGGTGGCGGGGGAGCGGGGGGGGGGTTAGAGAGACGGGTTGCCAGGCCTCTTTGATTCCACGGCAACCGAGCCTGTGCGGCTCATCGGGACCCCGTCTGGAGGAGACACTCGAGCGAATTCCCTCTTCTGAAGCGGCCGACCCGGGTCAACCTGTAATTCTGGCAGCTGGCCAGCTACCCCCCAGACCCCCCCCAACCCCCACCAAAGTCTCCCTCTCACCATTCCCTCCCGTCTCCCTCCTCTTTTTTTTTTTCTTCCAAAACGGCTCTTCCCCGAGTGCGGGTCGTGTCTTTTGTTACCTTTATGAGGCGTAATTAAATGTGCGCGCGGCGGCGCAGTGTTTGAGCAGGAACCCCAGGCGTGCCATTAGCCAGATGTGGCTGCTCAATCCTTAATGATGGAGGAACAGAGGCGGCGGGCGGGCGGAGGGGGCAGGCGGGCGGCGGCGGCGCCCAGGAGTCCTTCATCACGCCATCCCGAGGTGTCGTGTGGGCCTAATTGCCCCCATCGTTTTGTGCTCAATACGAGGCCCCCGCGACGCTCCCGGCCCGCCGTCGTGCATTCATTACGTCGTCTCCCGGCGCTTCGCCACTTCGGTGAGAGGGGGGGGGGGGTTGCTCGTGGGCGGCGTGCGGCGCTGCCAGGCGCAGGCGGCTCTTTAGCCGGCGAGGATGATCCTCCAGGGGAGCAACGAACCCCTTTTGTTTTGTGGAGCAGCAAGAAGTGCGCTGATGCTGAGGTTTTATTTCCTCTTTTATTTTTTTATTATTCTGTCTTTCTTGCAATGCGGCAGTGCATTAACGCCGCTCGTTGTCATGCGGCGGCGCCGCCGAGTGCGAGCCGTGAGAGGGGATGAAAGGCTCACTCCCCCCCACCACCACCACCACCACGACCGGCCGGCCGCTACCATCAGCACCAGCCGCTGCTGCCGCTGTTATTTGTATTCGGCGTCAGCCGGATCATTAAGCGCTGAGGGGCTGTTGAGTTCTGGCCGTCCGCGCTCTAATAGTGCAGAAGTGATCCTCGGAAGAGGAGGCCGGCCGGGAGAGTCGGGGAGCCACTTTTCTCGAAAACAAGCCGCTCGTCTGTCTCCGCCGGCGGGGGGGAGGGGTTGGTGGTGGGTGAGTGGGGGTGAGACTGACAAGCGCTGACTGATCGACTCACACTGGCGCAGAGTTCCCTCGCAGCCCTGCCTGGGTTCTGACTATTGAAAGTTCTCATATTTCCTCCTAAGCCCTTTTCACTGGCGGTGCATTAAACCCCCCCCCTGCACCCCCTGCCCCCCCTACCACCACCACCACCACCCTCATCCCTCTCCACACCTCGCCACACATTCTAATCCAGCCTGCGTGCCCCCCAGCCCCCCCCCTCGGTAAGCAGATTTGAGTGGGGAGCTTTAATTAGATGCGTCTTCTGCCGGGCTGCTGCGGATGTGTCGGGTGGTCCGCTCGCAGCCTGGGGAGCGCCGGGTGGAAATGGGCCGACATGCCAAACATACGGCGCCCTCGCCGGGGAAGCGGGGGCCCCTTCGTTAGTGTGGAACTGACGAGCTGCCGCTCACATTTGGGTAATTAACACCGCCACAGATTGCGGAACAGCTGTGCAATTTAGCACTGTGGCAACAGCAGCTAGTCAAGAGAGACTCTGCAAACAGAGGGCGGCGGCGGTGGTGGTGGGGGAGGGGGTGTGGCGGGGTGAGGGGGTGCAGAGACGCACGGAGCTCCTCGCCGGCCGCCGTGCTCGTTTTTAGAAGGAAAAAAAAAGCTGCAATTATTGAAGGTTAATTCTGGAGGAAAGGGGAAAATAATCACGCCGAGTCTTTCATGCAAACCTTTTTTTTTTTTTTTTGTTTCTCTTTCTGTTGAAAGGATTTCTGCAGAAAAGAAATATTCTCCAGTCTGTCAGTTATTTTTTTTTTTTTTCCTCCCTGTCTTTTCTTTCTCCCAGTCAGGGTCGTGCAAAATGAAACCCAGGCGGGGGGGCTTTAAAGTTCTGTTTCCTTGGAGCGTTTTACAGCGAGGCCTTTTTCTTTCGGCTTTTCTTTCTGGTTCCAGTCGTCAGCCTTGTCTCCAGTTGTGCAGAATAGATGGACCACGTGTAAAAAAGCCTCCGCACTTTCTCCCCGTGTAATTTAACTCTCCTTTTATCTCGCCGCTCTTGGCAGCGCCGGGGTTCTGCCCCCGCAGAAGAGAGAGAAAACAGGGGGAACGAAAATTATATGTGAGAAGTAATTAAAGCATCATGGTCTCCTTTTTGTTTCTTTTTGATTATAGTTAATGCGTACCATTCCGTCCTCCACTTTTATTTGCCTTGTTTTTTATCCCCGCTGATCCGCAACATCTGGTTTTGGGTTTAACCGTCGGGGAGTGGCGAGATGGTTGGGGAGGAGGAGGAGGAGGAGGAGGAGGAGGAGGAGGAGGAGGGGAGGGGGGGGGTAGCTGGTACGCACACGGTTTAAGCTCTCTGTTGGGCTCCTACCTAATTATTACCCAGCAACGCACACAAACAAGCCCAAGATGTTTCGGCTCGCCGCAAAATGGGGGGGAAAAAAAACGTTAAAAAAAAAAAAAAGCAGCTGCGGAGAAACGGCAGCAGCAGCGTGTGATGAAAGTCCAGCTCAGGCTCACGTTCAACGGCATCGCTCTCTCTTAGAGGAGGAAAAGGAAAAGAAAATGTGTTGGAACACGGAGCCGAGCGGCGGAGTGTGCGTCTCTGGCGGTTGAACTCCCCCCCCCCCCCTCCCCTCCTCCTCCTCCCTCCTTCCCTTCCTCTCCTCCGGCCTATCGAGTGTCGCTGACAGTGACACGCCCGGCGGCTGTCAGCTGGGCTGCGTCCCGGCTCCATGGCCCCGTCACAGGCTGAACAGAGAGGGGAGGGATGGATGGGTGAGGAGGGAGGGATAGATAGAGGAGGGAGGGAGGGAGGGAGGGAGGGAAGGGGGAGGAAGAGCCCAGGGAACTTGTTAAATTTCTGCTAAGCTCGGCCGCGCCGACTTTGACAGGAGACATTTCCCTCCCATCTCCTCGGGTCCTCCGCCAGCGCCGCCGCCGTCATCAGCTGCAGCCTGGGGGTCGCAGCGGGGCCCCCGGGAGGCCACGCAGCGATAATAATGTGAAAAATGTCTATCTGCAGTAATGTCAGGTGAAGGCGAACGGACGGGCAGGCAGCCGGCCGGGCGGGCGGGAGGGCCGAGACCCAGCAGGCTGTCATTTATTTATCCCCGCCGCCGCCGCCGCAGAGCCGAGAGAGGCTCCAAACTACTGGAGGGGGGGGGGCAGGATGAGGGGGGGCAGGATGGGGTGGTTGGCCCACTCTTGAGGGATGGCAAATATAATTGGGCCGCTCTCACTTCTGGCTGTGGCACCAATCACACGTTCCTGCTCCTCCTCCTCCTCCTCGCCGCCGTCGCCTGTTGCTCGCAGACTCGAGGCCGAGCAGCAGCGGCAGCAGCAGCGGCAGCAGCAGCGGCAGCAGCGGCAGCAGCAGCACGAGGCTCAGTCGGCAGTAGCAGCAGCAGCAGCAGCAGCAGCACGAGGCTCAGTCGGCCTCTTCAGGGGCCTCGAGCGGAACGGCGAGGGGCCACAAACAAGCCTTGTCACTTGTGCTTACAGCGGCGTTTATTTGACGGTTGGAGGTTTTCCTCCCCCTCCTCCACCTCCTCACCCTCCTTCAGGCTCCCCCTCCTCCTCCTCCTCCTCCTCCTCACCCCCCAGATATTCCACCCCCCCCTCCCTACTCCCATGACGCTGGGAACCTGAACGCTGCTTCTTGGCCCAGGCTGCCCTCGACTTACTGCGGTGCAAGGCAAATGACTTTGCTGTGAGGGACAGGCCACCTGTCAGGATAGGGAGGTGGGGGGGGGGTCTGAGCTGCCAGAACAAGTGTAACTGTCAGTGCGGCAGATTGAAGTGTTTCCCAGCAGCAGCTAGAGGCTCCTATCTCCGCCACCTCGGCCTCCACTTGCCCTCTGAGTTTGTCTGGATAGTCGCAGAGCCGACCGACAGCTCCTCCGTTTCCTTTTTTATAAAGGGGGGCGACGGCGCCACTCTCGCGTGCATGTTTTGCGAGGGGGGGGCGGTGATGGGGTTGCGGTGTGGGTGTGAGGGGGTGTTGGAGGCGGAGGCGGGGCCGAGGCGGGCGGTCGATAGTGCAGGACGAGCGAGCGGGCCCGTCTGTTTCTGCCGCTCTAATTGCGTGCGGAGGTATTGATCTGTGGTGGGCGCGAGGGCACCGCGCCGCCCCGCCTCTGCCTCCGCCACGCTGGCACCCCGCCAGGGCCCCGTCCATCACGGCCGGGTGGGTGGCTGGGTGGGCAGGGGGCGGGGCCAGGGGCGGAGTAGCTCAGCATTCAGGGTTGCAGCAGGCGGAGCCGGGCCTCCAGTAGTACACGTTGGGGGTGGTGAGGGCGTCGATGCATGCCGGTGGATACCAGACTGGCAATATGGCGGCGCGCCCCTTTTTTTTTTTCCCCAGTGGCCACTCGAGGTACTGCAGCAAAAAGAATTCCTAAAAGCCCTAAAAGCATTTTTCCCATAGAGCGCAATAGAAAAATGAAGGCCTGTCAGGACGACTGTCACCTGAAACGCGATTCATAGTAAATCTTTCTATTGTAGATTTTTCAGTTTTGGTCTTTTAGTCGTTTGAAAAAATGATAAAGGCCAGAAAGTCAGCACTTTATTCCCAGCGTGATGTCACCACATTGCCGCTGAGTCCTGACCTGTGTAAGCGATGTTCTCCAAGACTGTTCTGATTGGCCAGATACATCATGTGAGTTACAGATGCATGATGGGAGGTGACGCAACTGAGCATGCTCAGTGGGCCCATCAATGCGGAAGTCAAAAACTGACGCTGTCTGTGCTGCTGGGTGAGCAACTCCATTGAAATGAATGGGAGCCATCTCAGAGTCATGGGGGGTGTGGTCGGTGCACCATCCATCCTCTGAGGGGCGGGGCTTACAGGCGGAACATGAATGTTGATGAACTCTGGCAAATGCTCAAGGCTCATCCTTGAACGCACTGACGGGATTGGAAGTAAAGAAACGATGTATCTGCTGCAGCTGCTACCTGCTGGATTCTGCTGCTTGTAGTTGCTTGTTGTAAGGTTGTTGTTGTTTTTTATGTCCCAACAGTTGGAACTCAGACATATGTACGGCTGGAGGACGTCAAGTGCAGAAACCCCATTTTTCTTTTTAAAGAAAAAATATAAATATATAAATATTTTTTTTAAAAAAGCCCGCATAAGAATTGCGAGCATGAATAGTCGAAGGCCCTGGAGGATCTTTTCGAATGTGAGACAAGGCCTCCACCCCGACACACACACACAGACACAGGAGCACACGCAGCCTTGGCTTCATTCTGTTTGCACGTCTCTTATTCAAATACAGAAAGGAGCCACCTGAGCCGGGGCGGAGGGCCTTTCTGGCTCCGCAGCTGTTCCCAATGAAGTTCAAGGAAATCGCCGGTCGTCCCGTAACCTCGGCGAGGGGAAAAAAATGTAAAAAAAATAACAAAAAAAAATAACAAAAAAAAAAAATAACAAGGGCGAGATTGTAAAAAGTGGCGGTCGGTCCAGACGGCCATTAGCCGTGAGCGAGAGCTGGCAGCTGCCTTTGAAAGCGGCAGATAGCTCGACATTCAGAGGCCAGTTTAGCAGTTTAATTGCCGTGTTGCTTATATTGACAGGTTAATGGTTTATGAAGGAGGTCCAGGGTTGCGGTAATGAGACGCTTAACCTTGCTAAACAGAGGGGGAGGGGTGGAGGGGGAGGAGGGGTCAATGTGATGCATTATGCACACACACACACACACACACACAGATACGCAATAACGTCACAAAACAGCAGCCGCCGCCGACGACGACGACAACGTGCTGGAAGTGAAAACCAACGCTCCCCTGCCCCCCCCCCCCCCCACTCACTCCCCCCTCCCCCTCCTGGTGTGGCTCGCCGTCCTGCGTCCTGGCGCCCGCACTCCCGGGGAAAACAAAGCTTTTAGCGGGCGCTAACATATTCATTGTTGCCATCGCGGCGCACGAGGCCGGGAAGGAGGATCGTTGCCCCGGGGAAAATTTCCTCGCCTGTTGTTTTTCCTTCCTCCCTCCTTCCCACCACAACACCCCCACCCCCACCCCCTCCCTCTGAATAATTGAAGGAGTTGCATGTAAGACAAAGTTGCATTCGCCACCTTCATTATATTTTAATACAGAGCAAATTGATGCAGCGCGCTGTGTGTGTGTGTGTGTGTGTGTGTGTGTGTGTGTGTGTGTGTGTGTGTGTGTGCGGAGCCGCGGTTGGGGGAAAAACGTAGCCGCCCTCTTTGGTGGGGGGGGGGATTTGAGAAGAAGAAGAAGAAGAAGAAGAAGAAGAAGAAGAAGAAAACGAAGACGAAGAAGAAAGAAAAGAGTCAAAGAGAAAAAAAGGAAACCGTTGGCGACCTGCAGCTAGTTGTCGTAATTTGGAGCCGCTGGCCGCCAGTGTTCATTAATTAATCCACCACCTCGAGGTTAATCAGAGAACAGCCGCCGCTACTGCCGCTGCTGCTGCTGCTGTCGTCCCCCACCACCACCTGCCCCTGCACCGCCACTTTGAAACAAGCGACAACTAGCGCGAGCGGCAGTCAAGGTCGAGGTCAAGGTCGCGGCGTGGGATCGCGTGGCGTGGGAGCGGCTCCTCCTCAAAGCAGCTCCGCCCGCAGTTGTCGCGCTGGAATTAACCCGGCTCGCTCGCGCTGCCCGCTACTCCCGAGTGGTGCGCTCGCTGTTAGCTCGCCACCCTCCCCCCACCCTCCCTCACCCCCCCCCGGCAGCGAAGCACCTGCCGCGTCCCGCTGAAATTGTCATCGCGGCTATTTATGGGCCGCCTCTGACGTCTGGGGACGGCAGCGGACGGAGAGAGTCATGCGTCAGGGCGGACGAGCAGCCATGTAGCGACCGCTAGCCACTGTGTGGTTTGGTGTTTGTTTGTTTGTTCCTGTTGCTTTTTCTCCCCCCCCCCCCCCCCCTCTATCCATCCATCCGGGCGGCGGCAGCGTGAATATCATGCCGCCGGAGGAGCCGCTCAGCGGTGGCTCCCATCCAATAAGTCAAAATATATCCTGTCCTGCTGCTCCGACAGCCAGCTCATCTCTTTCTGTTTGGCAATTAAATGAAAGCCTGTCCAGTGTAAACAGAGCCTGGTGCCGGGTGCCCCCCCCCCCACCACTCCCACCCCCACCCTCCTCATTTCTTCTCCTTTTTTTTTTCTTTCTCATAAGCGCAGTTGAGCCTCCGCCGACTCGTCGCTGTTTCTAAAGGTGACTTCCTGGAAGTTTGTCCCCCCCCCCCCAGCCCGCTGCAGGCCTCGGGGTGAGAGGAGGGGAGGGGTCACGGGAGGGGTGGTGGGTGGGGGCGGTGGTGGAGCTCAGCTTACAGCTGCCAGAAACCCGAGGCCTGATGTCTGCATCAAGAGTGAATTCCACTTAACGTTCCTGGTCCCGCTTCCAGAAGCCTCCCGGCGGGGCTGCCGACATCCGAGGCTCCTTTATTTAGTGCAGCCTGTTGGCCTCGCACGCCCGCCCGCCGGATCGGATGCCTTCGACCGGCTGGGGGTTGGGGGTTAGGAGGGCGGGGGGGTCATTCACTGGCGGATGCCACTCTGTGCCACCATGGCTCCATTTTTATTTTTTTCCGCTGAGGTCGAACATATTCCCATTCCTGCAGCCTGCAGTGTGTGTGTGTGTGTGTGTGTGTGTGTGTGTGTGTGTGTGTGTGTGTGTGTGTGTGCCAGGTGATTGGACCAATTCCCTGGAATCCTGTTACCTCATTCCAGGGGTGTGTGTGTGTGTGTGTGTGTGTGTGTGTGTGTGTGTGTGTGTGTGTGTGGGGAAGGGGCGGGCGTCATCGTTACCAGACCGGCGGCGGCGGCGCCATCTTCCACCTCCTCCCACAAAACGACCGGCGCAGCACGGGAGCTGACCCCTCGGAAAGGTCAAAGGTCAACGGCGTCGGGTGTTGGTTGGTGGCAGAGGGCAAAGTTTCCGCTAATATTAGAAGCTGCGTTGATTTATCAGCGCTGATCAGCAGCTCGCTCCTCCTCCTCCTCCTCGTCCTCCTCCTCCTCCTCCTCCTCCTCCTCCTCCTCCCGCTGCTCTCTTCTCGTCTTTTTTCTCTCGCGCTTCTCACTGAAGGCGTCCATGTCCGGCAGAGTTGTTGCTCCCCCACATTTCCGTCTTCTTCTCCTTTTCTTTGTGACAGAAGAGCAGATTTCCTCTGTGTGTGTGTGTGTGTGTGTGTGTGTGTGTGTGTGTGTGTGTGTGTGTGTGTGGGTTGAGGCGAGGGAAAGGGTCGCTCGCCGCTTCCTTTTTTTTCTTCCCTTTTTTTTTGAAATCCCATGGCTTGCATTATTTAAGATCTTGTCGACTTTGTTTGTTTTGTTGGGTTTTTTTTTTCCCTTTTACCCCCGCCATCCCCACCCCTCCCCCACCCCCACCCACACACACACACACACCCGCCTCTTAGCGAACAGCGGCTCAGTCAAAAGCACCGTGCGGTCTTGAAGAGAGGAAGAAAGGCAGAGTGTAGCTGGTAACTGGCGTCGCCCGGGGTGGACGATGACTCACCTCCGCCTTGTTTGGCGCCGAGTGGAAAGAAAACACAAGTTCAATAGGAGGAGGCTGTTTTCTCCTTTTCCTCCCTCAGCCTTTTCTGCTTAAAGCCATCTCTCCCTCTCTCTCTCTCTCTCTCTCTCTCTCTCTCTCTCTCTCTCTCTCTCTCTCTCTCTCTCTCTCTCTCTCTCTCTCTCTCTCTCTCTCTCTCTCTCTCTCTCTCTACTCTCCCTCTCTCTCTCTCTCTCTCTCTCTCTCTCTCTCTCTCTCTCTCTCTCTCTCTCTCTCTCTCTCTTACTCTCCCTCTCTCTCTCTCTCTCTCTCTCTCTCTCTCTCTCTAACAAGCTGCAGTGAGAGGTGGTTTGCCTACCAAGCTCGCCTGCAGCTATCTGGAGGGTGTGTGTGTGTGTGGGGGGGTTGTGTATCTTTGTATTAGAAGGCGCTGCAGCAAACATTCCGACCAGGAAAATTATCATCATCATCATCATCATCATCATCATTATGTGTATTTTTTATTTTTCAGGTTTTTTTGGTTTTGTTTGTTTTTTTCGATAAATGATCCTCCTGCCTGTCAGACAGTGACACCCAGACAGGCTGCCCCCACCCCTCACCCCACCCCACACACACACACACAGTCACAGTCACGCTGACAGGCCGACTGACAGGCAGTGGGAGGCTGGATGTGAGGGCGGAGCCAGATGCCGTGACCCGTCCTATCATAGCTGCGTCCTGGGGATTTGGTCGTGGCTGTTGACCGGCCAATCAGGGAGCAGCGAGCGGTGGCGGGTGGCGGGTGGCGACTATCTTCCATCTCAGCTGCTGAGAAGCCTGGAGAGTCGGGAGAAGCCGCTGCCGCTGCTGCCGCTGCCGCTGCCAACGATCTGTATCGCGGCCTGGCGGGTGATGACAACCACCCCCCCCCCGACCCCTCCCACACACACACACACACACACACCCCCCCTCGCTGATCTCACCCAGAGATTAGCCGCCGCTTCTTATCAGCGCCGCCGCACATTTTGACATTAGGAAGAGGAGGTGGAGGAGGTGGAGGAGGTGGAGGAGGTGGAGGAGGTGGAGGAGGAGGCTGGTTTCTTTTGTTTGGCTGTTTTATCCTCCTCCTTTATCCACCTTTATCTGCTGTTTCCTGCAGCTCTTCCTCTTCCTCTTCCTCTTGCTCTTCCTCTTGCTCCTCTTCTTGCAGGACATCATCAAACCCCGCCCAGCTCAGCATTGATTCCCATCTAACAATGACAGATTCCGCTAATTCCGTCTCCCGGTGCCCCTGCCGCCGCCGCCGCCGCCGCCGCCGCCTCCTCGCTAATCTTGACAAGTTGGGGGTTGGGCCTGCACGCCCGCGTGTGTGTGTGTGTGTGTGCGTGCGTGCGCGAGAGGCTTTTAAGCCGGCGAGCTGGCTGATGTGTTGGAGCGTTAATTGAGTTAAATGGATTGCGATGGCCGAGATGATTTGTCTGTCGGCTATTATTGCCGCAATTTAGGCTGCGGCCCCGTTTCATCCTGCCAGCTAATGGGCGTCCGGCGAGGGGCCGGCGCTGTCCCCGTTTTTTGTTTTTGCTTTTTCGTTTTTTTTTTTGTGCCTCTTCTGTGAGAGGCGCTGGGTTTCACCTGCAGGCGACGCCGAACAGCAGGAAACCTGCGTGTTTTTCCTCAGGCTTTCTGAGCGTCTCTGTGTTTCCGCGTCCTCGTTTGTGATTCGCGGGATGAGCTTAAATGATTTGTGGCCCTGCCGAGCCGTTGATTTGTGACCCTCTGTGTCGGCGGGGGAAGACTTTAATGCGGCGGCGCGCCTCTACCCTCCCCTCCCCACCCCCCACCCCTCCCACCTCCTCCTGCATTCCCCCGATAGGCCGCTAATTTGTATACTAAACTGACAGGCAGCCGTGATAAGGGCTAGCAACTGCTGCTGCTGCTGCTGCTGCTGCTGCTGCTGCTGCGCGGGGGGGGCTGGTGGTGGTGCAGTAAACGAGAGCGAGGGTAATATTTTACACAAAGCTCGAGCCACCACCCCCCCGGCCCCCCGTCAGCACAGCTCCTCTCTCGACTTTCATTTCCCTTCGTCTGTTGCTAGGGGGAGACGGAGCAGCCGCTGTCAGCCCTGGACACACACACACACACACACACACACATGCACATGCACACACACACGCATACACACACAGGTGGGCACACACGACTAAGAAAAATGGCACTCGGGGGCAAAAGATGGAGAGGATTGTGTGCATTTTTTCTTTCTTTTTTTTTTTCCCCCTGTGTGTCCGCCTGTGTGTGTGTGAGAGAGAGAGAGAGAGAGAGAGAGAGAGAGAGAGAGAGAGAGAGAGAGAGAGAGAGAGAGAGAGAGAGAGAGAGAGAGAGAGAGAGAGAGAGAGAGAGAGAGAGAGAGAGAGAGAGAGAGAGAGAGAGAGAGAGAGAGAGAGAGAGAGAGAGAGAGAGAGAGAGAGAGAGACAGAGAGAGAGAGAGAGAGAGAGAGAGAGAGAGAGAGAGAGAGAGAGAGAGAGAGAGAGAGAGAGAGAGAGAGAGAGAGAGAGAGAGAGAGAGAGAGAGAGAGAGAGAGAGAGAGAGAGAGAGAGAGAGAGAGAGAGAGAGAGAGAGAGAGAGAGAGAGAGAGAGAGACAGAGAGAGAGAGAGACAGAGAGAGAGAGAGAGAGAGAGAGAGAGAGAGAGAGAGAGAGAGAGAGAGAGAGAGAGAGAGAGAGAGAGAGAGAGAGAGAGAGAGAGAGAGAGAGAGCACTCCATTCCACTCGGCCACTATGGAATTCATTATCATCTTAATGATGCTGGAGTCGAGGCAACTCTCTGCTGCCTGACAGTTGCGTGGGATGTTTCTCCTCCGACGCCGTCAGACTCGCCGGGGCTCCGCCAGTCTCGCTGGCCCACACCTGTTCTGACAGGCAGGCCATGGCGCTGGTGGGCGGGACTTGTAGGTAGACACCACCCCCAGTCCCCCCACGGTGCTGCTGCTGCAGTGGCTTATAATAAACGACCGCTCGGGAGGTCATTAAGTTTCTGGAGCAGCGCGAGGACAAAATGCGAGGGAGATAATTAATTTGGTGCCTCTCCCAGTGCACCCTGGGAGCTGTAGGCCCCAGCGCCTGGCTAATGCCAGCTTCTATTCTTAAAGCGGCGGCGGCGGCGGCAGCGGCGGCGGCGGCGGCGGCGGCGGCGGGAGGCGGTGGCCAGCAGCGGTAGCGCGGCAGCCTGATGGAGGCGGCCATCCAGTCTCGGGCCAATCAGAGCAAATCGGGCGCCTTCGCCTCCCTGTGATCGATGATTGGCTCGGTGGCGGCGGCGGCGGCCGGCGGCGCCTGATAAGCGTCGTCTTGTCGCGTCACTTTGCCCAAGATGGTTGTCTGCACCCGACCGACAACCCCCCCACTTGAAACTAAACGCAGGCGACGTCTCATAAATCGTCGACGTTGACCAAGAATAATTAAAGCGCTTCTTTCTTTCTGCCTCCTTGTGTTTTTTTTTTGGTCCCTCCCTGTTTTTATTGCTCCATTCGTCAGCGATTATGTCACAGAACAAACAGCGTTATCGCCGCCGCCGCCGCCGGGAGGACACTGAGTGGGTTTTTTTTTTTCTGGAGGGTTCTTCCCTTTTCTTTTCTGTAGAATTTGAAAGATATAAACGGCATGAGCGGCCCCCCCCCGGACAGAGGGGGGAGGCGGGGGAGGAAAAAAAATAAAAGGGAAGCAATAAGGAGCTGGAGGTGACATTCAATGTGAAAATGGAAGAGAGGGCAGCGAAGGAGGAAGTTGACAGTGATGAAACACCGAGTGGGGAAGCAAATTAACAGTGTGCGCCTCTGTGTGTGTGTGTGTGTGTGTGTGTGTGTGTGTCTGGACGGACAGGTTGGGCCGGGGCTAATGGAGAGCCCGGTCGCCCGGCGATCACTCTCCGCGTGCCGTGTGCACTCTCTCGTGCGACACCCCGCGTCGAGACATTTGACCCACTAATTTAGCATGCACAACACTGCGCCGCCGCACTCCCCCCTACCACTATGCCCCTCCCCCCCCCCACCAGCGCCCACCCACCCCCCGACACCCCCACGCTCTATTACCCGCAATTATGGCGGCGCGGGACAATGTGCTGGTGCGGGCAGCAGAGGGAAGACAGAGGGAGTGCGTTGGCTTTGATTTCCGTTCGGGCCGCCTCGCTTTGTCTCCTCGCCGCCATCGCTTTTTTTTTTTTTGTTTTTTTTTTTTGTTTTTTCTCGATCGGTTTGTTTGTTTGTTTGTTTGTTTGTTTGCCTCGAAAATGTTCCTCCTTTCAATGCGCCGCCGCTTGTGGCCCTGCCTTTTTGGTTTTTTAACGCGCAAGCTCTCCCCCACCACCACCCCCCACCACCACCCTCCCCTTTCAAGTCAGCAGGATATCTCATTGAAGGCTTGTTTACTTCCATTTGGCCGGTGGTCTATAAGTGTTAAGATTAGCCGCATTAGCGCTTGTTCGACAACAGTCTGTCAAGAACAAAGCGCGTGCCAAAAAGCTCCCAACTAAATTATAATTATGGTGTTTGCAGGCATGAGCCCACAACAAAGCCCACTGGCAGCTTTCTTTGTTTTCACACTACAGCTGCTGTGATCGCACTGCCAACCTGGGAAATTAAAATAAATAAATATATAAATGAAGACCCAAAAAAAAAATAAAAAAATAAAAAAGGGTTGCAGTGTGTTTAAAGGGGCGCACGCCTGGAGGAATTGGCCTCCGCAGATTGGCGACGATGCGGCACAGAGTCGCAGACATGGTGGGCGTCTTGAGGTTCCGTTTCACCACCAGGGGTCGTGGTTTTGCGTGACGCAGGTCAAAACAAACCGGGTTCCTGCGCGTCCTCCCCCGAGTTGAAGCTCAGCAGAGCAAACCAGGAAGTGAATGATGCGATGAGTCCAAGTTGCTGTTGTCGGCAGTGTCGAGCGGTGGAGGTCCGTCGTACTGAAGCCACAGGGGGCGCTGTGTGGCGCTGTAGTTGATTTTTTTAACGCTGATGTTGTGACCATAACAGCTCTAATGTCGTTTTAACTTTGAAAAAAAAGTACAAACAAGAGAAAATATGTACATTTAGCGTCTGCACACAGACACATAAAAGAGATGCATACTTCTTTGTTGAGTCACTTCATTTATAACTTTACAATTTTTTTTTTGTTTGAAATGTAAAAATATGGAACCCGATGCCGGAAGCGATCCCTGTCCTTTGGATTCCGTCTTTAATTAGATATCTGAGGCTCAGGGTCACTGGAAGGTCATGTGATACGGTCCCATGTGTCGCGATTCGTGGCGTTCCGTGGCTTACGTTTTTAGCGTGGGCGTGGCCAACTTGGTTGGCAGGGTTTGACTCAGCTGGCCGGGGGTGCGAGGCGTGTGATTGGATGAAAAGTTGGACGGACGGACGGATGGACGGACGGACGGTCTGATTTAAGACCTGAGGTGGGGAGGAGGGAGGGGTGTGGGGTGTGTGTGTGTGGGGGGGGGTTGTTTTCTCAGCCATCTCGGTTAAATGAGGTTAATTGAATGTGGGTAATTTGCTGACCTCCCTGTCTGGCTGAAATCACAGCCTCCGCTGATCGATGCCGTTCATAAATTTATGCCTGAAGGTCACTCGGTTGATTGCAGCCAACGCCGCCTCCCTCCCTCCCTCCCTCCCCGGCCCACATCGCCACCTTGTGTTGGAACCAAACTGAGTTGGAAGGTTGTTTTTTTTTTGGTTTGGTTGCAATTATGCTGCTCTCAGACTCAGAAGAATTCATTATCTCACAGTGTCGAGGCATTGTGGCATCTTTGTCTCTCCTTTTTTTTCTCTGAAAATGTTTCTTCCTTCCTTTTCGTTGACGGCGAGCGCCTCGCTCCCTGTGCGGCGAGCGTCTCACTCCCTGTGCGGCGAGCCCGCCTCCCTCTGCGGCGAGCCCGCCTCCCTCTGCGGCGAGCCCGCCTCCCTCTGCGGCGCCGCTACTTCCAAGAGATTTCCGCGGCCGCCGTTGGGAACTTTTGAAAGCAAACAGCGGCGTCGTTTGTAATTTGGCGCCTCCCCCCTGAATCTGAGAACCCCTGCGCGGTTCCTGCGCGCGGCCCTGCGACCCCAGCGGGACCGGGTGCCGGCTCGCTAACCCCAGCCCGCCCAACCCCCCCCACCCAGGCGGCCGTCGGCCCTGTCGCTCCTTTTCACGCCTGCCGAGGAAGCGGAAGGATTTCACAGCTGCTGGCCTCCCCACTCTCCTCTCTTCTTTCCTTTTTCTTTTCTCTGCTTCTTTCTCTCCTCCTCCTCCCTCCGGCCCCTCCCTCCTCCTTCGGCCTCACTCCCCTCTTTCTCTCCCTGCGCCGCCGCCGCCGCTGCAGCAGCAGCAGCAGCAGCAGCAGCAGCAGCCTCTTTCCTCGGGGAGCTCTTGTGTGGCTCAGAGGAAGCTGAATCATAAAGCATGGCTAATGAATAGAATGGGGAAGGAAAGCTGAGGCCTGCTGCTGACGGCCCTCCAGAGAGGAGCCCGGGCCCCCCCGAAGCCCCAGGCTCAGATAGCAGACGGCCCCCCGAAAGGTCAGGCTTCCTGCGGCCTGCTCCAAGGGGCTTTTGGCTCCTCGGCAATGTGGCTTAAATTTCCCCTTACACACACACACACACACACACACACACACACACACACACACACACCACCCTCCTGCCCCCCCAGTCTTTTTTTTTTTTTTTAAATGGTTGAATTTCCCCCCCATTTCCTCTGGAAAACCTGGCCTTTGCCGCTCTGCTTCTTCCACCTCCTCTCCTCTCCTTTGTCTCTCTCTCTATTTTCCCTCCGTCTCATCTTTCCTCCCCCTCTGTTTTTAATGGCAGCCCGGGTTGCCTCAACAAAGAGAGTGTGAAGAATTTGTTATACATGACCTCTGCGCGCCTGCAACCGCAGGCAGAAGAGGGAAGGCCGCAGCAGAAAAGGGAAGGAGAAAAAAAAGGGGGGGATGTCAACTTCTCCGGCGAAGCGCGAAAAAAAAAAAAAAAACACGCCGGCTCGCCAGAATCAGGGCTGTGTTTTAACATGCCTTGTGAAGGGGGGGTTGGTGGGCTGCTGTTAGCAAGTCGGCCTTGTAATTGTGGATTACGCCAGTGAGTCACGCAGGACTTCTTGGCAGGTGCAAAAACACCGACGTTTTGAAAACAAAACAAAAAAATGTCTAAGTGTGGGTTTGTGGAGCTGCCGCCTGTCGTTCTGCTCGGCTGCTGCTGGAGGCCAGCGTTGTGTCTGCTGTCTAGATAACCGCCCCGCTCTGAAGAATTGTTTGAACCATTACACAGAGTTATGACATGACCTCCCGTCCCTCCATCACTCCCCCCCCCCCCACCCACCCACTCACTCAACCACCCGCCCTTTTTTTTTTTTTTTTTTTTTTTTTTCTTTCCGTGACCCCGGCGCGCCACGCTAAGCGACTCCCTCCGCCTGCTCCCGTGTCCGTCTGACAGGCTTCATTTCATTCTGAGCCCCTATTTTTCTTGCAGGGCCTCCGGGGCTGTGATTCAAGGCTGCTGCTGCTGCTGCTGCTGCTGCTGCTGCTGCTGCTGCTGCTGCTGCGGCGGCGGCGGCTGCAGCGCCGTGGCTTGGTACTGGAGCGTTTAACGCCGTCCAAAGCTAACAAAGAGCCTGTGTTTTAGCCCAGTGCTCCGGTTCTGGGAGACTGAAAGAGGGCAATGCGGCCGCGTCTCTCTCTCTCTCTCTCTCACTCTATCTCTCTGGCGCACCGCGGTCGACCGTAGGCGGGGAGCGGGAAACAGGAAACGTCTTTATTAGTGCCGGTAACAGCTCCAGGTTATCGCTGGAAATCGACACCGTTTCCGAGGCTGCGATACGATCGAGCGTCAGGCCGAGCGTCGAGCAATTTAACCAGCGTCGGTCGGGGGAGGGGGAGGGGCGGGAGGGGAGGCGGGGGGGATAAAAAACAACTAAGGTTTCTAGGGTTAGGATGAGCTGCTCACTGCAAAAGTCTTTGCTGAAAAACATGAAGTGTTATTGAGGTGTGGAGATTGTTTGGCGGCGTCTGCCTGCTCGGTTTTTTCAGTCCAGCTGCGGAGACGTCTGCCTCGTCTCCAGCGTAATGGAACAAGATGGCACTTCACTCGCACCGCCAACTAGAATAAGAAGAAGGAAAAAAAAAAAAAAGAAACTGAATATCTCCTCCAGCAATCGCGACCTGAAAACACACATGCAGAGACACACACACACACACACACACACACACACCGCCGCAATCCACAGACCCCGCCGTGAGCAGTTTCGTGTAGGAACTGATCTGCTTTCGGGAGGAAGTGTGCCTCTTTCACCAGACGAGCGCCGCGTTCCGCTGCCAGGGTGAGAAGCAGTCAGCGCTGACGGCGTCCTGGCGGCTGAAAGCAGCTGCGGTAGCAGAGTTAGCGGACAGAAAGTGGGGCTGGTTAGCGTGTCCCTGAGATTAGAGCTAAGCAAGCAGAAAAAAAAAAAATAAACAAATGAGGTTGTGGCTTTGTTGACGGTAACAGTGTAGCACAGCTGATTTCTTGGTTAGCGTAGAGGAAGTAGCCTGGCTGGGGTTTCGTTGGTTGGTTGGTTGGTTGGTTGTAATCCAGCTCAGGTCCGTTGGTTAGTTCAAGTTAGCTAACAGAGGAAATCACCTGGTCTTGTTTTCTAGCACTAGCAAGCAAATCTAAACTATTTTGCCTGTTTTTTTTTTTTTTTTTTCAATAATGGTGGGTTAGCGAGCAAAAGCCAACTAGCTTCTGTTTCAAGCGTAATTAGCTGCACACTTTGATGATGAGTTGCTTAGTGATCATAAAGTAGGGCTAGCCGCGCTAGCTTGTGTCTGCAAAGTACCCTTCAGGTCCTTGCACGCCGGCCAATAGGCAAAGCGACCCAAATAAACCACGCAGAAATGCAAATGTTTCGCTTTTCCCTGTACACACCTAGCGCGCGGCAAATATGCATCTAGTGAGCGCACACACACACACACTCAGGCACACAAACAACCGCAAGTCGAGGCTTTGTCTGTCAAATGTGGATTAAAACAAAGCGGCCACTTGTCAAGAGGTCAGCTGGCGACACGCTAGCTACGATGATGGGCCAATCAGCTGACTGCTAGTGTTGCAGTGTGCACTAGCTTAGCTTAGCTGAGCTGAGCTGAGCTCGGCTCCTTGATGAACACGGACGTTGCTTCATAGATTGTTAAAAGTCTGTTTGTTTGTTTTGTTTGTTGCTTCCAACACCAGACGGAAATAACTGGACATGTGCATTTTGTTTATAATGCATATATTCATATTCAATTCATATAATATGCTTGTATGAAAAGCACTACAATGAAAAGGAAAAAACACCTTACTTCTGATTTAAAAGAACTGCAATTTCTTTCGTTTTCTTTTATCTGTTTGTTTGGGTTTGGGTTTTTTTTTTTTTATTGCATTTTCTCAGTGGCTGTCAAATTGGCCTGGGCTCGTATTCTTCGCAATCATCAGCAGATGGCGGACGGCCATTGTGTGCGCGTGCTTTAACGGCTCACACGCCGTCCTCTTCCCCTTGCCCTTGTTTTTTAAACTGCTGAATAAAGCAGAAGAAGAAGAAGAAGAAGAAGAAGGAGGAAAAGAAGCGTCTGGTCTCTCGCGGCACTGTTGTGGTTTGACGGCGAGGAGACGAGACGTCAAGAACAGACAGACAAACACGGCGTCGGGAGGGAGAGAGAGAGAGTGACAGTGTGGTGACGGAGGAAGAGAAAGAGGAGGAGGAGGAGGAGGATTTTTTTGTATTTTTGTTTTTTGGGAAGAGAAGACGACGTCCTCAAAACACTTGTGAAGAAGTGACGGCGACGCTGCCAAGGACGGCCATCTGTGTTTACAGAATTATTTGCTTTTCTCTTTTTGTCTCTCTCTCTCTCTCTCTCTCTCTCTCTCTCTCTCTCTCTCTCCCTCTCTCTGTCGCACACACTCGCTGTGATTCGCTGCTCAGTCTTTACATATGCTCCCTTTTGTGCCGCACGAAATACACGGATGGCAGTTAAGGACACGCGGGGCCCTTTGGTAAGAACATATGTCGGGCTCAGTGTGCAGAGCAGAGATGAGAGGACGGTGGCGGGGGAGGGGAGGGGGAGGAGGAGGGGGGGGGACCCACCTATACGGGAACATTTTCTCACCAGGGTGAGTTTGTTTCTGCCGCCAGTGCGACTGAAATTATATTTCTGTCACACTGCAAACTACGTCTTCATGTGGATATTTACAGTATATTTGCTTTTGGATTTTTTTTTTTATGTAATTTTTTTTAACATATATATTTATTGGTTGTGTTGTTGTCTGGGCGTCCGTCAGATGTGGACGAAAAGAAAGAAAAAAAAACAGCTTTTCTTTGTTTAGTCTGCGAGTCTGTAGCCGCGACCTCGTGCTGAAATCGCCCCCCCTCCCCCCTCCACCAACCCCTCCTCCTCCCACCTCGACCAACCACACAGCTTGTCGGTCAGCAGCCGGGACGACCGTGTTCACCTCCTCCAGGTTGTTGTCTCTGCCGCTGCAGAGGTTGAATTCGGACGTTTGCTTCTCCAGAATGCAAGCAGCTGCGTTCTTGCGTTGTTCCTGAGTTGCGTTACTCAATTTAAAACTGATATGTTGTGGTGCAAAAATGTGATTTGTTCGCGGCGACGGCGCAGGCAGGCAGGCAGGCAGGCAGGCTGGCTGGCGGGAGTCTTTGTCTCCGGCAACTGACTGACTGACTCACTGACTGACTGACTGACTGAGTCACTCGTCTTTCTTCCGCTTGGCTTTTTTTCAGGTGGCACAACAGTGCCACCTAATGTTACCTCGCCGGCGAGCAGGACGGAGTCAGGTGGCGAGGCGAGGGAGCTCGCTCGCCCCGCTCTGATCCCAGTCTCGATCGACCGAGTGAGTGAGTGAGTGAGTGAGTGAGTGAGTGAGTGAGTGAGTGAATCAGTGAGTCAGTGAATCAGTGAATCAGCTCCAGAGCAACAGGAGCTGATCAAGCGTCTCCGAATCATCTCTGCGTGCTTCTTTTTTTTTTAAAGCCGAACGCGGTGAAATTTTCTCCTCTCGCTGTTGACAAAAAAAAAACAAAAACAATATCCCCCGCTGCCCCCCTCCCCCCCCCCCACCCCCCCCCCGCTAATGACCTCTCTCCTTGTGTTGGCAGGTGTCTGATGTAGGATCAGAGAAGCTCTTCTCTCCCACCGCACCCAAAGGTAAGAGTCGGCTCGGGTTCCTCTCCAGCTCGCTCACTCTCCTCTCTCTCTCTCTCTCTCTCTCTCTCTCTCTCTCTCTCTCTCTCTCTCTCTCACACACACACACCAACCACCGCGGTGACAACAACCGCACAACCACACACCCGGGCGTGTAAAACCCTCCTCAGCGCTCTAATCCCGCCGTCCTCATTCACATTTAAATGTCAGCAGACATTAGCCAGGGCCTGCTGACTACATATGCATACATTTATTTATTCTATTTATTTATGATTTCATCTCCTTCGTCGTTGGTGCCCGGCGCTGCGCTGCGCTGCGGTGGCGGGCCGACCCCGCCGACGGCCCAGCCCTCCTGCATATTGCTTCATTAGAGGGGATTTGGAGCCTCGCTGCCACATGCTCGCCGCAAATGGGAACTTCCCCTCCGGCTATACAAGCCCTCTGACAGCAGGCCGGCGCCATAATGGATGCCAAAGGAATAAGAGAAAGAGCTTTGTCAGCCCCCCCCCCCTAAACCTTCCCTCACACACACACACACACACACACACACAGCCTTCGCGTCGGACGGCAGCAAGGACGGAGGAGGAGAAAAAGTAAAGAATAAGAAGTGAAACAAAAACGCACATATATATACCCCCGACTCACACCTGCAAGATTGAGTGCACGTGCCGTGCACGCCCTCGGCGGGTCGGTGTCAGCGAGCAGAGTGACAGCTTGTGGTTTCGGGGGTTGGTTGGAGGGAGGGAGGGGGTTGCAATCTACCCGCCAGTGACAGATAGCAGCGTGCAGTCCCCCCCCCCCTGCCCTCAACCCCCCCCTCCCTGCCACTCTCCCCCCGGGGCAGGAACCAGGAAGCAGGGCCATTAACAGCAGACCTGGCAGCAGGGGGGCACAGCCTGAACTGCATCCGCAGGAGGAGGGAGTTTTTTTGTTGGAAGGGGTCAGGGAGGTGGTGGGGGGGGCGGTTTGCTGGAGGAGGCGGAGCTCCGCTGTCCTGGACCAATAGGGCGCCATCATCCGGCGGTTTGTTTTCTTTTCTGTTGATGCTACTTTGCGGCTGCAGCTGTTTCTGCATGAAGACGTAGAGATCCAGGAAGTGAGCAGCGACCGGCTGCTGCTGCTGCTGCTGCTGCTGCTGCTGCTGCTGCTGCTGCCGCCAGTGATGTCACACACGCGCAGGCGTGTGCGTGACTGCGTGCGCTCCTCCAGTGCCGCTGCCGCTGCTCCGGGCCGCAGAGCTCACTAGCGTGCAGGCGGGGGGATGAGGATTAGGACGGTGGTGGCATCGCTAAATCCACGTAATCCAATCAGTGGCCCTCCTGATTGTCACTGCGGCCCATCCTCCACATTCTGCTGTTGTGTATGTGGGAGAGTGAGTGAGTGAGTGAGTGGGCGAGTGGGCGGCGCCCGCAGATTAGGAATGCGAGAGGTGGTGGGGTTTTTTTTTTTAGCCGGACGAGTGATGGAGGTGTCGTCAGGCCACCACGGTGGCAGATGTCCCTCCGGCTGGCTCCTCCCCTTCATCCTCCTGCTCCTCCTCCTCCCCTTCCACTCCTCCCTTTCTCCCCTCCCTGCTCCTCCTCTTCATCTTCCTGCTCCTCCTCCTCCCTTCCACCCCTCCTTCTCCCCTCCCTGCTCCTCCTCCTCTTCATCTTCCTGCTCCTCCTCCTCCCTTCCCTCCTCCCTTCTCCCTCCCTGCTTCTCCTCCTCTACCACCTCCTCCTGCTCCTCCTCCTCCCCTTCCACCCCTCCTTCACCCCTCCTGCTCCTCCTCCTCCTCCCACCTCCTCCTGCTCCTCCTCCTCCCCTTCCACCCCCTCCTTCTCCCCTCCCTGCTCCTCCTCCTCCACCACCTCCTCCTCTTCCTCTGGCCGCAGTCACAGCAGGTGTCACAGAACCTCAGCTACTGGTGTCACTGGTCTCACTGGTCTCACTGGTCTCACTGGTCTGACTGGTCTCACTGGTCTCACTGGTCCGACTGGTCTGACTGGTCTGACTGGTGTCACTGGTCTCACTGGTCTCACTGGTCTGACTGGTCTCACTGGTCTCACTGGTCCGACTGGTCTGACTGGTCTGACTGGTCTGACTGGTCGGCTCTGCTGGGATCACACGGCCGGACGAAGTCCAGGCAGTCTGACCGGCCGACCGATTGGGGTGGAAATATAATTGCGCCTTCGCTGACGCCGCGCTTCCCTCCGAACTTCACACTCATTCTCACACACACACACACACACACACACACAGGCAGGCAGGCAGGCACAGAGTTGAGGTTAAGTCTAAATTGCAAGCGGCCCTGCAGTCTGTCACACTAATGAAACGCTTCAGGATTAATAGAGGAGAGAGACAAAACCAACACTGTAATCACCTGCAGCAGCGCCGCACTGTAATTACGCACACTAAACCTGGGTTTGGGGCAAAAAGCCAACATCCTTGTTGTCTCCTCCTCTTCCTCCTCTTCCTCCTCTTCCTCCCAGTCTGTTGGCCAGCCTGTCACCCAGGCAGCCTGGCGGCCGCCGCTAGGCTAGCTAGCCTCCGGCGGCGGCGGCGGCGGTGGTTGGGGTAAAACTTCTCCTCGGGGGTCTCGAAGCCGCGATCGCTGCAGCAGCTCGCCGTAGCGTCCAGCGGGGGGCGATAGCGGGCACGCGGTGCGTCGGCTCCGTTTCAGGTTAAAATAATAAAAATTTAAAAAAGAACGATTGTCGTGACTTCAGATGTAACGTTGGCGAGGTGCTGCAGCGCCGGGTTACCGTGACAACAACACAAAAATAATAATGGCACGGACCTTTTTTTTTTTTTTTTCCTTGTTCCTTGCGCTCACGCTGCACCAGCTGGCTGAAAGCTCGCTGTTTTTTTTTTTTTTTTTTTCCTGCCCAACGTCTGTCTGTGTCGGGGGTTTGGAGGTAGGAAGGTTCAGCGCGGGGCCGAGCAGCGCCGTTATCTAACAGCCGTCGGTTTTTTGTTTGTTTGTTTGTTTGTTTGTTTGTTTGTTTATTTGCCGTCTTGATCCCTCCTGCAGATTATCGATTTCCTGGAGGACGGCGTGTTTAACTCAAAAAAAAAAAAAAAGTCTGAGAGAGAGCGAGCGAGCGAGCGAGCGAAGGGGAGGGAAAAAATAGAGAGAGAAAGGAACAACCTGCGCTGCACTCGGCGCCCCCCCCCCCCCCGCTGCCCCCCGGGCGTCGAAGCGCCGGGTCAGAGTTGGCCGTTGTCACTCGCTGGAAGGCGAACGAGGAGCTAAATGCGGCAGCCGCGTTGCCGCGCGCCGCCCGTGGAGGCGGGGAGAGGGGGCGGAGTCATCACCTGGCTGTCACCGGCCAGAAATATCCACGCGCAGCAGCTCCTGGTCGGGGAGATGCAGCCGCTCAGCCGGAAGCTTCTGAGCTACCTGCGTTCAGACAGACAGACAGACAGACAGACAGACAGGCAGGCAGGCAGGCAGACACACCCAGGGGCATCTTGGGATAGCGTGGGAGGGGTAAGAGTGGGGGGGGGGGGGGGGGCAAGATTGGTAGAAAACCCATTTCTGAAGTGGATTTGTGGCCTTGTAATCCTGATTAATTTTGACCCGTTGTGCTCATTTTAAACAGAGCATTACAGTAAGCGTGAACACAGCGAGCTCCGGGGCGAAACCGGGAGCTTAGCGGCTTTGGGAGGCTTAGCTGCAGATGGCATTTTAAGCCGGACTTAATAAATTGTTTCCATTAAACTTACCGGCCCACACATACTGGATTAGACCGGTGGAACAAAGGAAGGAGGGAGCAGCGCAGACGGAGAAAGGGAGGGACGGGGAGGGAGGGGAGGGAGGGAGGAGGAGGAGGAGGAGGAGGAAAGAAAGCAGGCACACTGGCAAAACACACACACACACACACAAATCACGCACAGCATCAGCCTCTGTTAGCGTCTCTCTGACGCCGCGTGGTGAAGGTGAAGCCGCCGTCGACGGAAGCTCCCGGGTTTGAACTTTGTGGGAGGGGAAAAAAAAAAAAAGATCCTCCCCTGACTTTGCTGCTCGCGCTCGTCAGAGATGTTGCACCAATTTGCTTAATTGACGCAAAAGTAAACAAACAGGGGGTGGGGGGCGGGAGGGGGGTGGAGGGGGGGGGGGGATGCGGAGGAAAGATGCATAAACCATTTAGCCCGGCAGTGGATTTAGAGCTTATCCTCTAACTGTTTATGTATAAACACATTAGCGGCGCTGTAGCTTAAGGCTTTAGGGGTTCTGTGCCTGGACTCCTCCTCCTGTCTGCCTCTCTCTCTCTCCCTCTCTCTCTCTCTCTCTCTCTCTCTCTCCCTCTCCTCTCTCCTGTGTCTTTATTATTCGCAGTAGTAGTAGTAGTAGTGGTAATTTTTACTCATATATCAATCTGCCATCCTGAAAGAAAAAAAAAATCAATTCCTCACGCTTGAGCCCCGCCCCCTCGCCCTGTGTGCTGTCCCTCACCCGCCCCCCCCTCCCCTCCCTACCCCACCATCGGCTCATGGCTCGCTCCCTGAGCTCTCATTATGTGCTACACGGTCCCGGGTCCCCGTGTCGAATGGCTAATCAAGCGCCCCGTCTGCAGCCGCGCTCTCTCAATAGGTGCTGAGTGGCCTTTGTTCCGCCACTGCTGTTTGCTGCATGTCAATAAAAAAAAATAAAAAGAGCCGCCTCCTCCTCCTCCTCCTCCGCCTCCTCCTCCTCCTCCTCTTCCTCTCCCTTCCTCCACATCCACCTCCGCCTGTTCCTCCCGCTGCTCTCACCTGGGCCAACCCGGTGGGAAGCGGAGCCGCCGCAGCGTTAAGCAGCAACAGGCGCCTGGCGGGCCGCGGCAAAGCTTCCCCTCGTGACGGCGGATTTAATTTGAAAATTCATTCTGCTCGGTCCATGCCTCTCATCTGCTGCTGCCGCCGCCGCCTCCAAAGGCCCCGCTGACATTTCTCTAATCCGCCGTCGTCGTCCTGGAGGTTCGTCCCCAGCACGACGGGAGCGTTGCCAGAGAGGATTCCTGGATTTCAAACGGCCGCAGTCAAGCTCAAAGGCAATAAAACACAACAGCGTCTCCGCGCCGCTCGTGCAGCGGCAGCTTAATATCTCGCTAGAATATCCGGCCGCTGCCCGCTAGCTGTGCTGCTAGCTGCTATGGCGCTAACTCTGCTCTAGTAGTTTGATTTCCACTGGCATGATTAAAAAACACATTGAATGTAAAATATATATATATATACATATATATATATATATATATATATATATATAGTTTTGATGCCTTCAATGAAAAACTGCAATGTCAATAGTCATTAAATCAAAAGACATTAAATTCATAGGGTGAGTGCACACTATTGACTGCTAGTGTGTATATGATAGAATAATTGAATAATTGAAATAATAGTCATGTGATGTCACAAGTTGTCTCAAAACGATGATGTCACTGATGTGGGTTTATTATTTATTTTTTTTTAGCCAAACTAGCCAACTTAGCATCCCAGATAGTAGCAAAAAAACAAAACACTATTAAAACTTTTTATTTTTATATTGGGGTCTATGGGGAAAATGCTTCTGGGCCCATGGGATTTCTTATTTATTTTTTGCTGCAGTACCTCAAGCGGCCACTGGGAAAAATCGGCACCCCGACATATTGCCAGTTATATCCAGTTCTTATAATACGCCCATGGCGGAGACGCTACTGGAAAAGACGAGGGAGCTGCGGCGAGCGGGCAGGCGAGCTAGCGAGCGGGCGGGCGGGCGGGATTAGCGCAGAGCGGCGGAATTGGAAGCGGCCGAGACCGCCGCTGTGGAATTCCGAGGCCTGGCGAAGCTCACGTCGAGTGCCTACTGTGATTTGTTTGACAAATTCCAGGCAGCCTGCAGGACATATTTTCTTTATCAAGAGGGCCAATGTCTGCGTGTTGACACAGCACTTATGGTCAGGCTGCGGGGGAGTTCTAGGCCGGTGCTGCTGGAGCATTTTTTTTGTTATTTTTCCAAAAAAAAAAAAAAAAAAAATTAAAAATTCTTCGGCAAGCCAAACTGTGTGCATAAAGGAGGCGGCTGCTCGCTCGCATTTCTTGGATGCATCGAGAAAACGGTACCTCCTTCTTTATTGTAAGCAAGGATGCACCGCTAGCGTTTTTGAACAGAATAAGTAGAGCGCGAGTGTCAGTGTAGTATTATTTTCAGGCTCTCAGGCCCGATTTAAATGCAAAATCGAGGTGTGATTTGATCCTCCGGCATGAAGCAAACCAAAGGCAGCAGATGTGTTACCTCACAGTCTGCAACCAGGAAGAGGAGAGAAAACACCGGGGGAGAGATTGGATGGAGGGATGGTGGAGGAGGGAGAGCAGGGGGGAGGAAAACAAACAAACAATATTTTTCCTTTATTAATCTCTGTGTTATTACCGTCCGCAGACAGAGGACAGTTTATGAGCCGGGTGATTTGGTTTTTTTTTTTTTTTTTCTTTTATATTTTTTTTCTTTTTTCTTTCTCTTTTTTTCCCCACAGAAAGCGAGCAATATTAACGCCGCCGCCGCCGCCGCCGCGCGCTCGGCCGCTTGTTTGTGCAGCCGCCCCTGTCGGAGAGATGAAAATAAATAGCGGCGGGAGCTCGGCGGAGATGAGACACCGTGTTTAATTATTAATTGAGCCATTACTGACAGAGATTGCCTTTTTTGATTTAAAGCAGGACGGGCGCTGCTTCGGGGACAGAAAAAGCAATTACAGAATTCCCAGCTTGCACTGCTGCTGCTGCTGCTGCTGCTGCTGCTGCCGCTGCTGCTGCCGCTGCTGCTGCTCGCCGTTTTCTGCCGCACACAGTAGAGCGGGAAGAGCGAGAAGAGACAAAACACTCACACACACACACACACACAGGTCCTGTTACACTGCGGCGTTCCATAAATTATTTTAATTCTGCTTCAATATTTATAGCGTTTTAAATCACGATTACGCTGTCATGTCTTATTTATGCCGAGCGGCGGCGGGCGGCGGCCTGAGCCACATTACCCACAATCCCTGCATGGGCTAGCACCTCCCGGAGCAGGGGGGTGGGGGAGGCGCCGTTACAACCAGGAAGTGATGTCAAGCGGCTGCAGCTGCGGCGGCGGACACCTTCAGAGAAACACCACCTTTTTTTTTTTTCTTTCTTTTTTTTAATATGCAGCGCAATTAGCCGTCTTGTAAAGTCGGAGCTAATGTGTCGCGCTACCGCCGCGATGCTCGGTGGCGCCGCTAAGAGCGCCATTAGAGCGGAGGCGGCGCTTTTAAGAGGTTCCCAGCGTGCGTTGAAATATTCAGTCCGCCTCCTGCCTGCTGGTGGCGACGGCGGGCCGCCGCCGCCGCCGCCGCTTTAAAACTCCTGTCAGGAATCAAAACGGCGCTGTGACGGCGGCCGCAGCGTGACGGCGCCGCCCGACACCGGCCAGTCAGCCGGTGTGTGTGTGTGTGTGTGTCGGAGTAGGATGATGCTACCTGGCTAACTGGCGTTTTAACACCATCACATGCAGTCGGGCCTGCTCCAGCCTATCATCAGTGTGTGTGTGTGTGTGTGTGATTAGACTATGGGTCCACCTTCGACGGCGGCAGCAGCAGATATGCAATTGGCCGTGTGCAGGGGGCGGGGCCAAGGACGCCTCACGCCGTTGAAGGTGCCAGCGTGCGACCTGTCACAGCCGCCACCCCGCCTGTGCTCACTTTTATTATTTCCGGGGGTTAAACGATCAAAATTCCGCCGAGATCTTTCCGGACCTCAACTCCGACCCAATTGGTCCGACCCGGAGGGAAGGGAGACCCGCCCGCCCGCCCGCCTGGCCTGACATTTCTTTCCGGCGGCGCCACGGGTGAAAGCGCACGCCGGGGAGTCGGCGGCGGCGGCGGCGGTGCTGCTACTAGGTGTCGGATGATTGTGTCATCTCGGCCGGAAAAGGTCAAGACGTGCTCGGGCGAAACTGCAGGAGGAGGAGGATTAGAAGGAGAAGGAGGAGGAGGAGGAGGAGGAGGAGGGAAGAAAAATAGGGAATGTAGAGGAAGGGCCAATGGGATTCGGCGAGCAGCTCCTGTTGGCCAAACGAGCGCTCCTCTTGTCACCGCCGCCGCCGCCGCCGCTGCATCGCTTCCTGGCGCCAGCAGGAGGTCCTTGCTACACGATCAGAAGAGGAAGTCGGTGGTTGGCCTGCAGGGGGCGACCTGTTGGAGCGCAGACCGCGGAAGCCACCGCGATCTCGGCTCCTGTTAGCGTCGATGCTGCTGCTGCTGCTGCTGCTGCTGCTGCTGCTGCGGTGTTTTTTAAAGAAGGCATAAAACTGAAGGAAGGAATTTTGAGGAAACAAGACTGCAGACTCGTCATCGTCATCATCACCGTGGCGTCTTCTCTCTACTCTTAATCCTCCTCCTCCTCCTCCTCCTCCTCCTCCTCCAGCGGCGCCGTTGGAAGGCGTTTCCATTGTTTACCAGGAAGAATACATGACCGCCGCCTTTATCGCTGCTGTCAGGCCTGAAATGCAAAGCGTGTCGTCTGTGATCACTCACAGAGCTTCTTCTTCTTCTTCTTCTTCTTTTTCTTAATCCTTGATTCAAAACTCCGTGCGCTCTGCCAACCAGAGCGTGCACGCGCGCGTGCTTTTTCTTTCTTCCTCGCTTCGCCGCCGTGCGTCTTTTTGTAGCTTCCTCCTCCTCCTCCTCCTCCTCCTCCTCCTTCTCCTTCATCTTCTTCCTCTTCCCCTGCTTTGCTACGTGCGTTTTAAGCTCATCCGCGCTGAGCGCCTCAGAGCCGCTGTTGTTTGCAGATGAGCGACGCTCGCCGCCGCCGACAAAGCCAGATGGCGGGCGATTGTGGGGCCCCAAACACGGCGCTTGGACGAGGCACAATGGCTGGCGAGGGGACAGTCGTCGGGAGGCCTGGACGGATATTACAGGCGCGCCTTGCCGTGGATTTGGACGTTTTGCGGGAAGCGACTTCAGAGACACACGCACGCACACACGGGGCTTAGGGGCGTCGCCAAGAATGGGGGGGGGGTGGGGGTCTCCAGATTCCATAAGAGACAAGGACACGGGCCGCATCAGGGGAGTCTGCCAGGGAGGGGAGAGGAGAGTCTTCAGGCGGTTAGCATCGGGTTAGCATCGTGTTAGCATCCGATCCGTCCGCTTTGGAGAGCCCGCCTGCCCTCTGTCAGCCGTCAGAGGTATATCAACTCAATGCAATTCAATCCAGACAACTTTATTAGTCCCCAGGGGGCAATTTAGTTTAAGCAGCTATGACGTAGACACACACACACACACACATACACAATGACAAAAACAAAACAACAGTACTGAGGCAGAGACACTTCAGTTACCGTCAGTAAATTATGTGGAGTGGCAACAATTAAATGACACAGTTACATGACAGAAATGAACAGAAATTAGTCATAGCAATAAATAAATAAGCAGGTGGCTCATTAGTGGCTGTCTTTATCCACATTCTAGAGCGTAATTGCCGATTATTGCACCCAGAAATGGACAGAATTTGCCCCTCGCTGCCTGCGATGTTCAGTCATTCAGCCCTCGTAGCGCAGCAGGAGGACAGTGAGACTTCTCTGTGGCGCCGCTCCGTCCCACTGCAGTCCAGTCCGTCGCCTCAAAACGTCCACGTTAGCGTCACGTTTCTCAGCTGCTAACCTGCTAGCGTGGAGCTGCATTAGCCCCCCCCCCCGCTCCCTTTCCTCATCCCCTCCTCTTGCTGTTTATTGATACTGCCCCCGAGTGCTAGCTGAGGTCGACGGGCCCATTTCACCCCGGCCTGGGTGTCCTGCTGCACTTTCTGCCAGTTCAGGGAGAAGCTTATTTAAATTAAGGGGGAAAAAACGCACAAGAGTGGCCCCCTTCAGCTTTCAAGCGGCCGTCTGTGTGGCTGTTGTTTTTGGCCCGGCGCTGGACTCCCTGCACTGGGCGCTAGTGTTGGAGCCCCTAATGGCCTCTGACTGACTGTGAAAGTGCATTCAGAGAGGAGCCGGCGTCCAAAAGAACCTCCTCGGCTGTCGGGTCTTGGCGCTGCAGCAGCAGCAGCAGCAGCGTGGAGGGTCGAACTGCGGGGCGGCTGTTTGGTTTAGGGAGGAGGAGGAGGAGGAGGAGGAGGAGGAGGAGGAGCTCCAGGAGGCCACACTCAGACTGATTTAGCAATACGCTAGCAGTCAAAGGTTTGGACACACTAGCTAATGCAGTGTTCTTTCTTCATCTTCAGTACTTCAAGACGTCAAATATGTAAGATATATGTAATTATACAGCAAAGAAAACACGTTCGCTAACTCTAAATATGAATGGTGGCTATTCTGAAGAATTGAAATCTAAAACTTTTATTGCTTCCTGCATAATTCCACGTGTGTTCTTACACGGTTGTGCACTGTCCAGAGTCACAGGGTGTGTCCAAGCTTTTCACTGGTAGTCTATTATGATTTAGCAATATAATTTACACCTTGTTTTTGCTTCTGTGGATGTTGAAGCAGCTCTGGGGGATTTTCTAGGTATTGCGTTAAAAAAAAAAAAAAAAAACAGCAACAACTAGGTTGGTTTCACCGCAGCCGAGGCTGTTATCCTCCATCCGAATCCATCAGCGTCGGCGCGACAGGGAGGTAAAAAAAAGAGAGAGAGAGAGAAAATATAGGGCCACATCTGTTGTGGAGGGCTAACGGCGACAAATTGCAACAAAATTGTGTCTCTCCTGCGATTTTTTTTTTTGGAAGGGATCTATACGCGGCCGGCGCTCCGGCTAATGATGCAGGTATTGACTCATCTGCTGTGAAGTGCAGGGAGCGAGTGCTGAAGTGCCCTGGGCTCCTTATCAACCTGCTGTAGCTGCCCTAACACGTAGCCACGTAGCATGTTAGCGAAGCGGCGGGCCTTTGCCCCCCCCTCCCGCTAATCCTGGTAGCAGGTGGTGGCGGTGCGGCGGCGGCGCCGATGTGTTTTCCAGGGACGAGCAGCCATCTGGGTCTCGGCGCTTTATGGCGCTTAAAAACGCACTCTGGAGTGCGACGGCGACCACACTTAGCTTTTAGCCGCCGCCGCCGCCGCCACCACCACCACCACCAGCAGCAGCAGCAGCGTCGCCACCACGAGCGGCTGGCGGCAGAGCGAGCAGGCTTTCAGGAGAATTTCACCGCCGCCGCTTCGACACGGACTCATCAAACAGTCAGACACACTTTGGCGTTTCCATTTTCATCCCTGGAACTCCTTCGCCAGGCGTCTGAAAGATGTCGAGCTGGAAGGGAAAAGTGTGTTTGTTTGGTTTTGGTTCCTTTTTTTTTCTGATTTCTTTTTTTTTTTTTTTGAGGAGGGTGGTTGTTTGTTTTGTGTATATCCCCCCCCCCCCTTTGCTTTTGTGCCAGCCTGTCTTGCTTGTCACTTTTAGGGGTTCTTTGTGTTGTTGTTGCCGTTGTCACAGTTTTTTTTTCGTGCGTGTTTTGTTTTTTCTGTCCCTCTCTCGCGTCGTCTCTTTTCATCTCACGTGAGGTTTTCGGCTGGTTTCCAAGCCCGACTTGGTTTTTGCATCACCCTGTCATACCCCCCCCCCCCACCCCCATCCCCCCACCTAAAAAAAACACACTTTGCCTCGCAGACAGACACACAGAAAGACCTACGAGCGTTCACACCATTCCCCTAAAGTGGCAGTGTGTGTGTGTGTGTGTGTGTGTGTGCGCCGCCTTCACGCTGGTGGCAAACGCTTTCTTGGCTAATGGAGCGCGGCGGTCGTGAAAGAAAACATGACGTCCACTGAGTCTCGATGAGTCGCCGACACATCACACACTTCTGGCCTCAGCGCCGAGCGCTTTGAGTGCAGTGAAGAGGCTCCGCGCTGGAGAAGACGGCTCGATAGGGAAGAGGAGCCGCTGCTGCATCATCCAACGACGTCTGAGATGGTCTGGCTTGTCTCTTCCATTTAGAAAAATGCTCGCCAGCCAGCTAGCTAGTTCGCTAGCTCGCTATAGCCAGGCAGGGAGGGGTTGATGTTGACAAGTGACAGTTTGCCGTAAAGTGAGGCCTGTCCAGGCACGGAGGTTCAGGCCAGGCAACCAAGGTTCTGCGTGATATGCCCGACCAGCTGGGGGCGCTGTGCTAACCTGCTGAACATGCTCCTCTACCCTGTTAACGAGTGAACAAATCGGAGAAGTGGCTTTGACTTTTTAATTGATTTATAGTCGCGTCGCTAAGCTTCTGCACCTGCACTTTGTTGCAAATTGTCGTTCAATCAGAAAGAGAAGAAACAAAACTTTGCATCTGTTTACTGGACACTGTGCTGTGTTTGGACCACACTGCCTAAATCTACCGGACTTGGCGCGCAGTAAGTCCTCAGTACTGAGGCGTAGAGAGTTGAAGTGCACTAATGGAAGTCTGTAATCTGAGACTCACATTTCCCCTTCCTCTGTGTGTGTGTGTGTGTGTGTTGCCCTCTACCTATAGAATCCTGGAGGACACGGTGGTGGGGAAGGAGACAGTTGTAGGTCGAGATTAGCGCCGCCCCCCCGGGGGTCAGGCTGGGGGCCTTGTCTCCATTAGTTTACCTGACACCACCCCCTGCCCTTTTGCACCTCCCTCCCACTTCTCGTCCTCCGCCTTATTAACTCTCCGCTTCCTGCTCGCCCCGCCGTCCGGCTCGCTCTCTTCCTCTCCGCCACGTCGGGCCGTTAATCAAGAATGATGTATGGTGGTGGTGTTGGAAGAAGTGGGGGGGGGGGGACAAATGTTTTTGAACCCGATCCTCGACCGGCGTGCACCAATTATCCCAAATAGTCCTCCAGCAGCAGGCCTGTGTGTGTGTGTGTGTGTGTTTGTGTAACTAAGCTCATGCTTGAAAGGCTATTTTAAACATCTCCACCTCCAGCCTGTGAGTGTGTCATCGGGCCTCGGCGTGGAATTCATCGGGGGGTGGATAAATAAATAAGACCAAAAAAAAAAAAAAAAAAAGCGAGAGAAGCTGGTGACTGCTGAAAGAGTTTTTCTCTCAGAGTGGCCTTTCAGATTTGTGGAGCTCCGCCGCTGACGTGGAGGTGGGAGGTGGGGGGAGAGGTGGCAGAGGGGAGGAGGGGGGGCGGCTTGTAGCTGCTAAGAAGTAGCTGCTCCTCTGGCGTGTAGCCATTAGCGAGGGGAGATGGCAGCTCCAGTCGAGCCGCCGACAGCTGCCGGGTCTCCATCTGTAGGCCTAATTACCCAGCAGCACCCGGGGAAGAGCTCACAAGTGGGATCCTCCTATAGCGGAGAGGCATTGATTACATCGGGGGGGGGGGGGTGTGTGCCTCGTGTTCCCCCACCCCCCAGGGAGGGTGGGGGAGGGGGAGGACATGTGAAACTGGAGCGCTAGCACTCAGTCGGACGGCGCTTCTATCTTTAGAAACCGCGGCGCTTCGACACTTTTTTCTTCCAACCCGGGGAGGGAGTTTCTTTTTTTTTTCTCTCTCTCTCTCCCTCTCTCTTCTACATCGATCGACGGCTAAATCTGGAGCTCGTGCAAAAAAATTGCAAAACATTAAAGCGTCAATTCGTGGGAAAAGCGACTGGCCTCAGGCAGCCTCGTCCGTCCGTCCGTCCGTCCGTCCGATGGTCGGCCGGCGTCGTGTTTCCACTCAGCACCGTTTCAGAGTTTCTAGGCGACTGGACATTTTTTGTTAGGTTGTTGTTGGGTTTTTTTTCTATTGTTATTCCGAGTCGGGCCGCCTACAACAGGCAGAGGTTCGCCGGCCAGAGTTGACAGTGTGCGGAGCTCACGTCTCGAGTAGTTTTTGCGGTCGGTAGTTTGTTCCAGCGTCTCGGCCTGGGAAACACGAGATATAGAGGAAAAGTAAGAATAATAATATGATTATTATTATAATAATAATAGTAATGGGAGGTGTGAAGGATGGTTGGTGTCACTTTACGGCTGATGGGAGATTTTTTTCTCTTCCACTCTGAGTGTGGCTGTATTCCAGTATTCCAAAACACGACATTCTATCATTTAAATGAAATGAGGAAAAAACGCTGCCTTTTTTTTCAGTGCAGAGACGTGATACGCTGCGATAGGGATGTTTGTCCCGCCCCCTCCCCTCCCCCCTCCCCTCTGTGGGCACCTTTACCCACAGACGGCTGCGTGTGTTTCCTAACAGTGAAGCCGGAGCTGTCAGCCGCTAATTGTTGCTCGATTGGCCAAACACAAGGGGAGACGGAGGAGGAGGAGGTTGGTGGTGGTGGTCGGGGGGGGGGGGGGGCACGATGGCTCTTCCTTCAGCCGGCCGTCACGCCACTCAGCCTCCGCTGAAGGATGTTTTACTCGTCCGTCTCCCTTCAGCGGAGGTGCGGCGACGTTCCGGCCGCTCGCAGGTCGCAGCGTGTTGCCGCAGGAAACAAAGGAGTCGGGAAGATGAGGGAGGGAGGGAGTGGGGCGGGGAGGGGGGGGTGCAGAAAAGGCCTTCCTGCAGCGGCAGTCGCCACTAAGCGGAGCTGACACGGCGCTCCGCCGCCGCCCACGCTCAGAGACTCTGCAAAAGGTCTTGAAGGTGCTGGAGAGGCATCGCCGTCGCCGCCGTCTGCAGCTTTATGAGAAGTGGCAGCCGTTGTCTCAAGCCACCTCTGTAATTGCGTCGCCACGTCGGCCGGCGTAATCAATCGAGACAGCCGCCGCCGCCGCCGCCGTTCGAGTCCGTCAGGCAGGCGCGTCAGGCTAATTAATGAAACGATAAAGCCGGCGGCGCTGCAGAACCTCCTGGAGGGAAGACGGAGGAGGGAGGAGGAAAAATCATCCCGTAGTCGGCTGATCCTGCTGTGGGTGGGGGGTGGGGGAGGAGGGGGGTCCTCCGGGTGAGAGCGGTCAGCAGGGGGGGGGGGTCAGATTCCAGCCTGCCAGGGTGGGCCGGACACTCCAGCTTGTCTTTGTTGAGACTTCCCGAGCGGCCCGGCTTTTTTTGTATTATGGGTGGGGGGTGCAGAGCAGAGGCGCTGACCTCAGACGACCCCCGGCGACGACCCCCCCATAAGAAGTCCAGACTGATGGACGTCAGTCTGAGTCACTTCCTGGTGGGCTTTCTGCTCTCGTCCTCCGACGGTCACCTGACAACAAGGCCCTCATCTGCCAGAGACCACGCAGGCCTCAACCTTCATGTCAGGAACAACAATATCTGCATCTCCTTCATGACCTGATGAGCAGAAGTTGGCTCCTCCCCCTCTGACTCTGAGCATGGTTCTGGTTCCGGTCCAACTTACAGAGACTCAGCTTCATCAGATTGAGCAGGAAGCTGAAACCGACAGAGGGGTTTTTGGTTGTTTCGTTTTGTTTTGGTTTTTTTTAGCAGGAGGTTGCAAACAGAGAGCTAAATAAATTCTTTTATTTGAGAAAACAGCCGAGTGCATCTGGAGCTGTTGGCCCAGTCGGAGCGGTTCTCCTCTGGCTCCTCTGGCTCCTCTGGCGTCGCTCCGTCTCTGCGTCTCCGCCACGAGAGGTGAACGCCGTCTGCGTCCCGGCCAGAGCCATATGGCCGCCGTTTGAATCGGGATCCAATATGGAGCTGAGAGAGAGGGAAGAAGAAGAAGAAGAAGAAGAAGAAGAAGAAGAAGAAGAAGAAGAAGAAGAAGAAGGAAAACCTGATTCATCCGGCAGCCTCGGACCGCCGGCTCTCTGAAATCAACATTAGTGCCGCAGCAGCTCCGACTGGAAACGGGTTACGGCCCCGCCGGACTCCTCCTCGTTCTTCTTCTTTTTTTCATTTTCAATTTTCTTTTTTTTTGTCATCAGCTGCTGTAGCGAGGAAGAGGAGGAGGAGGAAGAGGAGGAGAGGATGCAGTGAAAATAATTGCGGCGTGCCAGCTGTCCCCGGCTCTTTAGATGTCTTGGCCGCCGTCTCTCTTCGTCCGCTCGCCCATCACAGCGCCTCGCAGTCATTTGCAAAAAAATAAAGAAAGAAATGGGGGGGAGGCGTGGTCCGACTCTCCTCGTTAGCGGCTCCAAGACGCTCGAGGAAGATTAAATAGCGCCGCCGCCGCCGCAAAATATCTCCTATGATTTCAGCTCAAGCGCCGCGCAACTCGACGCCGGTTGGCCCTTCTGTTCCGACCGCGCGAAAGCATTTCCTGTTGGGGGGGGGGGGGAGAAAAAAAGCGTCTGAATAGCTCACAGCGGCAGAGCGTTGATTGGCGACGAGACTTTCGCGGTTTCCCACCGCCTGATCGCCAGATCGCCTGTCTGCCGAGAAAAGTTGGTGGGCGGGGGGGGGGGTGTCTGTGAACACCAGGGGGCGACACAGGGGCTCTGCTGTTATTTATTATTATTGTTAGCAGCTCTGATGCAAAGAAGCTACAAAGTTCCGTCCATGAAATACTGTCAGGTTGCTGCAGGCCTCCTGCCTGTGGAGGAAATGTAGCTTAGCATGGAGCAACAATACATTGATGGCTACTCTGCACACTGGTTCAGCATGTGTGTGTGTGTGTGTGTGTGTGTGTGTGTGTGTGTGTGTGTGTGTGTGTGTGTGTGTGTGTGTGTGTGTATGGGTTCAGTGTCTCTGACGAGCTACAGGTTCTAGGACTCGCAGTTTCAGCCAGTTAGCCCGGTGTTTTTAGCGTCCTGGATGACGACGGGCTGCTGGCCCGGCCCAGCCCGGCCCGGCCCGGCCCGGCCCGGCCCGTCCATCTGCCAGCACCTCCAGATGTTCCACCAGGGTCACGAGTGAAGGATACTGGGGGGGAGGGGCATGGGGGAGGGGACAGCTGTGCAGCGCTCCCCACTGGACGCATCAGTCACGGCCCTTTTGTGTCCGTCTGCCGGACTCCCCCTCCCCGCCCCCGCTAGCCTGGTCCAGCCACGGCACAATCAGGCACGTGTCCGCAGGGTTCTTCCCCAGGGGACAGGAACGACCATAAAAAGGATCAATAGTGGGATGAGATGTCATCTGGTGAGCAGACCTGCCAACACGTCTCTGGGGCGCCGCGGCGTCCCCGTGGTGCACTAACCACACACACACACACACACACACACACACACACACCATCTGCTCAGGTTGGCGGGACAGACCTTCAGGACACCTCGCTGCTTTCTTTTTTTGGGGGTTGTAGTTGTTGTTGTTGTTGTTGTTGTTGTTGTTGTGTTTTTTTGCACAGACCTGTGTGTGTGTGTGTGTGTGTGTGTGTGTGTGTGTGTGTGAAACACGGTTGCCTGTGGCTCGCCGGCAGTCACAGTGTGTTGTTTCCGTGTCCTGGGGAAGCAGGGAACCAGAGTGAAGCGTCTTCTGGTTTTGGGGCGTTGTGCTTTGTTTGAATTTTTTTTTTTTTTTTTTTTTTCTCTCTTGTCAAAATGCTCGACACTCCTGCAGTGTTTTTATTGTTTTTTTTTTCCATGCCGTTCGTCAGGAGAGGGAGAATAAAGGGGGGATTTTTTTTATTTATGTATTTAATTATTTTTTCTGATTCTTTTACACAAAGGCGACATCGGGGCCTCCCTCAGGGGAGTGTGTGTGGGGGGGGCGTCTCCATCATCTTGTCGCCGTGACGACGGCATTGCATGCAAAATGGCTGCCGTGCGCGCTGCTGCCGGCTACAGGCTGCGAGTGGCGCTGCAGCCCGGCGTTCTTCATTGCCCCTCCCCCATCACAATTTTTGACTTTCAGTTTAAGGGGCCAATAATCCGGCTCTCCGAGCTCCCATACATACATAATTAAAATCAGATTTATTTTTTTTTGTATTATTATTTTTTTCATCAAAATAAATGTGCTGTGTTTTCTGCCGCCTGCCCTCCGCGATAATGAAGACGTTCCGGGCTGCGGCGGACGACCACTGTTTTTTTTTCTGGTTTTTTTTTTTTTTTTCGCCCTCTGTGTTGTCTTTCTTCTCTCTCTCTCTCTCTCTCTCTCTCTCTCTCTCTCTCTCTCTCTCTCTCTCTCTCTCTCTCTCTCTCTCTCTCTCTGCGTGGGGTTTGTGTGCGTGTGGAGCTTTTAATGAGGCGCGGGGGCCGGCCTCGGCCTCCATTAGAGCCCATTAGAATCATCATTAAGAGACGCCGGCGCTCGCCGCCGCCGCCCCGGCTCCGCTGCATTAGTATGAGAAGCCCCTCCGTCTCCGTCTCCGTCTCCGTCTCGCAGCGGCGGCGGCTCCTAGTGAGACTTTTCCTCCTTCGCCGCCACTCGCTCGCCTTGCATTGTGTCTGGGAGAGAGAAAGCGCGTTGCCACGGCAACATCACCCAGCGGCGACATTTCAGCGCCGGGTATTTTGCTTCTTCCTCCTCCTCCGCCTGTCCCTCCGTTTTTTGTTTTTTTTCCCTCCTTCTGCTTGCAGGAGCGTCCTGTCACTGGGTTTTTTTCTTTTCTCTCTCTTTTTTTTTAACAATCCCCCCTCCCCCCACTCCCCCAGAAACACGGAGAGGTCCATAATACCGCAGGACTCCGGAATTCATTAGAGGACCTCGGCCGGCCCCCGCGCCTCCTCTCGTAAAATAATAAAATAAATAAATAAACAGAAAACAGGCGAGGTAGGGAGCTCGGCGGCGTCGGCAGGGTCGGACGCTTAACAAATAAAAGGAATGAAGGCACCGCCGTGCCTTTTTTTTATTGGGTTCTTTACGAGTGTTGGGATCCTTGAAAGATTAAGCAGGCCGTTAATGGCGCCTGGATCCTCCATTAGGGGGCGGCACGCCGAGCCGGAGCCGCCCGACAGCCGCTGCTGGCGTCCGCCGAGACAGAACCCGTGGAGCTTTTTTTAATTGAGGCTTCTGACTAAAGAGCTGCGGCGTTACAGCGAGAGAGAGGGGGGGAGGGGGGGTGGTGGGGGAGGGTTGCTCTTCTGTTCCTCACCCACAACTCATGAATGTGAAGTTTTTTCGCGTTCGGAACAACTTTAACGAGTTGGACAAGATGATTGTGTTTTTTTATTTTTTTCTAAAGCCGTCGTTTCGCCTCGAGCTCCACTCACTCAATGGCCCTTTCTGTCTCTCTCTCTCTCTCTCTCTCTCTCTCTCTCTCTCACTTTCCTTTTCCTTTTCTTTGTTTTAGAAGCGTGAGATCGCCGAATGTCTCCTCTTTTCTCTTTTTTTGCCAGAGTGCCTCCGGGTTTCTTTTGTGTATGAAAAGGTGTCAAGATGCTGCATTTTCTTCCGCTTTCCCTGCACCACCTCCTCCTCCTCCTCCTCCTCCTCCTCCTCCTCCTCCTCCTCTTCCTCCTCCTCCTCCTCCAGCAGCAGCAGCAGCAGCAGCAGCTACAACAGCGGCGTAATTGCAGTCATTAAATTGCGACGGTCTTAAGTGGAGGGAGAAAAAAAAGTCCTCGTTCGGCGGAATGCTGATTATAAAAGCTTTTGGTTCTCTTGAAAGGCCCCTGATGAATAATGGTAAAGACAAAAGTGGCAGAGTTCAGAGAGCGCCGGATCCCACCGAATCCCACAGAGGGAGAGGGGGGGGGGGGGATCAGGAGGGGAGGACGGAGGTGGCGGGGAGGCCAAGATAAGGGGCCACCGTCTCCCTCGGCAGCACAATTGAAACATAATTATTTCGTGCCAGATTGTGTGCTCAGCAAAGCCCTGAATAGGGCCCGACATTTAACTTTAATTAGCTGTGATTTATTCATACTGACTGGATTGCGAGGGGAGAAATTGGATCATCTGATTATAGTCAAGCATGAAAACGACCTGATTAAACACTTAATGGAACCTGGGGAGAGCCGAGCCGAGCCGAGTCGAGCCGAGCCGAGCGGAGCCGAGCGGAGCGCCGAACCTCCGGGCGGGAGACGTTGCGTTTGGACCCGCTCAGCTGTTTCCATCAGCGGCTAGTTTTTGAAAATAAACACTTCTAATGGGGGGAAAAAAATGAAGAAAATTCCCCAAAAAATTTAACATCTTCCGATTTCAACAAAAAAGTTTGGTGTTTTTGTTTTTTTTTTTTTTTGGCGTTTCTTGTTTTTTTCATGCTGAAATTGAGTAAATGTGTGAGTTGGAAGTCGGGAAACAGATTTACTCAGTTAGTTGCGATATTGTACTCAGCGTGTTTGTGCTTTGTCGCTGTGTCTGGTCGCAACAACAGCAGCTCCTCTAAAAATATTTGCCACATCTCAATTTCCTCTCCTACACTTGCAGTTTTTATGGTGCTTATAGCGCCATCTAGTAACAGTTTATCCACTCAGACGCTTTCTAAACATATGTATATATATATATATATTTCACATTTTTTCCCTATTCTGGCAAACTGTCAAAACATCCAGACGGGATGAATGTCACCAGGCCTAAACGTTAGCCTCGCCTGATCAGCTAAATTTCTAATAAATTGCCGAAATTACCAAGCGCGCTGCCTCCGTCCCATTGGATGTTCACTTGGCACAGAGTCTTGGCTCCCCGATAGAAGCCAGCGGGAAGGCACACGATCTTTAAGACGTCCAAAACATCCAAAACACTGGATGGAAACCAGCTTCCGGACTCTTTGTTCTCCTCCTCCGAAGCTGCTTCATCGAACTCAGCATCTCCACTTCTGATGCCTAGATTGTGTCACTTTGTTCTTGACGCCTTTAATAAATTGATTGACATCCACTCGGTTTGGGGGATAAGTTTGCCAAATATCTACCCCCAACCAAGAGTAGAGCTGAACAGGTGGTTGTTTGGATATTTTCCAGATTTTCCAGCCTTGTTGTCAGTTTTGAGTCTCGGGAATCTCTTGCTCATGTCTGAAAGCCTCGGTAACCACCGAGTTCCCCGGGATCCAATATTCATTGCATTGTCGTTCCACTGCCGTTGCTCACCCAGCGCAGATGTTGGCTAGAGCATGTAGAGCAGGCGCACCTGCCACTGAAACTCCCATCATGCATCACATGGCATCAGCCAATCAGAACGAGCCAAGACACAGCGGCACCTACGACGTTGTGACGTCACGCTGGGAGTATACAACCGTCTTCTGGCAATTTTCTGGCCTTTAGAAAATCTACCCGGAAAGATTTATTAGAAACAAATGTTTGAGGTCAAAGGTCGTCCGATCAGCTGCTTTAGAGGCATTTCTTTTTGTGTTGCGGTCAATGGGGGGAAAAGTGGGTTTTTTTGGGTCGTATGGGGGTTTTTGGCTGCAGTACCTTAAGCGACCACTGGAAAAGAATCGCCGCACCGCCTATATTGCCAGTCTGGTACCAATACACCGGTGGTAACCACCTGTCCCCCACCCCACCCCTCCCTGTCTCCGCCCAGGTGTGCCGACGAATGAGCGTCCCGAGCCCAGGACCTGCAGCTCAGCCAAGGTTTCGGGCCTCCAGCGCAGCCAGGAGCAGAGCGGCGGCGAGGTGCCCTTCACGCCCGCCGTGCCCAGCCCCACCCCGGCGCCGGCGCCCACCGGCTCGCCCGCCCCGCTGCGGCCGCGGCCCGCCCCGCCCCCTCCCGCAGCAGCGCTGCTGCTGCGCGCCGCGCCGCCGCCGCCGCCCCGCTCGCCGTCAAGAAGGAGGAGCAGCGGCCTCATGGCGCCCCTGCGGCCCCACCCTCCCCTGCTGAGGGCGCCGCCCCACCCCAGCAGGCCCACCCTCCTCACCCGCCTCACCCGACTCACCTGCCCCACCTGCAGCCGCACTCGCACCCGGAGCCCCGGGTCCTCCCGCCCCCGCCGCTGCAGCAGCACCACCACGCTCGGCCGCTGGCCAACCACCAGCTGCACCACCCGCTGTACAGCAGCCTGCACGACATCAGGTGGGTGCCTGCCTTCACTCTTCCTGTTTTGTTTTTTTTTTTTTCAACGGTGTTGGGCAGCAGGTGCACCAGCGAGATGAACAGACACAACAAAAGAAACACACAATCCCAAAAACTGACACTGAGGCTGCAACACAGGGCGACTGGTGGAGCCTCAATGGCTTCTCAAATGTGCCAGAGGGGGGCGGAGCAGCAGCAGATGGATGCAGTGTTTTGTGCTGTGTCTCAATTCAGGGTCTGCGTCCTTGAAGTGCGCATTTTGAAAGGAAGTTGCGTCATAGCACTGCGGGAAGGCTCGTCCAAATTCCCAACGGTCCTCAGGACGCTCAAAATGCGAACTCGGAAATACGCACTCGTTTTTAGCCCATTCCAAGGATGCACCGCTACTATCCTTCGCGTACTTATGCATCCCATGATGCTTTGCGTGCTGCTGCAAAGCATCGTGAGATCTTGGGAAGTCAGCTGAAATTAGCGGCATGAACTGGTTAAATTTAAGTATTGAAATTTCACATAAAACATGCAGTTTTATTTGAATATCGAACGACATCGTTAGATGGCCAACCAACGGTTAGCTTGATGCTATAAAAATGTCACTTCCGGGGTTGGCCAGCAGGAGGGAACGGCGGTGACGCAACGAGGAAATACGCCGACGGCTAGACCGTCCCGTGTGGTCACGGGGAGGCGGGGTTTGGGTCGGTCCTTCTGGGCCGGGTCCTCGAAGGACGCTTCCTTCAGACACTCGGTTTGAAGCGTGCAGACCCTGAATTGAGACACAGCATTGGTGAGCCACCTCATAGGAGGAAACAATATATCACGGGATATGTAGAAGACATGTTGCTGGAAATGTCAATGGAAAATGAACCAAAGACAAAATCGGCGTCTTTGAAGCCCCACAGTGTTCGGCTCTTTATTGAAACGACTCTGAAAACACTGAAAAAAAAATGGATGAAATACAGCGATTTCATGACTATTAATATAATTTCTTCAACTTCAGTGAGCCGGATTAAAAAGCTTAACGGGCCGCACACGGCCCCCGGGCCGTAGTTTGCCCACGCCTGCTGTAACACAAGCAGAATATATCAGAGTGACTCAGAAGAAATCAAACAAAAAACATTGAAAAAAAAAAAAATTTAATGTATTGAATCAGCCGAGTCCCGCCTGCAGACTCCTCCTCCTCCACCTCCCCCTCCCCTGTCACCGCCGCCGCTCTCATATGTGATGAACTGCACCGTAGCTCAGACGGGAACGCTAGTGAAATAAACTGCAGCAATTTCCAAGCGGATGCGAACGCAGGAACACGACGCAATGCTTAATTCAGAGCCGCATCGACTCCTTTCGCCAGCGTATTGATTTCCTGCCGCGGCGACTCGCAATATCCAGCCGTCAGATTTACTGTTTTTCATCCAACCATGGCGCACCCACCCTCCTCCACCCTCCTCCACCCTCACACCTTCCCTTCCAACGGTTGACACTCGCGACTAAAGGTTACGCGCGATGAATTGATGGTGAAGAGAAGGAAAAACTTGTCGGCCGTCGCCCTTGAAGAGAATCGCCGGTCGATTTTGCAGATTTCGGTAACGTAAGAAAAATGAAAGTAGCCGCGCGCGTCGTGCGTTCCACCGTCCTCCGAAGTTGGAAGTCAACTCCGTGTTGCGTCGGCAGTTCGATACGGCTAGTTATGGTTGTGGTTGTTTTAACGTTATTGTCACTTGATCCAATTCAATTTTCCAAGAAGTTGCGCCGTTGCTTTTTTTTCGGCCTTATTTAACGCTTATCAGGCTAGCTGCGCTAACGAGGTCCGGCCGGCCTTTCGGCATCGACCTCGTTAACTTAATAACCCCTTTTGAAGGTTTTTTCCAGGAGCCGTATCTGCTCATTTCCCAAGGAATATTATTAGACACAGTGATGTCATAATGAATGAGATTACACGGGCTGTCATCTTCTTGCTGCCGTTCACAGCAGAGGTTTTTTTTTTTTTGAAGTCGCTCTGTTTCTTGTCTCCGTGCAGCCACCTGCTGGTCGTTGTTTGTCTTTCATCGTATATCACGGTTGATGGTTTTGACGAATGAGGAGTTCGTCCCTGTATGGATACGTGTGAAAAACCTCCTCATGAGAGCGTCAAAACTTTTTAGTCATATTTGAGAGGTTTTTCCAAGTTTAGCTGTTTCCATCACCAATTTTTTTTTTTTTTTTTGGGATATTTAGATTTTGCGCAATTCCAGGGGTCATTGAATCACAGCTACTGATGATCAAAACTCTCAGTATTCTGCTGCACCCAGCAGATGTACACAGAGTGCATACTGTACTGTACATACTGCATGTGCTACACCGTCCTGCTGACCGATGACCTTGACCTGCGTGTCGTTGCAGCCACAGCGGCAGTCCGGTGGGCCTCCCCAAGCAGCACCTGCCCCCCTCCCCCCACCACCACCACCACCACCACCACCTCAGCGGGCTCCCCACCCCCCCGGCCGGCAGCGCCCTGCCCCTGTCCATCGCCAACCTCGCTACCTCGCACTATTCGTCCCTACGGAGCCCGGCCCATCGCCATCCGGCCATGTTTGCAAACCCAGCCACACTGCCGCCGCCACCGACCTTACCGACCAACAGCTTAGTGGTGCCCGGGCACCCCGCCGGGACCCCCTACCCAGGTAAGCCGGCCAGACAGCCAGGAGGACAGACAGACAGACAGACAGGCAGGCGGGCTAGCGTGTCTAGTGTAAAGTCAGATCGGTTGATGTTTTTCCGCTCAATAGGAAGCGTTTTTTTTTAATTCGATATACACGACCAGCCAATCAGAAGTTTGGACGCAACAAGTTTTTCTTTATCTGAACTCCTCTCTACATTGTAGATACGTACTGAAGACATCAAACATATGAGCAACATATATGAAAATATGTAGCAAAGAAAACGTTGTTAAATAACGAAACATTTTCCCTAAATGGTGGATATTTCGAAGAAATTAAAATGTGAAATGTTCTGTCAGAGTTATGTCAAAGTTATGCCACACTTTTTTTTGTTTAATACATAAGACCATACATTTTTCATTCATGCATTGTTTTGATTCCTTAAGTGAGAATCTATGTAAATAGTCATTAAAATGAAAGAAAAATGATCAAATGAGAAGGTGCGTCCAAACTTTTGACTGGTGGTTTGTTATGGTAGAAAGACGTCGGTTGCGTGATATTTTATATGTACAACGGGAACAGAAGGCGTGTCCGAAAAGTCACATCTGCGCGTTCGCTATTGCTAATGTCGCCATCATCTGCCAGCTAGCTCATTACGGCAGCTCGTTTTAATTGGACGCTAACGTTAGCTGTCTGTTTGCAACTCCTCTTCGACTCGTCACCAAAGACGAAGACGGGAGGCTTAGTTTAAAAAGAAAATGTAAAGAATAACCGTCAGGTCAGCACGTAGCGCAGCTGACAGCAAGCGCGCGCCGTTAGCCGAGGCCGCGCCGCGTTCCAGTCGCAACCGAGTGCTGAGGGCGTTGCATGAGTCATTGTTTATCTAGCTGCTTTCGAACGAGGCCGTGTCATCCGGATGTGGTAAGTGCCTGCCTCTTATTATCAGTCCTCTATCTCTGTCTGCTCTCAGTTATGACAGTGCACATACAAGTTGTTCGATTGCACCGAGTTAATCCTTTTATTTGTGACCGATTTAATGTGAATCTGATTTTTTTATTATTTTTTTTCAACTCAGTTAGGATTTTTATGCAGTTTTGCTTCTTTTGTAACACTGCAAACGAGCGGGACGCTCCTGTAGCGGAGATACTCCTCCGTTCCGTCTTTTTTTTTAAAAAAAGTTCACTAGTTTTTCTAGTCCCGCTAATGTGCACAGTTAGCATGTAGCTCAGGTTCAGAGAGAGTCATCAGCTCAGTGTCCTCAGCGAGCTAAGAGAACTTGGTTGCAGGTTCGATTTTATTTGTACAGCGCTAAATCACAACCAAAGGCGTCTTAAAGCGCTTTGTGCAATCAGAAGGAAAAAAAAAACCAACTGGGCCCCCAGAAGCCAGCAAGGTGCAACTGTGAAACCTGCAACCAAGTTTTTCAGGGGAGCGGCTGAGTGAAAGCCGACCGACCGTCTGGGCCGCTGAGGACTCCACCAACCACGTGCCGCTCGTTGCTGATTAGATTTCTAGGCTATTTCTCAGTCGTAGGGTTTTTTTTTTTAGCTAGGAGCTAGCGCTCGTGTGTGTGTGTGTGTTTTCTGCCGGGATGACTCTTGGTTCTCTCTTGTCTTTAGATACCAGCCTGTTGATATCATTCAACCAACCAATCATGTATTGCCAGCCTCATTCGGGGATTCTGATTGGCACATTGTCACAGGCAACTCTGTTACCGCCACCAATGAGTCCCCACGTAGAAAACCCTCACAGCATGAGCTGGAGAAACAGAGAATGCCAGGTGACTACTTCTTTCTTCTCTTCTATCCTTGTTGTGAAGACTGACTGGGCGCCCGTGCCTCTTTTTTTTTTGTTTGTTTCCTCCCCCCTTGTGTCCTCCCCCTTCTACCTCTCCCCGCTTCCTCCCCCCCCCCCCCTCCTTTTATTTTATTTTCCTCCCCTGTCTTTCTTTTTCTTTGTTTTTTTCTTTTGTGTTTTCTTTTGTTTGTTTGTTTTTTCGTTTGCTTTTTTTGTTTTTTTTTTTTTTTGTTTTTTTTCCTCGCTCTCCTTTCTTGCAGAGCATGACCTCCTGAGGCAGGAGCTGAACAACCGCTTCCTGGTTCAGAGTTCGGAGCGGGGCCGGGGGCCGTCCGCCTCGCCGCTGGCCCCCGTGTCGCTCCTGAGGGCCGAGTTTCACCAACACCAGCACATGCACCAGCACCAACACACCCACCAGCACACCTTCACGCCCTTCCCCGCCAGTCTGCCCCCGGCCGCCATCCTCACCCCGCCCACCGCACCCCCCATGGTGCGTACCCAAGCCAGAAATGTGAGGATAAGTAACAACAGCATTGACAACGACGACAATGACAACAGCAGCTCCCGTAACAACCCCACCCACAAAACCACCTGTCGCCCCTCCCCCACCCCCTCCCTAGCCCACCCCACCACGGTCTCCTCTCTGATCGCCCCCCCCCCCCCCACCACCACCACCAACACCCTTATTTATTGACTTGTTTGTTTCTGCACTAAAGGTGCCCTGTAGCCTTAGAACCCCCCCCCCTCCCTCCCCCCTCCTCAGGAAAGGGGGTTTGAATTTTGCAGCAGCCTCAGAGCTGCACTGTGTTCCACTATGATGCAGCCACCATCAAGCACACACACACACACACATTAGCATCTCCACAAGTACATGCTTGTCTCTGCGCAGGCTGATCCAGTCACCCAGTCACCCAGCCACCCAGTCACCCAGTCACCCAGCCACCCAGCCACCCAGCCACCCAGTCACCCAGCCACCCAGTCACCCAGTCACCCAGTCAGCCACCCAGCCACCCAGTCACCCAGCCACCTGTGTGACTTGCTAGGTCACAGAGGATCATGTCCAGTGTTTAAGATCTGACTGGGGAAGGAAAGAAACACACTCCTCACAATTCACCCAAGCAAGACGCACAAACTGTGGCGTCTCGTCCTCGTGTGTGTTTGTGTCGGAGGCGACGAGCCGAGACTTCGGCTCTCCGGCTGTTTGCACACGGATGTGATTTAAACGCTCTCGAATGTTTTAGTTGCTGTTGTTGTTTTTTTTTGTTGTTGTTGTTGTTTGTTTGTTTTTTTTTGCTTTTCCTTGTCCTCCAATTGCAAATACAGATGCCGTAAAAACAAATGTGTGTGTGTGTGTGTGTGTGTGTGTGTGTGTGTGTGTGTGTGTGTGTGTGTGTGTGTGTGTGTGTGTGTGTGTGTGTGTGTGTGTGTGTGTGGGTTGACATCATGGCCAAACTCTTTCTGATAATGTTTCTGCGTAATTGCTTCCGTGCTTTGACTGCCATTCCTAGCGGGGGGAGGAGGGGGTCTATAGGTGGGAGGATGATGGGGGGGGGGGAGTGGCTGTTCCGACTTTTCATCCGTCATTTAAAACGCGGCGCCCTGAGACAAAGACCTTAACTGCACGTTTCTGCTGTGGCGCCCCCTTCAGGCAGACACCGGCATTGCCTGCGTCTCGTTGCGTTGGCTAAAAAAACCCCAAGCCGCCTCTCTGGCCTGCGAGGAAATCTTGTGGGGGTTTTTTTTTGTTGTTGTCGTCGTTTTCTTTTTTCTTTCGACAGTCCAGACTTTGAAGATGAAAGAGGCAATTTTTTTTTTTTTTTACTTCTCCTTCTTCTTCTTCTTCATCTCCCTAATGGCGGCTTTATGTACTGCGTGATGGACGAGCCACCTCCTCCTCCTCCTCCTCCTCCTCCTCCCCCTCCTCCTCCACCAGCTGCCTCCGTCTCTACTTGGGTCATTATTATGGAATTTTTTTTCTCTACCCTTAACGTCTGTTTTTTACCCCCCCTCCCGCCACCGCCGCCCTCCAATTGAAGCCGTGTTGTTATTTCATTTATTCCTGGGCTCAGAGCGCCGCTGTAATGACGTTGCTGCGGCTGCGCTTTTTTTTCCGTGTTGTCATGAAAGCGACGGAGGGGAGAAAAAAACAAAACAACGTTCATGTCGTTCTTCCCTCGCCTGCCTCGCCCCCCACCCCACCCCCCCACCCCCCATCCGCACCACGGCTGCAGCTATTGGCTGAGCTCGCCGTGAAACCATGACGTCTTTATTTTGTGTTTATTGTTTAGCGGCGCCGCCAGCAGCTGGTTCACCAAATGGCAGCAATAAGTGCCGGCTTGGTTTTTTTTTTTTCCTTTCTCCCTCTCTCTCTCTCGCTGAACCCCTCCCCCTCTCCCCCCGCCCCCCAACCACCCAAAAACAGCCTTAATTGTTTTAAGATGAAATATTAAGCTTTAATTAGCCAAAGCTGTTTGCCATAAAACCGTCCGAGGCGTCGTAAATCCAAACTGCAATCCTGTTTTTGGGGGTTTTCTTCTTCTTCTTCTCTTCTTCTTCTTCTTCTTCTTCCTCTTCTTCTCCTTCCTCTTCTTCTCCTTCTCCTGCCGTAAAGCTGCCAAATTCCCTCTCCGGGTGTCGGCCATTAAACAGGCGGCCGCGCCTTCAGAAATGCAGAGGAGCGCTTTAATGAGCTCGGAAGCCGACTCGGCGTTTCCTCTCAGCGGGCCGCCCGGCTTTGATTTCAGCCCATTATCGCCCGCAAAACAAGGCCGCCTGCGCCGCCGCCGCCGCCGCCGCCGCCGCTGCA
>CM020507.1:3010000-3060000 GCA_009823395.1 Thamnaconus septentrionalis | reverse complement strand
AAGGTCAGCCCCACCCCCCCGCCCTCCGCCCGCGACAACTCACTCACTCACTCACTCACTCACTCACTCACTCACTCACTCATGCATCATACCAGGCAATTTTTCTTTCCAGTCTTTTTGTTTGTTTTTTTTATTTTCCACTTTCTTTCTTTCCCTTTTTTTTTGGTTGTTTTGTTTGGTTTTCCTCTTTCCCGCCTCGCATCGGCCGCAGCGGTCGCCTCCCGTTTCACTTCATGCCAGCTTGAGTGCACTGCAGCAGTGCTGAGCGATGGATGAGTCAATAATATGTTTGAAACTATTTTTTTTGTCCTGCGTTGTTGCCCATCAAAGCCGACGGAAAGCTCTGTTGCGGCTTTTAAAAGTCTGTGCAGGGACCGTTTCCCCCCAGCAGGGGGACTAATAAAAAAAAAAAAATACTGTACATGGTTGTGGAAAAAAAGTTTGCAAATACACAAAAAAAAATAAGTATTGTCATTAAATACTTGCCAGATAGTTTTTTTTTGCAGAAGGTTTTTTTCTGCGTCAGATTGTTGTTTATTGTTAATCAGACAAAAATAACAACACTCAATTCTTGTACTTTTTCTTTTCTTGCAAAACAAAGCGAAATGCGAGAAACTTTTTTCCCCACCGCTGTGTATAATCTGATTGGACTCACAGTGACTGAGTGACACCTGCTTCATGCTTAACACAACTCCTGTACAAAGCACCTCAATGTCCAAACTACTACAACAACAATCAGGTGATTTATTTTCCGCCGCTTCATATGAATAAATTGACGTCCCTCCCCCTCCTCCTCCTCCACCTCCCCATCCTCCTCCCCCCCCCCCCCCCCAGCCGGAGGAGCCGTGAGCTTGTCAAACATGATCCTTAAGATCAACCACCCCCCCCCCACCCCCACCCCCCTCCTCCCCACGGCGTTTATATCCATAAATCCATCCCTAATCCTCCTCGCAGACTCCAGCCGACCTGCGGCGGGGTCAGAGTTGCGTGCTGACGCATGACAATCAGCGGCAAAGATGAGAGGAGATGAGACGGCGGCCTCATGCTGCGGGAGAGGCGAGGGAGGGAGGCGGGGGGGGGGGGGGCAGAGCTAGTGAGGATGGATGGATGGATGGAGGAGGAGGAGGAGGAGGATGTGAGGCTGTCTGGCAGATGCCCAGCGGCTGTGACCCGGTGTAAGCCACCAATCAAAGCTGGCCTAAATCCTCTGGCCCTGTTCCCAGGGGCCGCCGCCGCCCAGGGGCCCCTGGCTGTCAAAGGCTCCTCCAGATGGTTGAAGAAAGAGTCCTGCGCACCCAAAGCCTCGGCTAATTCTCCGAGTGGAGCTCCTTGCCGGGGGTGCAGGGGTGGAGGGGGGTTCAGGGAGGGGGTGCTATTTGCCGAGCTGGTGACCCAGGTCACCCCCACCTCCTCCTCTCACCCCCCCCACCACCACACGTCCCTGGTGTACAGTGAAGGGACGGATTAATCAGGCTGATGGCGGCGCCCCAAAGACTTAACGAGGGTATCGGGCTCATCAGAGGAGGTGTCGCTGCTGCTGCTGCTGCTGCTGCTGCTGCTGCTGCTGCTGCAGGGCCCCCTGCACCCCCACCCCCACCCCCCTCCTCCTCCTCCTCCTCCTTCTTCTCACTGCCGACATCAACCGTATCATGGCAGTGGTTGAGGATTAGCGAGCTGCTGAGCGACGGCAGGAGATAAGGTTAGAGCGACGCCCCCCCAGGGAGGCGGAGTTAAGACCTCGAGCTGTCGCTCAGCAGCGCCACTCTCCATTCACTCAGGGGCTTTTTTTTTTTGTTTGTTTGTTTGTTTGCTCTTTTGTTTTGTTTTTTTGTTTGCTCTTTTGACTTGGAGCTGCTGCTTCTAATGCTGAGCAGTTTAAAGCTGTAGAACACAAAAACACACAGCCTTGATTTTAGCCAGCTCACATTTATTGACCGCCGTCTCTCTCTCTCTCTCTCTCTCTCTCCCCTCTCTCTCTCTCTCTCTCTCTCTCTCTCTCTCTCTCTCTCTCTCTCTCTCTCTCTCTCTCTCTCTCTCTCTCTCTCTCTCTCTCTCTCTCTCTCTCTCTCTCTCTCTCTCTCTCTCTCTCTCTCTCTCTCTCCTCTCTCTCTCCCCCTCCCTCTCTCTCTCTCTCTCTCTCTCTCTCTCTCTCTCTCTCTCTCTCTCTCTCTCTCTCTCTCTCTCTCTCTCTCTCTCTCTCTCTCTCTCTCTCTCTCTCTCTCTCTCTCTCTCTCTCTCTCCCACCCTCAGGCCTCCAACCCCATCGACGTGGCGGCTCGTCCCGGTGCAGTACCTCACACACTCCTACAGAAAGATCCACGGGTGAGAGAAGAGCAGCGATGCTTTGCTGTTTGATTGGATTTGCATGAACACATTTTGTGTGTGTGTGTGTGTGTGTGTGTGTGTGTGTGTGTGTGTGTATATATATATATATAAACACATGCACATGTGTTGTGCTGTGCTGTGCTGTGACAGTAAGTGTACAGGTACAACCCGAAAAATTAGAATATCCAGTAAAAGTTGTTTTATTTTGGCAATTTAACATAAAAGATGAAAGCAACAAAGTTTATTGAGCCATTCCACGCAAATTGACGTCTCAAGCAGTTCCTTGTTGGAACTTTGCTGATTAAGATTGACTTTATGTAATATTCTAATTTTCTGAGTTTTTGAATTTGAGGGTTTTTTTTTAAGCTGCAAGACCTGATCAGCAAAATCCACAGAAATAAAAACTTGAAATATGTTGATTTGCATATTATTCCTTTATATAATATGTCAAATTCACCTTTTAAGTTGAATTGCAGAAATACTGCAACCTTTTCAGGATATTCTAATCTTCTGGGTAGTACCTGCACATTTCAGTACATTTTTGTTGGTTTTGAAACATCTGCCATCAAAAAAAAAAAGTGTCATTCTGTCACCGCTGTCGACACCAAGATGTCAAAATTGGCAGTGTCCAGCATTTTTAAAGGCAGCCAGCCCCACACACACACACACACATGTATAGAGATGAGGAATCAGGCTAATCAGTGTCCCCTGCAGATATCGGACCCCTTCAGGACGCCGGTGCGGGTGAGTCCCTCCCTCCCTCTTCTCTCCTGTCCTCCGCTAAATGATTTTTTTATCTCTCTGGTCAAACCACAAAGTGTGAACCTGTGAATTCTCCGGCCCGCCGCCACTTCTGGCCGAGTTTACGGAGAGCGTTCAGGTTTTTATCGCAGTGGAGTCGGTGTCGGCTAGCGCTCGACACTCAATCTCTCCCCCGCCTGGCGGAGGGAGGGAGGGAGGGATTCCTGACGAGGTCGCACCTTGTCGTTTGGCCCAGAGAGTCTTTCACTCTAGCGCCACCAAGAGCCCGGCGCGCTAACCTCCCGGTCTGTCTGACAATTTCTCAGAAACCTGGCAAGTGGTGCGCGGTGCACGTCCAGATCGCGTGGCAGATCTACCACCACCAGCAGAAGATGAAGGTGCGTGTCCAGCGCGGCGGCGGCGTGGCGGCGGCGGCGGCGGCGGGACGTAGCGGACTCGGCTCGTAGCTCAGCAGCAGTAGCAGCGAGTAGCAGCAGGCAAAGTCCTGGAAGTGTTTGCGATGGTGGGGAGAGAGTTCTCGAAAAGACTGCGAGAACTTTTTGAAAGTAGGTCAGCGGCGGGCGGCTGCTTATAGAATAAACGGAGGCACGTATGCAGTATCGTCGCTGTGTGACTCACTCAGCACTCCAGGGTCCCGTATTGTTGTGCTCTTGAGCAAGGCTCCTGCAGCGCTGACCCGCCACTCAACTCCACAGAAGTAAAGGATTTACTTGCTCCACTTTTCAGAGAGAGGTGCGTACAAGTTCTGGAAATTGGTCCTTTGTGACATCACAAAGGGCTCCGATACCTCTTCTTCACCGTTCCAGTCATGTCAAAGGTGTAGCAAAGCGTCAATTTTATTAGGAAGCTTCTTCTTGTTCTTCGTCTTCTTCTTCTTCGTCTTCTTCTTCTTCTTCTTCTTCTTCTCCTTCTTCTTCTTCTTCTCCTCAGTTGCTCAGAACTCACTGTCTCTAATCAGCTGACATCCTCCATCTGTTTCAATGACAGCCAGCCAGAACTGTTTCTCCTCCTCTGCTCAGTCCGCTTCGCTCCGCCGCCGTCAACGTCTCAGCTGCCCGACCCCTCCCCGACCTCCTCCGAACCTTCCCTCCATCCTCATCCTCTCTCTCTTCTCTCTCTCTCTCTCTCTCTCTCTCTCTCTCTCTCTCTCTCTCTCTCTCTCTGGCAACTCTAGCAAATGCAGCTGGACCCTCACAAGCTGGACATGAACGGGAAGCTGGACCTGTTCAGCAGACCACCGGCTCCGGGAGTTTTCCCAGGGTTCCCCTACCCTCACGACCTGGCGCGACCCCTCTTCTCTTCCACAGGTCTGTCCATCCCTCCTTCCACTCAACGCTTTTCCCAGACTGAGAGAGAGAGAGAGAGAGAGAGCGACTCCCTCCCGGGGTTTGAGACCATGAGCTTGGATACGATTTCCCCTCCTCCGCTAACAATGAAATGATTTTTTTTTTTTTTTTTTTTTTGTTATCCTCCCTGCCGCCCCCCCCCCCTTTTTTTCCTCCTCTCATGTAATGTTCACTTAATTACAGTGCATTTGTAGTCAATGTTTTTGCCAGTAACGGGAGTGGAATGTGTCCATGAATATGGATGACGCTCTGTGAGGTAATTGACTGATTTGCCCTGCGTTGGAGGGCAGCGGCGAGGCGAGCGGCCTTTAACTGCTAATTATGCAGTTGGTGTGTCAGAGGCACTCGTCTAATTGGTTCTTTCATTAACAATTCATGGACGGTGGCGGCGGTGTTTTTTAGTGAGAGAGGGGCCGGCTGGCTGCACGAGCGGGGACTGACCTCAATAAGCAGCCGTGGAAGCGACGGCGAGCAGCCGCGCCACCGAACGGCTGGAATTAAAGCGGCAAAAAATAAAAAAATAAATAAATCAAGGCAAAATATGATATGCTAATTTTGCGGCGCGGCGTTTACTCGCCACCCGTGTCCTCTCCTCTGCTTTTTGGCTGGAACTGAGGCTGCTGGATGGAAAGCGGGGGATAGAGAATAAAATACTGCTTGTGGTTTTTCTGAATTTCTACAATTAAAGGCCCAGCTGGTTGCGTCGCATTTCGCGTCATTTCTAATGTGGCTCTTTGCTTTTAAAGGCCCGCTGGGTGGTATTAGGGGCACCTGGTGGAGAGGGAGGGTACTGCCTTGAACGCTGTCACGTTATAGCGGTGAAACTGAACAGATTAGCAGTGGCTCAACCTCCTGATCTGCTTTTTTTTTTTTTTTTTTTTTTTTATCTCCATGTGAATGTTTATTATTAGCAAGTCATTGTTTGGACTCTTACAACAGAACTTACAACATACTTATTATTTGTTTTAATCTGGTTCAATGTTCAGCTTTTCCTTGAAATTTTTTCCCTGCTGGTCCTTTAATATTTTTTTTTTTCCTTTAACATGTATATATAGGCTCTGGCCACCCAGCTCCATCCCCATATGGCCCCGCCCCCCACCCCAGCGGCTTCCTGCCTCCTAGCCACTTGGCAGGTAAGTGTAAGTAAACCCGCATTCCAAAAAAAATATATTTCCTCCTATTGTCCCCATTGAACATTTTTGTTGCTCCCAGCCCGCCCGCCCGCCCCCACCCTGCACCTCCCCACCCACCCCAACCCCCCCACATCGTCATCTCTTCCTCCATCACCCTCCGTCTTTCTTTCTCTTGCCGTCGAAGCGCTTCACAAGCCTCCGGGGTGCCGTTTGAGTCCCGCTCGCTCCTAGTTTTCATCCGCGGTTCAGTCGAAGGTTAATACGGAGCCCAGCTGGCCACCCCAGTCAGTCAGCCAGCCAGCCAGTCAGTCAGTCAGCCAGTCAGCCGGTCAGCCGGTCAGTCAGTCAGTCAGTCAGTCAGCCCTCCACCAAACGCCCAGTCAGTGCCAGCGGCGAGCAGAAAGCCGTGGTATAATCAGCCGGCGTGACTCATAACCACCTCCCCCCTTTTTTTTTTTTCCCCTTTTTTTTTTTTTTTTTTTGCGCTGATCTTAATAAACGTGCAGCCAGCATCGCGTGGAGCAGCGCGAGGTGCTTCACAGTTGTTGGATTTATTTACCGCGCCTTTAATTTATTTTATCGGTTGGGGGAGGGCGGGCGGGCGGGCGGGCGATTGGGGCGGGGTTGTTTGTTTTTGTGCATTCATTATATTTTTCCGCCGCTCCTATCTCCAGACACTGTTTGGGTTCAGAGTGGCAAGTTGATTTCACGCAGTAAGCCCTTGAGTCAATCCATTTTGTGCTTATGAATACATAGTGCGGCGAGGAGGAAGACTTAGCCAGGCTCCGCCCGGGGAATTCGTGTGCGAGGGAAGAGGAGATTTCTCAATTGTTTGTCTTTTCTGATATATTAACGAGCCCCAGAGCTGCAAATCCTTAAGCCCTAATCTGTTGATAAGTTCTGCCGTTTTCCTGATGGATTTCTGCTGAATTAATATGGAGCCTGCAAATTAACAGTTGATGAGCGCCGTGCACTGGGTAAATATTTGTGCTGTTCCAATAAAAAATAAATAAATTTTGGAGGCTGCTGCGGCGCCCGGCGGCGGCGGCGGCGGCGCCGCCCCAATCAGACACTGACGCTTCTGTTCACTCACTCTGGTATCTGAGTGGAGACTTGGTTTTTTTTTTGGGTTTTTTTTTTTAACCCCCCCCCCCCCCAGCCGCTCGTGCCCCTGGATTTAAAGGGGAGGCTCATCCAAAATAATCATCATTTGCCCATTTGCTCCTCACGACTTTCAGGCTCTGCTGACATTTTCTAATTCACTTCAGTGTCGTGAACGGAAACAAATTCCAGCCTGCGGACGAGATTGCCGGCAGCGGCTGCTGTCATTTGTGCCGATGCGTCGGGCCGGTCTTGTCAAGGCGACGCTTAACACCGTGTTGTCAGCCGAACTATACATTTCAAGGCTTAAAGGGGGCCTGCCGCATCATTGCAGCTCACTGAGTAACATCGCGAGGCCTCGGATGGATCGCTTTCCCTCCGCAGAAATTCTTCTTGGATTGGATGGATTGCAAAATGTGCAAAAGAACCCAAATCCACAAAAAATGTCAAGTTTAAAAAAAAATGAATCGCTGGCGTGTGGTTTTCGGGTGAACTCATCCTTTGAAGCCAGTTTGTCTTTTTTTTTTTTTTCACAGATTAAGCAAACAGACAAGACAATATTTTTTGTAATGTACGGCCCTTTTGCTTCTTTACGCCCGCGGGTTAATACGTGTATTGCAAAAAGAATCATCCACGCTCGTCTCGGGCTGCCGCAGACCCGATGGCGGCGTCCGCACGCGTGGAACCGCAGCTCCCAAAATATATCAACACTTGTTGTCAGCCGAAGAAAAACACAACAGTGGAAAAAGCTGTTTTCCTCTTGCACCGCGTCCCGATGGATCCACGCAAACGCACACACACACACACACACACACACACACTGGACCTTTCAAATGGTGTGTGTTTTCATCTCCCGCCCCAGCGGCTCAGCGCTAATTAGCCCCATGTGGAAGTTCTTAGTTCCCAGAGTCCCCTGGTTAGGGTCAGAGACGCCTCAGTCCAGCGTAGCGGCGGTAAATCCAGCCAGCCAGCCAGCCGGCCAGCCAGCCAGCCGGCTGTTTTCGCAGGATTATCAGCCAGAGATGTAGGGCGGCCGCGCTCAAACAACCACAAGCTCGCTTGTAAGTGAAAAGCAGCGTGTAGCGGGTCGGTGTTGGGTGTCGGGGGTGGGGAGGTGGCGGTGGTGGCGGCGGTGGTGGTGGCGGTGGCGGTGGGGGTAAGGCGCTCGCTCGCCAGCATCCCCCCCCTCACCTCCTCCCTCCCCCAGCCGCCCCCACCCCCCTCCACCCCCAACCCTCCACCCCGTCCCCCCGACAGATTTTTTTTTTTCTTTTGCTAATCCCTCTTTGGCATTTTGCAGATCCTTTCAGTCGCTCCAGTTCCTTTGGCGGCCTCGGCAACCTTTCAAGCAGTGCCTTCGGAGGATTAGGCAACCCCTCGCTTGGTAAGCGCTGGCCTCCACCGCTCACTACTTGAGTTTGGCCCCCGTGGGCCAGTAGCAGAGCAGAGCAGAGCAGAGCAGAGCAGGACAGGACAGGACAGGACAGGACAGGACAGGACAGGACAGGGCGCTGGGACCACAGGGAGAGCCAGGTGGGGGTGGGGGAGGGAGGGGGGGGGGGGGGCACTTAGCCCTTGTTTCTGTGTCCAAACAGCTCGGGGGGGCCGGCGGGGGATGGGGGGGGGCAGCGAGAAAAAAAACCCAACCACAGCAGAACCTCCTCCACAGCAGGCTCAGCACTGCAGCTGTCGACTCACACTCACTGCTCAAGCGGCTAACGGCTAGCAGCTAGCAGCTAATGGTCTCTTGTCACCAGCAGGCGTTTCCATCGCAGTTCTTATATATAATATAACTTTATATATAATATTTCTAAAATTTAGACAAAGTGCAATTTGCCAATTGCAGGTGTTTCCATTGACTGGTGTGAACCGCGTTAGCCGGATTTCGTCAAATCTCGTCCCGCGAGATTTGACGAGAATTCCGTTTGCTTTTGTTTGTTTACAGTTGTTTGCTGTCAAGAATGGCTGTAATATTTTTCTCTTTGATGACTTTTAAAAAAATAATACATCTCCTCCTCCGTCCAATCATAACACGCCATTTTCACTGGTCAGTGAACTGGTCACATGACACTTTTGCCGTATACCTCTAGAACGATATGTCTGAAAAACCGCCTCATGAGAGTCAAAACCTTTCAGCCAGACTTGAGAGGTTTTTCCAACTTGAGCTTGTTTCCATCTCCAGCTTTTATTGCCATATTTAGGTTTTGCACAATTCTACGGGTCCGCTACTGGCGAACTTTACCGCCCTTCAATCTGACTCGCTTTACCTCCTCGTCACACTCTCCTGGTCAAAGTCTGCCCTTTGTGATGTCATGAAGGTCACCGGTTTTAGTCCTGCCCTCCCACCCCACCCAAATTAGGTTTCAACCTAGTTTGAGGTGAATTCCAGCAGGGTTTTTTTGCAACTGGCTACAAACAGAGGGTTATGTTTTCTTTCTTTTTTTAGCTCTAGCGTTTTATCTTTTTCTTCTTGTTGTTCTGCTGGAGTCCTGGATGAAAAATTAAGACAGGATTTGAAGAAGAAATGGCCCCAACATGTGACCTTTAACGATGCGACGAGCCTCGACCCCCCCTACCCCCCACCCCCCCGACCCCCCGCATCCTCTCCTCTCACTCTCCCCCTCAGCCTCTCTCACTTGTCCTTCTCTTTGCATCCCTCCTGTTTTTGAATCGCCCCCCCCACCAAACCTCCCCGTGGTGAAAATGGATGTGATTGGAGGAGGCGTGCTGCGGAATGCTAAGCTCCCCCCCCCCCGGCTTTTCACGGCCCTGAACTCCAGAGGTCCAGTGAGACCCCAACAAAGAGAGGAGGGGAGCCCTTTAGTCCCAAAGCAAATGAGTTTTTCTTTTTCTTCTCTTCTCTTTTTCCCCTCCCTCTGGTTGGCTGGGGGTTGTGGGGGGGAGGAGGGGGGGGGCGCTAACCTTCAACTCTCTCTAACAGCCTCAGTGAGCGAAGCCTCCAGAGACAAAGACAAAAGCAGCTTTTGTTGTCGACTCTTTCTCATCGTCATGTGTCCTCAAGAAGGTTTTGTGCCCAATTAACTTACACTGGCTCTCATGCTCTCCTCCCTCCCCTCCCCCGTCCTCCTCCCCCCGCCCTCCTCCCCCCTCCTGCAGGGTCTAACAACATGTTCGGCTCCAAGGAGGGGCCGGGGGGACTGCCCACCTTTGGCAGCCCCCACCACGACACCTGGAACCGGCTCCGGCGCACCCCGCCCACCTTCCCCACGCCGCCGCAGTGGCCCAAAGCCGCAGACGGCGAGCGGAGCGGCTCGGCCAACAGCCACGAGCGGGAGCGGGAGCGGGAGAGGGAGCGAGAGCGGGAGCGAGAGCGGGAGAGGGAGAAGAGGGACTCGTCGCTCGGGAAGGACGAGAAGGACAAAGACAGGTGGGTTGACAGCGGCGGAGACAAAGACGTTAATACAGTCTATAGAGCTTGCAAATCACAATTTTTTTGATTTGGCCATCAAACAATAATTTTTTGAAATTGTGATTAGGCCGTGAATTACCGTAATTAATCGCGATTAATCGCGTTTTGATTTGCGTGTTTAATATGTTATTTTCACTTTTTATGTCCATATTTATGTAAAGCAATTCTCAACATAAACACAGTAGCTAATGTAGCGCAGCGGCTTGGGGAGCTGACTACGGGTGAATGGAAGGGACAAAAGGCTTGTGATTAAAATGCGATTTTAAAAAAATAGCGCTTCGTCATGGCTTGTATTTAATCTCATCGCAATTAATGCTGATACTCTTATTTTTTGTTTTTACCATCATCGTCATCATCATCATCACCATCACCATCATCCAAACAGAGATTCCGTGGATCGCAACCGCCACTCCAACCGCTCGTCCCCGGCCTCGGCGCCCGTCAGCTACCAGATCAGCAGCCTGATCCGCTCCAACAGCCAGAACTCCAGCGACTCGGGCCGGCATCACAGCGGCAGCGTGGACCGGGTGCGCGAGGCGGAGAAGGAGCTGCTGGAGCGCCACCGCGAGGCCTCGGGCCTCGTCGACGTGAAGGTGAAGGAGAGCCGCTCGCCCGGCAAGGAGATGCTGGAGCGGAGGCCCTCGGAGGACGCCATCAAGCCCGCCCAGCGCTCGCCCTCGCCCTACTCCAAGGCGCTGATGAGCGAGCAGAGCCTGAAGCTGGCGGGCGGGCCGCCGCCCACGCTCAAGGACGGCGAGCGGAAGGAGGCGGCGCCCGGCGAGCACCTGCACAAGGTGAAGAACGACATGAAGATCAAGGAGGAGCGCAAGGAGGAGCAGGAGGTGATGGTGGTGAGCTCGGAGCCGGCGCCCCGCCGCCCTCCCAGGTGCTGCCGCCGCCGCCGCCGACATCGGCCAGCCGGGCAACCCCACCACCACCACCCGCCCCTGCCCAGCAGCCGCGCCGCCGCCGCCGCCGCGCCAGCGCCAGCGACCTGCCGGCGCCGGGCCTGCACGGCATGCCCATGGCCCACTCGCTGCCCCTCTCCATGGGCGCCATGCCCCAGATGGGCAACCTCAACGTGCTGGACCGCGCCCGCATGGCGCCCTTCATGGGCGTGAGCCCCCTGGCGGGCCGCGAGCGCCTGCCCCACCCGGCCTTCCCCTGGGACCCCCTGCGGGAGGCCTACCGCAGCCTGGACCTGCAGCGCCGCATGGACTTCCAGCTGCGGGCCGAGCAGGGCCACCGCTTCCCGCCCAGCGTGTACGAGCAGGAGCGGGCGTACCGCGAGCGCGAGGCCCACGACTACTCGCACCACGAGCACCTGCTGGAGGTGCGGCGGGAGCACGAGCGCATGCGGCAGCACGCCGAGGAGCGGGAGCGGCTCCACCTGCGGGAGGAGCTGGACCGGGCCCGGCTGCACCAGCTGCACCAGTCGCCCATGGAGGGCCACCTACCGCACATGCCGCCCTTCATGCCCCACCTGGGCGGGATGCCCTACCCCAGACTCAGCCCCTCCACGGGCCACAACGGGCCCCTGAACAGGACGCCCCCTACGGCCGCGCTCAGCGCGCCGCCGCCCCTGGTGCCCGCCCGGCAGCGCCAGGCCCGCCTCGCCCAGGAGGACTACCCCCCTCACCACCCAGGACCCCAGGGACTACTCGCCCTCCCGCAACCCCAAGGAGGTGGAGGCCCGGTAGCTTCCCGGGGGTTGACGAGTCGTGCCGAGCGAAATCTGCTCCCGAACTCGACGCACTGCTCTCTCTCTCCCCAACCCGTCCCTCCCCTCCCCCCCGGAGAGAAGCGAAACTCCTCCCACCCGAAGGAAAGGCTTTGATTGTACAAAGTGAAAGAGAAGAATCGGTGTGCACGGCCGGCGAGAGCACGGGCCATGACTCTATTTTTAACGGACTCTGACGTTGGCTAATGTCGGTTACAGAGAACACAAATGTGTGTATGTTTATTTCCGACTTAAATATTTGATAATAATAATAATTATTAATATATTAATCCAGTACCTTTTTTCGGCTTTGTGCGAAAAGAGGGGATCTGAAATGAGTTTGTACATTTCCTATCCTTGTCCCATGTGTAGATATGATTTCTATGAATTTTATGTATTTTGTGCATTAGTCATGCCTTTTCTGCGATATTTATCCCAGTTGGTTGTGATACATATCCACAATGACCCACTGTAAAGACTTGATTTTTTTTTTTCTTCTTCTTCTTCTTCTTTTTATTTTTTTTTTTTTGGTTTCGAACTTCACAAATTTAACCTCATGGTACCAGGATATCCTCAACGACGACGACGATGTACGACGTTACATTACTGTTTTCTTCATTTGTTTTTTGCCTTTTTGAGATATGCAGATAAATATATATTATGAGGTCTTTGTTGAGTCTCTTCTGTAAAAACAAACAAACAAACAAACAAACAAACAAACCAACAAACACAAAAGGCTGTAAATAACCTGTTAATATTCCTTCGCTGCAAAATGACTGTGTAAATTTATTAGCCTTTTTAACCATTTCTAGAAAAACAAAATGAAATCAAACAGGAGGGAGAGTGGGGGAGGGGAGGGGGGGTGGGGGGGCGTGGCTACTAGACCCGGAGCCCAGTGGGCTGATGGGAAGTCTGACCGCAGGGTGTTGTACGAGGGCCTGGAAGGATCATCTGCAATCTATGCAAAGCAGCACACAGCACCCTAACGAGGAGGCCCGACGGACGGAACCTTGGACGTTTTGACGCAAAAAGGGGGAGAGGAAAAAACTCAGATTGACCTGTGTTCATATTAGCGGACGAAACCGCGGCGGAATTATGGCAAAAGACTCGCGAGTCACAAACTGGACCAGCCCCCCCCCCCCTCTCCCCCGACCGCCAGCCCCCCTCCCCCCCGCACAGGAAAACAAAAGAGACTTTTTTTTTTTTTTTTTTTCCCCCCGGCGGGCGGCAAAAAGGACTTTCTCTGTCAACCTTGTGGTGTTGTGCAGTTGTTTTTCTTAGACTCTTGTATACAAAAAAAACAAGTAGAGTTTTAGGCGTGCAAAAAAAAGACAAAAGAAAATGAACATTCATGGTTTAAAATGTACGGAATAAAGTTTGGACCTAATGTCACACGGCGCGACGCCTGTCTTTTCGTCGAGTCTGTCTGCCTGTCTGTCAGTCTGCCTGTCTGTCTTTGCCACTGAGCCTTTTGATCCACACACACTAAAATCTTTTTTTTTTTTTTAGTAGAGTGGAGCAAACTGCTTGCCCTTCATATGCCTCAGGTCTCCCTGGTCTGACTTTACCATGAAAACATTGTTGCATGACTGGTCTAATTGCTCCACTGCTTCACAATCAGATCCGTTTCCACTACGCCCATATCAATACAAATTGACTCCATGTTTTCCTGGTTTCCCACACGCACAGCTGCACCACACAGGCATGATCAAGGCATGATCCAACACACACCGAAGTGTCGCTAGCTGCTAGCACTTGCACTTGGTTTGGGTTTCATTGCCTCTTCTACAGAGAAGATGAACATGAGGATTTTTCGAGAGAGAGACAGAGAGAGAGAGAAAGAAGAGCAAAGTAAGTCAGAGCTAACAGCTAAATTGCATTTTCCAAGGCCAATCACAGCCAGCTGTTCTGAAAACAATGTTGGAGACATTCATCCTACTGCTAACATTATGATTACAGCTGAGATAGCTATTTGTGATTCAATCCTAATAAACCTGCAACCTTTTTGTAATCTGGATCTGAAATACAGTTTTTGTTTTTGGATGTTCAGGCCTTGGGTGTCTGTCTCAGGCAGAAACCCTTGACCAGGATTTTTTTTGTTTTGTTTTGGGGGGGTTTTTTTGTGCATTTTCGTCCTGATAGTAGTTTCATTCCTAATGGAAGTCTTTTTAACATAGTACACATATATACATTGGCGGTTATGGTGTCCACTATGACATATTTCCTTCATGTCTGCTGTCAGTGCTGACCACTACAACCATTTAATCCCTACTTTCAGTGAAACCTTTCAGTTTCTTCATTACCTACCAGAGCGGCTCAATAAGGAAGTCAGTTATTCATTGGCTGCTTTCAGACAGTCACGCTAAATACAACAAAAGCAATGGCATTGAATTTTCCACCGCCTTCTCAGCCTTCCCGTCGGCCGCCGCGCCCCCGCATCCAGAGGTCATATTGCCGCCGCATGGGTTAGCATGTGCTCGCTAGCACCCTGGTCATTCTGAAAGAGAGCGTATTTGTTTGCCTTTAAAAAGTCAATCCATCGCTCCAAAAAAAAAAAGCTCAGAGGCGGAGCACCGAGTAGCCTAAGCCGCCAGATCATTTGGTGCCATCATCTGTCATACGCGGGCGTGCGGAGCTCTTCAGAGGGGATCAATGCGATGGGGCCCGGGCAATACAGGGAGGGACTAATAGGACATTGATTCTGTATGAAAGCAGGTTTTGAGTGTTTGTGTTGCAGGTAACCGCTATCGAGCGGCAGCCCAGCGGCGTATTGACCCGCGGTCCGGACTCATTAAGAGGACTAATGCCTGGGAGGCAGCCGATTGGACGGAGAGGGTGGGTGGGATGGTAGGGGAGGGGCTCTCTCCTCTGCTCAACCTCCCCCCTCGGCGCATCGCCACTCATCTGCTTTTCTAATGAGGCCGGAAGGCGCTGTGGAGCGGGCCCGCCGAGGGAGCCCCCGGGCGCCCCCGTCCGGTTATTGACAAGCCCCGGGCCCCTGGGCCCCTCGGCCCCGCTTGTCTAGAGACGGCCAATTCATCCCGATAATACCCCGACTACTCATCTCGCCGCTGTGTGCGCTGAGACCCACCAATCCCGCCCGCCGCTGTTGGCCCCTACTGACAGCGTGGATCAAACTGTGGCCAGGTCATTAGGGCTGTTATTGAAAATCAATGGCGCTCCTGTGTCTCACACACTGCAGCAGCGGCAGCGCCTTTTATTTCCAACCCCATCCCTCCTCCTCCTCCTCCACCTCCTTCGCTTTAAAGGGATCCTTGAAAAGACTGTTTCCCAGAATGGGCCCCGGCATATTGGGAAGACTTAAATCACTATCGCTTTCAATTTGGGCCGCCCTGTAATTGAGCCACATATACCCTCGGACGGGTAGCGTCTGCGGGAGGCCCGGCTTCACCCTCGCGCCGCGTGTGCCTCCCGTCCTAATCATCTTGTCAACAACTGGTACTTAACCCCTGTACTTGTTACCGGATTGTGATGCCCCCCCTGTAAAAGTTATTTACCAGGCAGGCTGCGGTTTGGAGAGAAACCCGCTTTCCATTCCCCCCATCTTTCTCCCCGTCTGCCTCACCTCACCTCACTCCCCACACACACACACACACACACACACACACGACTCCCATCTCCACGCTCTCCATCCATTTTACGGCTGAGTGTGGGACGGCCCTCCGGAGATGAAAAGCTCCATCAATTTCACTCATCGTCTGGCAAGGTCAATTTATTTCAGCACACAGTCCATCATCAGATAAGAATCAATTGACACATTGCCTCGCATATCCAGGCCCAAGGTGGGTTACGGCAGCTTCTGCGCCTGTCAGCTCTTTTCAAGAGCCATCTCTCACCGGCCCGGGCGACAGATTATCATTTTTTCCACCTTATTTACTGTTAACAATTTGAAACGCGCTGCCTGCTCTTGGATGGAGCGATTGTTTTTTCCCCGACAGCGTGTCACCGAAAAAAGAAGAAAAAAAAAGCCGCCTGCGATACAAGATTGGGGTTTTTTTGTTGTTGTTTTGTGTTTTATTTTATTTTTTCACCCTCCTTCCCCTCCACCAATTTTCACATTTCACCGCCATAATCCCAATTAATAGGATACGCTGGTATCTGAGGTAAGACATTGTCTTATTGTTCCGCTAATCCTCTTCATTTATCTGTGAGAAACCTCAATGCTGAGGGTTTTTTTTTTTTTTCTCGCGGGATTGAATTTTCCACGCTCCCAAATACCTCCAAAAGTACTTGGCACGGAGCTCAGGCCCCCAGATTCAGTGGCGAACAGTGGGGACGGGCCTGAGGGGGCTTTTCACCGAGCACAATGGCAGCTAATAACACAGTGCCAAGCTAATAAGATGGGCAGCAAATGAATGGTTGGGCTCGAGCTGCTTTCTCTCTCTCTCTCTCTCTCTCTCGCTCACTTTCCGCCCGTCCAGCCCCCCACCCCGGCCCAACACTAACCCCCCCGCACCCTCTCCACCCACCCACCCCCGCTGATAAAACATGTATGAAAGCGTTTGTGAGCCGCTGTGCCGAGGCTCCCCGGACTTTTCCCCCTGCGAGGGCTAATGCATTAGTTCCCATTTGAAGGCTGTTTTGAAATGGAGATTGCTTATGAGAAGGGGAGGGGGATTTGGGGGTGGGGGGGCGGGGACCTCCAGCCTGCCACCGTCCCGCCGTGATCACATTTGGGTCGGCCAAGGCCTCGGAGATTTAAGTGGGAGCGGCGGTGGGAGCGGCGGTGGTGGCGGCGGTGGCGGCGGTGGCGGCTCCGCTTGTGGAGTTCAAGCCCATCGCTCAGCAGCAGGCGGGTGGGGGGGGGGGCAATCCCCGACGAGAGCCTTTCTAAAGCGCTAAACTACATCTGAACTGTGAACCGGGAGAGAAAGAGAGAGAGAGAGAGTGCCCAGTCGAGAGCTTCTCGCTCGCCCTGGATTCCTGCTCACAGCGGCCTCTTTGTTGTTTTGCGAGCGCCTAAAAAGGCTCTCGCCGCCTGCGCGCGTCCTTCCCCTGCTCGCTTGCCGTCTTTTTTTAGCCCCCTCGGCGTCAACAGAGCGGCAGCTGACAGAAAGCAGGCCCGCCACCGAGGTGCGGAGGACTTGGGAAGGGTGTGTTGGAATTCCAGACGGCGGTGACAAAGTGTTGTTGTCTGAAGTCTTCCCACCTCTGGACCCCCGTGACCAACAATCCAGAGCCTCTCGCTCACCTCGGCAGCAACAGCGCCAACCGTGGCCAAGAGGCTGTAGTGCAAATCACCCACGACCGTGGATGTATTATAAGACCTGGGAACCAGACTGCTAATATGGCTGCGCAGCGAGTTTTTTTTTTCCCAGTGGCCACTCGAGGTACTGCAGCCAAAAACGTATGTGGCCCAAAAAGCTTTTTTTTTTCTGTAAAACAGCTGACAAGAAACCTCTGTCCTGAAACACAATTCATAATACATCTTTCTATAGTATTTCTGAAGGCATGAGCTTTTAATATATTTTTTTTAATGTTTAAAGGCCAGAAAATAAAGAATGAAGGAGTCACAGGAGAGAGGGAGGAGCAGCAGAGAGTTTAGAGAGCCGGCCGGCCAAAATAACTTTTCCACTTTGATTCAATTTGGAGAATTTTTTTTTCTTTCCAGCCTTCACTGGAACCTCAGAGTCTCGCCTGCTGCCCGTATTGTGCACATAACGCCGCAAAAATGAAAAACATTTATGCAGCTGGTTTGTGCCTGGCAGCAGCGGCGGCGCTGTCATCCACTGGAGCCCACTAGATGGCGCTGTGCCGAGCCACGCCACGCCGCGCCACCCGCCTCGGCTCGGCTCGGCTACGGGCACTAGACAAGAGAAGGCTCTGGGGAGGGGGGCGAGGGGGATCGCTTCGAAGCGCTTCTCCAAAAAAAAAAAAAAAAAAAAAAGCGGCAGGATTTCAAGGCAAACGGAGGCCATACGCGGCGGCCGCCTCGTCCAACTTGGCAGCGGCGGCCGCTCATGATTAGCCGCGGAGACGTTAATCAAAAGTGGCTCAGCGTTTGAAGGGGCGGCGGGAGACGCCGCCAGCTGGTGACAACATGGCTTGCGCGCGGCGGCCAAGAGCGAAGTTTGTTTGAATATGGATCTCGGCGTGACCGTATTTCTCCAGAGCTCAGTTAGCAGAGCGTTCCTTGGCTCATCCCCGGGATCTCCTCAGAGCCGCTTGGCATACGGGGAGGCGGAAGTTTTTTGGGTTTGTTTTTTTTGTTTTTTTCCCTTCCCACCTCCTCCCCCTCCTCCTCCTCCTTCTTCTTCTCCTCCTCCTGCTTCTCCTTCTTTCCTCCAAGCCGCAGAATGAGAATTAGCCGTTAGCCCGTCCCCTCTGGTGCTGCGGCCGCATTCATTAGCATTTATCCAGGCCGGCTGCTGGCAGACTGGCAGCATCCACATCTTGGCGGCCGTGTGTGAGAGGGGTTTCCTTTCCAACACCAAATTATGAAATTGACAAAAAAAAAAGGGCAGCAGAAGGGAGGGGGCCAGAGAGAGGTTGTTTTTACAGCCTATGAATTAATAACACGTTTAAAAAATAAAACGTGCTGTCCTTCCGCATTAAAGCCGCATAATAAACGCAGGGCTGAGAGACTGAAGCGTGGCTGCAGCCAGGGCCTCGGCCGCCGGCGCCGCGCAGCATCTGCTTCCTGCTGCCCTGAATGAACGACTCGCTGTCTCTTCACTTGTCTTCGCTCAGTCGTTCCGTGGATTCGTCGAGCAGAACGTCGCCTGCGCTAACGCTTTGATGACACTTGGTGCTCAGCTCGTCGCGCCGTTTGTGTTTTGTTTGAGGTCCTGCTTTGTGCTTTTGATTGCGACTAATGCCCGTTCCTCTAATTGGTTTCCTATTTTATTTATCACCATTAGCCGGAGTTGACCGGCCCTGCTTTCTTCCTCTTTGTTCCTTTTCGCCCTAATGATGATTGCCCTCATGTGTGCTTCCTGCGTCGTTAGCCCCACCCTGTTTTCAGTGACCCCACAGCCAAGCAGCTCCTTTTCTCAGTTCTTCTTCTTCTTCTTCTTCTTCTTCTTCTTCTTCTTCTTCTTTTTTCTGGCCTCCGCCCACGAATTCCCCCCGGTGGGTTTTGCTTTGTGAAGGAAACCGTCTCTCGGCGGCTCGGCGGGAGGATGATTGCTGGCGCGAGAAGTTTGCTGTCGGGTTTTTATTTTTGAGAGCAGAATGGAGTTGGACAGGAGGCAGACAGCGCTGCGGCCAGCGTGACGCAAATGGAATTGAAACGGTCGAGGAAGGCGGATGTGCGAGCCTGACCGAGCTCAGCGGGCCATTAAAGGTCCCACATTAGAACAATTTTCTGATTGTAATTCATCGTCTTGGATTGCAACAGCCGGTAACAATTAACTTTGTACAAAGACTGAAGCACATCTGCAGAACACAGCGCATTTAGCCCCGGTGATGGATTTTAGCGTCCTGCGAAAAATGATGCATTTGCGCTCTCTGTGACGTCCGATTGGCTGGTTTGAGGAAGGAGCTTGTCTTATTTGCTGGTAGTTTATTGAGACGCTGATCATACAGGGCACAAAAGTAATTTTTGCAATAGATTAGAACTTTATTGATCCCCCAAGGGGGAAATTTGTGTTGTTGCAGCAGCAATAGAAACACAAGGCAGAAACAGTATCGATGTACATGGAACCTTTAACATCTGTGAGGATTCATTTTAAAGTGCCATTTTTCTGTGTTTTAACTATTGGCTGTATATAAAGATGGGCGGAGCTTCCAGGCTCAGAATGAAGGCCTACACAGATGCAACCTGCTATTTTATCATTTGGCCAGCAGGGGCCACTGAAAAAGGGTTGCAAAAAGACTAAAACAAAATATGGAATATGGCACTAAATTCATACCTTAGTTGGTTAAAATGTTTTTGTTGGTTTGAATTGCTGCTAAAATTGATTATGCAGCCTCTTATTATCCAACTATGTCAGGTCATGCCCTCATGCTCCAATGACCGGCCTCCTCCGGTACCACCCACATGTCCAAATATGGAATCGTCTCATTTCAAAACCATCTGGAAACTCAAGGTGGCGTCACGATGACCCCGCCCATCTTTCCTGCACGCAGCCAATGGTTCTATCCATACTCCTGTGGGAACCTATTGATCTCTCTTGCCTTAGTTAAATTTAAGAGTTATCGCACTGCGAGGTGTGAAGGAAGAGGCCCATGTGGGCGACTCTGCTGTGGCCTTCCCAGCATTCCACGCCCGGCTTTGTTTGCCCCCCCCTCCCTCGCTCCCTCCCCTCCAGCGCTCTCTCTCTCTCTCTCTCTCTCTCTCTCTCTCTCGCTCACTCAGAAATGTGTCTGGCAGCAAAACATGCTTGAAAGGCCCCTTATCTGCTATCTGGGCAGGAGTTCCATGCACCCAGATAACAAACGCTATCTTATCTGGCTGTGTTCATTAATGTCACAGCTTAAGGGGGCTTGTTCTTCCACTTGCAACGAGGCCCGCCGAGCGGATTGTTTGCAGATTAGTCGGCGCAGGCCTCTGGAGGCTTTGGAGCACGTTCAAAAAAAAAAAATAATGGAGAAAAAAAACAAACGCCTCGCCTCAGAACGTTGACGCACGTGTGTGTGTGTGTGTGTGTGCACATTGGCGCCCTGGTTTCCAGGGCAGCGACGCCGCGCAGTGGCTGGCATCGTTAGTCGAGGGGAGAGACGCAAGGTTGCACTCATCCTTCCAGACGAGCCGGTCGCGTCGGAAAGTCGGAAAAATGAGTGGTAGATGAGCTCGGACAGCCGCCCACCCAAGGCCGACGACGGCGCCGTCACACAATTATTTTTTCTTTGATTTGTCGTCGGGCCGCCGATCAGCCAGCAGGACTTCATCAGTGTCACAAATTTTAAAAGGAAAAAATATCTTTTTTTTACCCGCTTATGACACCAACACAGGAAAAACATCCAGCGCGCAGTATTCCATGCTCACCCTCCCTCCTCCTCCCCTCCTCTCCCTCTCTCCCTCTCTCTCTCTCACTCTCTCACTCCGTCTGGCCAGATTCATGATCGCCCCTTTGTGACTGGGGAGCGAGCAGGCAGGGCTCCACCGGCTGCAGCCATCTGGCTATCTCGCCGCGACCCTTGGCTACACAGTGGCTCACTCAGCGATTGATTGCGGCGTTGAAGGCCAGCTATTTAACACATCACAACAACAAGTGCCGCTTATCCAGTCGCCCCCACCACCACCACCACCACCACCACCGCCCGCCTTCATGGCCTGGCTTCCTGCAAGCCTTACTGCCCGGGAATGTCTCTTATCTCGGCCCTTCCGCACCCCCCCCCCCTCCTCCCCCCTCACCCTGGACTGGCCCTCATCGGTTCGAGCCGGACGGATGGTAAATGCCTGCGTTCCTGGTTGCGTCAGGTTGCGACGGAGCTCCGCTGGGAGATGCAGCAAACACGTTGGTTGATAAGAGAGTTGGCCGTTTTAAAGGTGGGGGGGGGGGGAGAAAGCAAAGCGTTTTCATATTTCTGCAGCCGCTGGGGGATGTGTAACCTCGGAGCAGAAGGAGGTGAAAAGACTTCTTTTCTTCTTCTTCTTCTTCTTCTTCTTCTTCTTCTTCTTCTTCTTCTTCTTCTTCTTCTTCTTCTTCTTCTTCTTCTTCTTCTTCTTCTTCTTCTTCTTCTTCTTCTTCTTCTTCTTCTTCTTCTTCTTCTTCTTCTTCTTCTCCTCCCTCCCCCAGCAGGCTCCCCAGTGTTTGGACCAAAAACACTGACGGATGAAAATAAACCTCGGCGTTCCATATCATTAAATCCCCGCACTCTCACCTGATTACACCCGTATTAGCCTCCATTCTTCTCCCATTATTGTTCCTTCCAGTGAAACAGGAGCTGATAGCGGCCGAAGGCGCCGCTCGCAACCTTCCCATCTCCCGACTCTTTGTTGTCGGCCCGAATGGTTTTTAAATGAAAAGTGCCAGTGTGGTGTAATTATAATTCCGGGGCTATTATGAAATCAAATATCACAATGAATGTAATTTTATTTGCTTGTAATCTCCCTCACCCAGGCTAATAGGCGCTTTCAAAAAGGGCACGCTCGGGGGGGGGGGGGTTTAAACGGCCGACCATCTCTAAATAGAATGGCTGCACCGGCTCTCTCGCTCTCTCTCTCTCGCTCGCCCGCCCGCTCGCCGGCCTCTGTTCTTTTGTCTTTGATACGCCGGCAAAGCGCTTGACAGTCTGGGAGACGTGGGAGATTTGTCGGCCTGTGATCTCCATGCCTCTCTGACAAATGAGCGCCTTTGGCAGGGCTGCTGGAGGTGCGTCTCCTCTGCCCCGCTGGAATCCTGATGAGGCTGCGCCAGAGCTGCCGGTAATGAAGTCGGGGCGGCCGACCAAACCGCCGCCAGGAGTGACCTTTAATCTGCACACATGCAGGTCGTTTCCTGGCGCGAGATGCCTCTCCCCCAACGCCGTTATGGCTTAGCACATCTTTTTTCTTTTTGTTTTTTTCCCCCGACACGCCACGGGGAGAGAAACACTCTGTGTGTGTGTGTGTGTGTGTGTGTGTGTGAGAGAGAGAGAGAGGGATTGGGGCCGGTGGGGGGAGGAGGGGGGCTTGCAGCGAACACAGCGGTTAAACCAAAACGAATACAAATTCAATCATTCACGCTGCGTGTTACGGCTGTGAAAGATTAACATTTTATATTTCCCCACAATTAGCGCTGGCTGGTGATTTGTCTGTATTGCTGTTTGACGGGTGAGGTCATTTAGAACGCAATCAGCATCCAGTCAATCTTCATTACGGCCGAGTCTGCCGCTCCATCAAGCAAGAAAAAAAAAAAAAATGGGAAAAGGGGAAAAAAAAAATGGCTTGACATTGATTTTTGCATCGCAATCTGCGTGTCCGGCTAATTCCTCCCGCAGCGCTATGCTAAAAGCCTCCCACCCTCTTAGTGTGTGTGTGTCTGTGTGTCTGTGTGTGTGTGTGTGTGTGTCCGCCGCTTACAAAAAGGTGTTAAGAAATTACAAGCCTAAAATTTTGAATCTCCCGCAGATTAACGTCCTCGCCGAGCAGGAAATGGCTGATATTGATTCTGGACGTTTCAATTCCGCCGTCAAGAATCCCCCCCAACCGATGAAGAAAAATAAACACGCGAGCAGCACACAAAATAAATAAATAAATAACAAAACACCCACAATGCCTGCTGAGTGCAATCCAACATGGTTGCCTTTTGATTTAAGCTCCTGGTCTTAAACTGGGGGTGGGGCGGCCGCTGCCAGCCATGACTCACCCGCAGAACAAGCACTACCCCTTGTGGCCCAGTTGGCTCAGTGCAGCGTGGGTAAATGGCACCTCCAGCTGCTTCTGGGCCCCTCCTGATAAGTTAACCTTGTGATAACATGCTAATGCCTGATTAATGTTGCTGTAATTAGACACAGCTTTTCACACTCAGTTAAGAGGACATCCTCCAGCAATTAGCCCGAGCCGGAGAGAGATAATTTCTGAGAGCGCAGCAGAATCACGTTCCTCAGTCCTCGCCTTCGCTCCCTCTTGGCAACATTAGGGCTTATTTTCTCATTATTCCATTTAATTACTCGTTTGATGTTTTATACAGCTGCCACAAGTAATCTTTGATCCAATTAGGAGACGCTGATTGACAGCGTGGCTGCTGGATTGAATGAGGCGCGCTCAATTTGCCTCCGTGACCTTATCAGGGGATCTGCGGAGGATTCTGTGTTCAGGCTGTGAATGCCAACTAAAAGGAATATAATACTTTGCCTTCAGAGTATATTCTGCATGGATGGCACACCTCTGAATGTAGGTGTGTGCAAATGTCTTCATGCGTGCTTGTGCTTGTGTGTGTGTGTGTGTGTGTGAGTGCGTGCGCGCCTTCGGCTACGAGTCTGTGAAAAGGCGGCAGCATGTGTTTGGGTGCTTTTCTCACAAGACACCTAACAATGAGAAATGAAGGCATTAGCGACGAGAGGCCCCCTGCACTCAGCAGCCTGAACGCTGCCCATTAATAATCCACTGGCGGGGAATGGATGGGAGGTTTTTGTGGAGAGATTAGTCCTGCATTAAAGGGCCCCGCTTGCTATTTCCGTCACGGAGACACGTTGGTCTTTCTTAAACAAGAGATATCAGCCCGTGTGTAATTGGCCTATAAAATCCTATATTTTATAATGTCAGCGATCCCACAAAGCCAGCTGGGTAATTCCTCTGCAGTGCTGGTAGTTGCCAAAACCTGCAGGAGATGATGCACGCACACACACACACACACGCACAAATATATATATATATATGAACCGGGTTGTAGTGTTAAAATCACTTCACTTAGTGACATTTAAGGCCAAGTTCACACGCAGTCAACAAGCGCCTGATTCGTGTCAGCCATTTGGAGGCAGCAGAAAACAAATTGTCAACAAGGCGACAGACAAGAAAAATGGATGTAGCAGAGAACATATTGGCTCATACTTACTCTGCAGCGCTGCATTATGTCTGCCAGCTCTCGCTCCATGCATCCATCTGCTGTTAATTGCTCTGCAGGGTACACACACAGCCGCCCCCCGTCCCCTCCCACCCTCCCCCCCCACCCCCTTTTTTTTTTTTTTAACAATGCTGTTGTTAGCAGAGCAACGCTGCAAAAGGCTCACCGCCACGTGAACCCAGAAAACAGTGCTGAGCTTCTAGATAGTAAAGTAAATGCACGCTTGGAGACGTTTTGCATGCACTGAGCTCAGCACAGCTGAACTCAATTGAGCCTTCATCATTCATTTGGACGCACCAGTGATCAGCCAATTATCATTCAATACAATAATATGTCATTGGGGAGGAAAAAATAAAGAAATCTTTGGCAATTGAGAGCCGCCTTTTTTGTGTGCAAACGGCGGCCTGCTGTAGCTGTAAACGATGCAATGATGCGTGTGACTTGTAATAGTCAAGTTGCAACGCAGACAGAAAAAACAAATCCAATGTGCTCCGAATAATTATGCTGCTCCATAAAGCAGAGCAAAAGATGTGGGCGGTGATTTATTTTTTGCAGGTTTTTGTCAATAAAATTACAAGTCATGCTGTTTTTTTTATTGCTGTTGGTACAATTTCACTCTCACTCTAAAGGGTACTTAGTTGTGTAAATGTGTGTTTATATTTTTAAAAATGTTTTCAATGTATTTTCTCCAGTCCAATTACTACTGGCAAGAAGTGACTATGTAATTGTTTTTTATGCAATAATTTGGAAAAATCCAATCCAACCAGACAAACAACTTGCAACAAAATGCAATCTCAACTCAAAATCATGGCTCGGAGATTAGTCATTGCCCATAAACAACATGAGTACAGTTTAAAACACTAAATGAACGACACACACACACATATATATATATATATATATATATATATATATATATATATATATATATAATAAAGAATTATAATAAACAATTTCTGCAGATGACCAGAAATAAACAATGAAAACAAAATTCAAAAACATGAAGGAGCAAATTGATGAAGGAAAAACTATTCATATTGCTGCACTTGTGTCGAAATGACGACGACGTGTAATAAATCGTGCTGCTTCCTTGATCTTGTGATTAAATTCGTTTTTCTTTTTCTTTCTTTTTTTTCCGGTATTCGTCTGGTATTTAAAAGTTAAATATCTCCAGCGTTGTGTGGCGTGAACGAGAACGTGTCCGCCTTGGCAACCAGCCGGTGGACTTTTAACACGATGCCCCTCCCTCCATCAGCTGACGACGCCGTAATGTCAGCCGTCAGCTCGGCAGGAAGTGTGGATAGTGCCGAGTCCCGGATCATGAGGAGAAGAACAACTGCCGAAACGAGCTACCGGGATCATAGAACAAACTTTTGACGGTAAGCTCGGACGTCTCTCACTCTTCCGGGTTCAAACATTTGAGGGCCGTTCGCGATCGTCGCCGCGTACTTCCGGGTTTGTTAGCCCGAACACCGCCGGAGTGCTAAGCGTTAGCTCCGGAGTTAGCCCGGTGTTGTTGCTGCACAGCAAAGTTGCGTGTGTTTATGTTTCGGTCTGGCGGGGCCACGGCTGGGGGACACACCGTCAAACGTCCCCCCCTGCTCATAGAAGAGTTGTCGGTTGATGAAATGAACCTGTTCGTTCGTTGCTCAACACTCAGTGATGCTGCGGGTTGCCTTTGGCAGCTAACAGGCTAGCTCTGCTCAGAGATCACTTACACTTTTAGTTTCGAGATGAACTGAAGGGAGACATTCTGCGCGTCAAAGGAAGCCCCCGTCATTTGTCAAGATGCGCTATTTTTTCCTACTGTAAGGTGAGATGAAAGAGCGACCTCGGATTTTTTTTTTTTTAAACTAACCGCATAAGTTCGACAACAATTTGATTAGTTCCACAGATGTTTATTATTAGACTTTCTGCTACATTCACTTAGGCTGAAAAGTGACTGCGTTGAAATGCGAGCTGAATTTTGCATGGTGCATGTGCAACAAGCAATTGAATCCAGTGTAAACACTATGGTCTTTATCCGATGTCAGAATTCTTGGGGGTAATTCTTGTAGCAAGTGAAACGACCCTCCCGAGCTGTTTTTTTTATATATATTTTTTTTTATCCTCCCCTTTGTGGTTTTTGCAGATCAAATAAACGGAGGAGATGGAGAGCTGCAGGAGTGGACGACCCTGGGGGAAGCTCGTCAAAGTGAACTCCAGTGAAACCGTCCTGCTCTTCAACAAGGAATGCACTGTTGGCAGGAAAAAGGGTACTTCTTGTTTCTTTATTGCGTGCGAAACATGAACTGTATGACCAAGGCTTCCAAGACCTTCAACTCCCATCACCGCTGAGCCTGAGAGCAGCCAAACCTCGTCTCGTCTGCAGTCTCGTCTGCAAGCGCCGACCTTGTTGTCAGTGTCTGGAGCCTTTTTAAACCCCCCTCTTGAAAACACAAAGGCCTCTTTGGTGCTCCGAACTTAGACAACCCCTCGCGATGATAACAAAAGGCTTCCATTGAGAACATGTGTGCAGAATATTAAGTAGATTTTTTTGTGTCTGTGTATGGGTTTTTTTGCTTTAGAAAAGGTTATAGGCTTAGAGTTTCCCCTTGTGTCTCCTTTTGTTGTCGGGAGTTTCTGGGGGTTTACTCTCTTTTTAATGCAAAGTGCTCGCCGTAATTGGTCGGCCTCTGTCACGGTTTCAAAATAAATTAGAAGATGAGTCCTTATATTATTTTAACGGTAAGAATGAGTATGGAAAAAAGTAACCTTGCGGCAGATTTCATTAAAACTCTTTTGTGTTTCCTGACTAAATCACAGAGTGATAGAACAATTTGTTTTTTGTGGTTTCATGGTTGCTACTTTGTTTTCTCTCCAGGATGCTATTTGTCTTTTCCAGCCAACAAATTGGTATCGGGAGAACACTGCAAGATCGTGCAAGATGAAAGCTCAGGGCAGGTGTGGCTGGAAGACATGAGGTACCGTATCCTGAAAATCCATCAGTCAGAGGCAGCGATAACAACTGCAGCACACAACTGGAATAGCCTTTCCCCATTTGATTCTTGTAAAAACAGCGGGTGTGATGACAACGCAAACCTTGCATTGTGCAAGGACTCATCCGTGTGTGTGTGTGTTTGTGTGTGTAGCACGAACGGCACGGTGATCAACATGTCCAAGCTGGTCAAGAAGCAAACTCACATGCTGCAAACCGGTGACGTTATCTACTTTGTGTACAGGAAAAGTGAGCCAGAGCAAAGTAAGTTGTCGGTTTTTTTTGTGTGTGCATTTTCTTAAATCTCCTAAAGGCCCAGTGTGCATGGTTTACTTTAGTGTCATCTGGTGGTTACGAAACCACAGTGAAAACAAATAAAACCCCATATTTTCACTTTTTCTGTCAAGCGAGTGCAATCTGCCCTGCAGACGTCACTGTCACTCTGCTACTCTTGAATTTAAATGTATATAATTTGTCGATGAAAGCAAAACTGTCATGACTAAAAACGTAAATGTGTATTATTCTGTTATTTTGAAATAGTAGGTCATCTCTAAATGTCACACACTGGGCCTTTGAGACTGTATTTATATTTCTATGAATGAAAAAGAAAAGCAGCCTGACACGACATCAACCTCCCGTCGCCCTCATAGACATCGCCTACGTTTACCACTCAATCAGAACAGATCCGGCTCTTCCAGAACCCGTCTCTGGTGAGTACACCTGCTGTTGCTTTCACTTCCAAGTGGATTTTCAGGACTTGAGCTTGACAGCGTTGGCCTGCTGTTCAGACGCAGAGCGGCTGGCGTGCAGCCCTGCCGCTGAGCCGCCTTCAGAGATGCTGCTGTCTGTGGAGCCGCTGATGCTCCGGAAAGCACCGTGTGAGCCGAGCAGGGAGGAGCCTCAGCCCTCCACTTCCTCCTCCCTTTTCTGCATCGGGGAAGGTCCCTCGGCTCTCACGGCCCGAGCCTCCGCCGCTGGTAGGTTCCCCGCTGCTAGCAGGTAGCCAGCCTGTCAGGAGAGAGAGAGAAGGATTCACCTGCTCTTCTGCTTTCAATGTAAAGTTGCCCCCGCTGAGGAGGAGGACATCGAGCTGAGAGAGCCGGAGAGCAAGAAGAGAAAAACTGACCGTAAGTTTTTTCAGTTGTTGTTGTTTTTGTTTATTTTTTTGAACTATTACGTTCAACTTCCCAAATTATGTAAAGTAACCTTCCCAAATGTTTTGTCAAAGTAGCCGGGAACCCTTGATGAACTCCTCAGACGTAGGTTGGATCTGTCAGTTGCTTTCTCAGCATGTCAGGATGTCACAGTTGGTGCCAACACACCCAGCTGGACGTTGGCTTCACCCCCTCTGACACTTTCTTGTTTTAAGGGCCCTCTAAACGTGTCAAGTCCACGAAAGCAGTAAAGTTTCCATGAACTCTTAGGGAGTTCTTTGGGGAATAATGAATCATGTGAGGCTGCTCCACTGGAGTCCAGGATGAAAAATGAAATGAAATGGAATAAATCTGAGTTATCCCTGGAGGGGTCTGGGGGCTTCAGCCCACCACAGATTAAGAAGAAACGCTGTCATGCAAAGATTCCATCCAGCATTCCTAAAAACTACAGGGAAACCGGCTGGGATGAGATGGAGTGAAACAAACTGGTGGAATAAAATAGTACAAACACAGTGACGTCGCTGAAAGGAATGTCAACAATTTCCTAAAGATGCTGCTTCTGCAGTTGTTGCTTTGACTTCTTCTCAAACTGTCTGTGTCCACCGTGTCCGCAGATGCAGGTTATGGCGAGGCCGACTTGCCGCACACCTCCAGAACAGAAGTAGACAGTCTGCCTGCGAGAGACGTGGCGGCGCCCCCTGTGGAGGCCAAACCCACTGCGGGAGGCGCCAAGACGGACAAGATGGAGGAGAGTCTGACCTGCGTGATTTGCCAGGACCTGCTGCACGACTGCGTCAGGTGAGACGCGGCGCTTCGCGTCTTGGTCTCGTCTTCTTTGTTTCCCTCGGCGCTGCTCTCCCAACAGCCGCGTGTCTCTGTTCAGTTTGCAGCCGTGCATGCACGCCTTCTGCGCCGCCTGCTACTCGGGCTGGATGGAGCGCTCGTCCCTCTGCCCCACCTGCCGCTGCCCCGTGGAGAGGATTCGAAAGAACCACATCCTCAACAACCTGGTGGAAGCCTACCTCATCCAGCACCCAGGTCTGCTCCCAGTATGCAGCCGCTAGAGCCCTGACCTTTGACCCTGACCCTGACCCTGACCCCTGGTGTGTGTGCACCTCAGAGAAGTGTCGCAGCCAGGAGGACCTGAAGAGCATGGACGGCCGCAACAAGATCACGCAGGACATGCTGCAGCCGAGGGTGGAGCGCTCCTTCTCCGACGAGGAGGGCAGCTCCGACTACCTCTTCGAGCTGTCGGACAACGACAGCGACTCGTCCGACGTCAGGTGGGACGGCAAAATCAACTCTTTAAAGCGTTGTTTTCATTTTTTTTTTAAATTGTTTTTGTAATTTTATTTATATGTCTTTCTACTACTGTGTGATTTTTAGTTTTAGTTTTTACTGATTCTAAAATGAATTCAACTAAACTAGTTCAGACGTCATTATAGCATAAATTCAAGAGGTATGGATCGATTGATTGATTGAAACAATTATTTCCTATTTAGGCACTTTCAAAAAACAGCATAGAATTAAATTCAGACAGAAACTTATATTCCAAAAGGAATGAGAAGCTTAGTTTATTTCTCCCACCCCTACTCCATCCATTGTTTATTCATGTGACACACATACATAATAACAAGACAGACATGCCAACACACACACACACACACACACACACACACACACACACACACACACACGCCCTACATACAATTTCAGCTTTACACATACAACCATAATTCTACATTAAAAAAAAATGAAAATGAATAAACTTCATAAAAAGGTCAAGAGGTCAAGCAAATGCACACCATCCAGACGAGTTGTGTCCTGACTTGTTGCTTCCACCTGTTCCTGCAGCCAGCCTGTGGTGATGTGCCGGCAGTGCCCCGGCTTCAGGAGGGAGGTCGGCCAGCTGCTTTTCGCCGCAACTTCCAACTTCTGGCCTGGTCTGCAGCCTCCGCCCCCTCCGCCCCCTCCCCCACCACCACCAGCCAAACCAGCAGCAGCTGAGGAGGCGGAGGAGGGCTCGTCGTCTCCAGCCGCCGTGGATCAGCCGTCCACCTCCTCCGAGAGCCCCTCAGGTGACGACCGGGACGCTCCCACCTTCCTTCCCTCCGGAGCGCCGCCGTTCTCCAGGTTTACCAACGTTCACGTTTCTCTTTCTCCTCGTGGTGGGCAGCTCCTCAGGAGTACCGCTGCCCCCCGCAGGGCTACCACCTCATCTGCACCTGCTGCCTCCAGCCGATGCCTGACAGACGGGCTGAGCTCCACACTCAGCCGGTTAATCCTCAGCAATGTGAGTTCTTCTCCCAGTCACACACAACGGCTGCTGCCTTTCTTCTGGGTTTTTTTTTTTGTTTTCTTTTTTTAAACCCCGTGTTAGGTTTGGTGTGTAGACATTCAATATTCTTTTTTGCGATATGCTGCAGAAAGGAGGCGCTATGCGTCTCTGTTCTGCTCGTGCGGCGCCTCTGAAGTGTTGGGAGACTTTTGCCGTCCAATTTGTCTCGAAGCAGCGATTTCAAGGTCGAGGCCTCTTTTTTTTACAAAACCTCCCCCGCAGGCAGCCGGAGGAACTGCGTCCGCGTCGTTCCCTGCGTCGAACCGGATCCGACAAGTTTGCACGCTGCCGTAACTTGTGCGATGTTGTTGTGCTGCTGTCGCTTGATCAACAGCGGTCCTCGGTCTCTCTGCCACCGCAGGCCTTCAAGGTGCGGAGGAGGAAATAGGATGAAATAAAACGATACGACCGCTCGTAAAACAAACACGCGGCGACGCATCAACAGTACAACTCGCCATAAACGCTGAATCAGTCTTGGGGGGACGGGGGGGGGGGGCAGGCGGGCGCGACCAGAGCCGGTGACACCCAGACTCTTCTTTATGTCCTGCCGGCTCCGTATTTCTGCTTGACAGCGACAGGAAGCTGGACGTGCAGGCGGGATGTTGCACTCGGCTTCGGCTTTGGCTCCAGCTTGCTTGTGGGTTTAATTTCCTGGCGTGTCATGTGACCGGGGACAAGCATCTTGACTTGTCGGCAGGCGCAGATGGAGGAAGCTGGCAGAGAATCTGCTCGTATTTTTTCTAAATTGATCATCAATAAAATACCAGCAGTTCAGGGTTTGTTTTTTTTTCCTCTGCGTTTTTGGCTGAAAACGTTGCGTTAGCGTCGCTGCTTCCAGACCAATCGGAACGCCGGACTGTTGTCTTTGTCTCCAACCCTCCAAAGACGAGATGATTGGCCGGAAGGAAATGGTGGTGGTTTTTTTTCACGCATGTATTTTTGTTGCTCAGACTGATTGTGTGCACGCCACATGTGCACGCTGACGTGCTGTGTGTTGGCAGGTGTGCTGTGCCAGCGACCCTTCTGTCACATGTACTGGGGCTGCCAGCGGATTGGCTGTCAAGGCTGTCTGGCTCCGTTCAGCGGTACGTATCAGTTCCACAGCAGCCGGCCCCGGGAGGCTCCGCTGCCACCTTCATTGCTCACTAGCGCCATCCTCAGGGACATGCTTTTCACATTTTTTTTTTTCCCCCACAACTGCTGTCCAAAGGCAATTAACTAATTTAATGATGCCATCTGCATATTGCACAAATTCTCCAGTCCCACTAATTTGGTCTATTTCAAGGAAAGTCCAGACGCCCCAAGGCGGGTTTTTGAAAAGAATGTAAAATTCAAATAAAGAATTGAATTTTTCTTTTTAACTTAGATTTAAAAAAAAAAAACAACTATTTTTAAAATTAGATACAAAATAAGAATATGGACACCTGATGGTTTAACGTCAACATGCTTTGGATGTGACTGAGGTGGGCAGTGGTGTAACAGAAGGCAGGTTTAGGTGGATGGATGGATAGTTTCAGACACCTTTGGTCTTGATTGAACAGTTTTCTCTCGTTTCTTTGTTGTTGTCGTTGCTGTTTTTCATTGAACCAGACCTCAATCTGATGGACAAATGCCTGGATGGTGTCCTGAACAACAACAACTATGAATCAGAGGTTTTGCAGGTCGGTGCAGCCGTCTCGTTTGAGCGCGTCATCATCATTTGAACCTCTGCGACAGTAAACACTGCTGTGATGCTGCTGCTGTGTGTGCACCTGCGATCTCTTCCTCCCAACCAGAACTACCTGTCCTCCAGAGGCAAGTCGTGGAGGGACCTGCGCCAGGAGGCCTTGCAGACTTTAGAGCAGGGGAAATATTACCTGTCAGGTGAGCGAGCCTGCTACGTCCCAGCTCTTCCTCCTTGCTCCGTAAAAGAAGCAAAACCAGAACCAGAACCGGTCCCTGCTCTGCTCTCAGACCCTCGGATCGCTGCCGACGCCGTGCTGTGCTACTGCTGCGGCCTGCGGGCCTTCAAGGAGCTGGCCTACAAGTACCGACAGAGCATCCCTTCGTCAGAACTGCCGGGTCAGACACCACTTTGGTTTTTCTGTCATTCTGTTTCACTCTCAAGCAGAGGTGACAAACTGGCCCGCGGGGGGGAATTATATTCAAAATCACTGCTAGAGCTGCTAGCCCGCCGCTATTGTACAGCACCTGAACTGATAATACTACAAGTCCCAGAATGCTCTGCTGGTATTTTTGGACGTCAATCAAGACTGAAGTAATATTATTATTATTATGACTTCACTGGTTTATTATTGATATTCTGTTTTAGAATTTATTATTATCCCTCTCTCTCTCTCTCTCGCTCTCTCTCTCTCTCTCTCTCTCTCTCTCTCTCTCTCTCTCTCTCTCTCTCTCTCTCCAGCCTCCGTGACGTCTCGTCCAGACTGCTACTGGGGTCGCAACTGTCGCACGCAGGTGAAGGCGCATCACGCCATGTAAGTTTCCTCTCTCTCTCTTTTTTTTTTAAAATTTTTATTATTTTTCCTCTTATTCTGTCCAAGGCCCAGGTTGTGAGATTTAGCTTCCGTGAATGGTGTGAAATACTGAGTTTAGTCTCTCATAGTTTTGCCTTTAAAGCAGCTCTGGGTAACTTGAGCTTGCTACAAGTTTGCTACGACAATAACATCGTAGCAAATGTTCAACACTTTTATTACGTCGTCTTTCATCGAGGTTACTTATTGGGTTCAATTCCGTCATTTTATAATCTTATGTATTTGTAATAGTAGTATGTAAAACCGCCTCTAAATAAACGTGTGACGTTGCCATATAGTGGTTCGTCCGGCGTGTCGTGTTATCTACCGCTTTACTGAGTTTGGAATCATAATTTTATAGTCAAAAAGTTACCTAGAGCTGCTTTAAAACTTTGGTGTATTTTGTTTTTTCCCCCTTGTGGCCACTAGAAGGAGCCCTCGTGCTAACTGGGCCTGATGTCTCCTGTCTGAAGCTGTCAACTGCTTCTTGTCACATCTTCCCTCTTCTCTTTTCTTCTGCGCTTGATTAACTTCCTCTTTTTATTTCTTCTCCTTTCAGAAAATTCAACCACATATGCGAGCAGACTCGTTTCAAGAGCTGAGGGCGCTGCGGCGGCTGCGGCGGCAGTGTCGGCGGCAGTGTCGGCGGCTCGCACCTCCACCTCTTACTATTTTACAGCTGAATTGCCTCGACTGGAATTATGCAAAGTTCTGATGCAGAAACTACAATCAGCGTCCATTTACAGTAGTGAGCCAGTGCCTCCCTCTCCACACGGGGCTTTGTGATTATCAGAGACGAATGATAAATAATGATAAATAATGATCGGTGATGCTATGCACAAAAACACAACATTAAAGCTCAGTGTCTGAACGGGTGAAGCTGCTTTTGAGAAGAAAGGCAGCCGTGGTTTGTATGTGATTACATCTCTAATCTGTGCCTCGCCGCGCGTCGTCCCTGGTCGTCCCTGGTCGTCCCTGGTCGTCCCTGGTCGCCCCTGGTCGTCCCTGGTCGCCCCTGGTCGTCCCTGGTCGTCCCTGGTCGTCCCTGGTCGCCCCTGGTCGCCCCTGGTCGCGGGTCACCAACCACGAGGTGTCGACGTCACACAGAGGTTCTGGGAAGAAGAGCGAAGAGGCGGCCAATACATGTGGGTCAGGGGACTTGTTTCTACACCCTCGACCTCCCGCCGTCTTCCTCCACACAACCGTTTTAGTCGTTTTGCACGTGGAAGAATTTTTTATATATATATATATATATATATATATATATATATATATATATATATATATAAAAGTGTAAGGAAGGAAAAGAATCCAGGGCTTCCGACTGGACAGTGCAGGTGAAAGGGAAGTTGATGCAGAGCTCTCTCTCTCTCTCTCTCTCTCTCTCTCTCTCCCTCCCTTCTGTTGTTTTTTTTTAAACGTTTTTTGTTCTGTCTTTTTTTTGTGCATATGTATAAATATAAAAACAATGTCTGACACGTCGTTGTTTTTTCTAACAGTATGTGACTTTGTTCCCAGATTGAGAGGTTAGGGTGGGGGGGTCAGGGAGGGTATGTCGAAAAGCTGCTCATGTTTACCACAGTAGGTTTATGGTCCCATGTGACGTTTGTGTAGGATTTAAAGAAGGGGATCAAAAGGTTGGAAGGCGCCTCTTCCTGCGTAATCATCTCCAGGCTGATGTCTTTGTGCAGAAACGCACCGCCGGCGCAGTGCCGTGTTGCGCTGCAGGTGCGCAGGTTGTGTTTTCTCTCGCCGTGACGACTATCATCATCATCATCATCACCCAGAGTGTCATCACGCCAACGTGCACTCGCGGTCCAAACACTCTTTGGCTCTGGGAACTCGGGGAAACCACGTTGGTGTTGAGAAAGTAGATTTTTACTATTGTTGTCGTTTTTGCTGAATCACTATAATTATTTTTTTTATTTTGAAAAAAAAAAAAAGATGTTGAGAAAGTGTTTAGTTCCAACTCTGCAGGTAAAATATGTCTTTGCTTTTGCTCTGTTTTTGCTCGATTTTTAAAGTTCTGCTAAGTTACTCTTCAAGACTCAAAGACTTTATTGTTCATTCACTGTACATGCAGGACATGCAGGGGGTGGGAACACTGCTTTCTGCCCTCTGTCAGGACGATGCATCGGAAAGAAACCTTTTTTCCACCGCTGTGAGGAAATTTGCACTTAAACTGTCTCCCAGGTGACGACTGGAGGTGGAGACTTTGTGTAGAAGGGCTGCTGGTGGCTGATTTCTGACCGGTCAGTCACTTTCATGCTGGAAAAAGAAAGGTTGATTGTTGTCAGAATAAAGAATCTAATGGAAAGTTGTTTGTTTGCTTGTTTGTTTTAAAAAACGGGCCTATTCTTGATTGTGCTGATTGCTTTTTTGTTTATCTATATATATATACATCTCAGTAAGATGCTAGTAAGATTAGTGCTTCAGTGATTTGAAAAGTAGCTCTGCACACTGTGTAGTGTGACGCCCACTCTTCTGGCCTCTGCTGGAGCTGCAGGTGTTCGTTTGTGCAGTGAGGTGCATCGTCTGCACCTTGTTGAGTGTTTTTTTTTTTTCTACCGTGTTAAAAAAAAAAAAAAAATCCACACACATTTGTTTATGGTGGGTCGACACTGGCATTCCTCAGAGGCTCAGTTCCTCAGCAGTCGACCTCCCAGCCCCCCTCCTTCCCACAAAGTGGCTAAGTTTTAATTATTCCCCCAACCGGAGATCTGGCCACTCTTAAGCCAACAACAGTCTCCAGCCGCTCCAATCAGGAGTCGGTATTAAAGAGGCTTTGGAGAAGTGCTCTGCGTTCTCCCTCGAGTGGCCCGAGTTGTGTACCAAGGCAAATATTTAGCGGCTGTGTGCAGGAAGCCCGAGCTGAGCCGGGCCGGGCCGGGCCTGGCCGGGATGGAAGCGGCACCATTAATTCTACCTCATCACACCTTCCGGCGCCGTGGGAGGCCGGGCAGAGGCGTCGCTCACCAGCCAATCAGAGCCTGGGAGGGGGGTGGGGGGGGGGTCTCTGTCGCCGAGCACGCTGGCTTGGGGTTTGACAATTTGGGACCAAAGTCCATTTTATATATATATATTTTTCATCACAGCTCAGTTTTATTTAATTCAAATACAATTTCAACAGAAGGAGGGGGGAGCTAACCAGCACTAGCTCATCTTACCTGCTGCAAAACCAAAGTTTTTGGTTTGGACACTTCTTACTCCAGCCAGCAAGCGACTGTGGCTCAGGAGGTAGAGCGGGTTGTCCAGTGAGCGACAGGTCGGCGGTTCAAAACCCGCTCCATCCCAGTCTGTCGTCGTGTCCGTGGGGAAGACACTGAACTCACACTGCCTCCTACCAATGTGACTGGGTGGTGGTTGGAGGGGCAGATTGGCTACCAGGCCCCCCCCATCCCCAAAAGGCAGCTGTGGCTACACATGGAGCTCCACCACCACCAGTGTGAATGAATATTGGGCCGGGCCAGCACCAGGACAGCTCAAAATAATTACTCAGCATTCAGTGGATTCTGTTCAGCATTTTTTGGTTCGTCTGCGCTTTGCTTGGCGGGTGTCTTCCTTCTGAAACAACGAGGGGACGTTCCTCACTTCCTCACTTTGGCGCTGTTCACTAGCGCCACCCCTTGGCTTGGAAAGCCGATGCTGTCCCGACGCCCCACAATGCAAAGTGAGGGCGTTCGAGAAGCCGACTGTGCGACACCAGGTATCAAATCAACAACTCTGTGTGTAAATGACATCACCTTTATTTAAAACTTTACAATAATTCAGAACTCAAGTTAAATACTGTCGTGTTGGCTACTCCTCTATTATTATCAATAATATTATTTTATTATTATTCTACACAGCTACGCAGTCAATGTTTTTTTCCCTTTTTATGACCCGGTATGAGTATTCAGAGTACACCACGTGTATGAAGCAAAACAAAGAAATATGTACAAAGTCTGTGAACCACAGGGAAACTTTTGAATGATCATTTCATGCTTCTGTCCTAAAGAAAATAAAAAAAGCTGCTGCAGAATTGACCAGGAAGTGATGAGGTGGAGGCAGAGTGCAGCGCTAGCGTTGTGCTGACTGGCATCAATCTAGTCAAGGTTTTTTTTTTCTTTCTTTCTGTTTAAAAGCACTCTAGGAGTTGTTGTGTGAGTCCTTGGCATGTGAAAAAGTTCAGGTATTTTTCTAATTTTTTTTTCAAACACATAAGCCGTGGGCACTGTGGCCGGGCGGCGAGCAGCATGTTTCTCCGTTTTTGCTTTTGTCAGCTTTATAAAAAGTAGAAAAAAAACTAGGATCATATCTGTACCAGCTGAAGGCTACGATATGGGAAAATAATCATTTTATAAAAGCAAGATTGTAGAAATAGGTTATATTATGCATATTTATATTTTCATATTTATATATATTTTTCATGGAGCGGCAGGACGTCACACCTCTGAAGCCTCTGAAGCCCGTCCAGTCACACGCGGTTGGTCACGCTGCACAGCGGCGCCGAGCGGATGAACGGCGGCTCGCCGGCGCTCACTACTGCCTCCGGTGGGTAGAGGGCGCCGGAGGGCAGCACGCCCCCCGATGCCTGGCTCCCCCACGGCCTCCACCTGCCGGGGCCGCAGTCGGCGGCGGGTCTCTTGGCCTCGGGCCTGTGCGTGGCCCTGGCCGCGTGGCCGTTGGGCTGCTCCAGGTGCTCGGAGGCCACCAGCGGCTGCCGGTCCTCCTCCTCAGAGATGGCGAACACGGGCACGCTCACGTGCTCGCCCTCCATGACACACTGGGCGGGCGGAGGAGGAGGAGGCGGAGGAGGAGGAGGGCAGGCAGGGGCCCGGCTCGGGGCCGCAGCCCTGCGGCGGGTCGGCCAGCAGGCCGAAGCAGGGCGGCGTGAAGCGGGAGCGCCGCAGGTTGCTGACGGAGTTGAGGCGGCGCTGCCGCTGCGCCGACTGGGTGAGCGGGTAGGAGGCGCTGCTGCCGGCCGACTCGGAGACGGCGCTGCGGTCCGACTTGGTCTCCAGGTGGACGTCGGAGAAAACCTTTGCGTCGCCTGCTCTGCAGTCGGCCGCCAAACTGGGCGGAGCCTGGACGACAGGAGGAAGAGGTGAGGTCAAACAATGGTGAAGAAAAACCTAGAATTATTATTTTGTCATGACTTCTTTTTCTTTGCATGAATCCCATTCAGTTCTATTTTAATATATTATATTTTAGGAAAAACTGTCACGGAAAGGCAGCGACTAGAGACGAGGTCGCCGCTACGCTGGCAGCAGCTTCAGCCGAGTGTGACAGGTGACGGAGGGAAGGTTGGGAGGTTCTGGTACTGACGCTGTCCACCAGCTTGGTGAAGGGACTGGTGGAGTTCCAGCTGCACCACTTCCTGTGCAGCTGCGGCAGCGGCGGGAGGAAGTCCTGGAAGGTGCGGACGCTCCACGCCCTCGGCCGGGCGCTGCCGCCGCCCTCGGCCGCCGACCTGGAGCTGCTGGGCGAGGCCGAGTCGGGGACGAGGGCCAGTCGCCCGCCGGGCCGGGGCCGGTGTCGCTGTGTCGCAGGAACCGCTCTCGCTGCTGGAAAAAAAAAACAAATAACAGGGTGAGATGATGAATGGGTAGACTGGGACTGGATGGGCGGCGCCAACACAGTCTGGTGCATCTTAAAGATTTTTAATTCCAGGCAGGTCAAATTAATTACCGCCCCCCCAAAAAAAAACTTCATAGATTTCTGGAAGAGCGCCCACTTAGCCCTCTGTTTACAGCCTCCTGTTAGAGCTGAGGATTTCTTGGACAAAAACACACCTGGCTGAGGGGGTGTGGTCACTGAACCGTCACTCACGTATCAGCCAAGTTTGAACTGGAAGGTGAGTATCGATCCTGTCCAGCCGGTATCGACGAGGATGGATGTTACCGAAATCATTCAGCCTTCAGGGTTTAACCAGAAAACAAAACCGCTGAAATTTTCAAACCAAACAAACTCCCAGCAACTCAGACGAGACGACAATTCTCTCATTCATACCAAACAAGTCGGTGGTATCAAAGAAAATCGGGGCCACCCAAAAACTCAGAGTGGCCCAGAGAGGATAAACAAACTAATTAAGAGCAAAGACGAGCGCGCAACATAAATAGCTCACACATCAGAGGCGGCATTATGCTGGAGCACTCAACTGCGGCCGCGATGGTCGCTGACCTGAACAGGAACAGGAAGCTCGCTACCGACCGGCCGGCCAGCGCACGCATCTCCCGGTGGAAACAACAAACCCGCAGCAAACACCTGCAGGGTCATTTTCAAACCACGACGCCTTCAAAGTTGCAACTTCAACTCATCTGAGGAAACGAGCGGCGGCTGCATGCGTGACAGTCAAGACCGCACCAACCCAGACCAAGACATGATCAAGACGAGAGAGTATCGAGACCAAAACAAGACCAAGACTTTATTTATCAAAGAAATGACCAACAGCAACATCTCTTTTCAGCAAGGCATCTTCTCATTATTTTCTCAACATTTTGTTTGCTTTGCCAACTATGCTGAACCACATTCTAAAGAACAACTTTGCCTCATGAAACTAAACAATCAATGAGCAAGGAATCCTTGGGCAGGGTGTCACCAACAGAGCGTAAGACAGCAGCAGCAGCAGCAGCAGCTGGATTCTTTTCTGTTATTATCGTGTCGTAACAGTGTAGGCTCCGGATCAACAAATCCCGAGTCCGTCCAGTCCCAGACCAAAACAAGAAGGAGTAAAAATGTCTCTGAGTCCGAGACCGAGACCCTTGAGAAGTGGCCTGGAGACCAAGACCACTCTGCAGTGCTACAACACTAGCGTGCAGCACGGCGCCGTGCCTCCGCTGCAGGTTGCGGTTTGTGCAGCAACACATTGATGGATTAACAAGAAGGATCTGCGCTGATTAGCTCGGCCCGGCTCAGTCACACACACACACACACACACACACACACACACACACACACACTGTTGGTGCCAGCTGAGCGTGCATGTGTGTGTGTGTGTGTGTGTGCGCGCGAGTGAGTGCGAGTGTGTCTCACATACCAGCCTCAATGATTATTTATTAAGTACATTAAGTCTGTTGTGGGGCTTTGGAGGGATCTCACACAAATGACTGGTGTTGTGTGCGTGTCAGCTGTGTTGGCGCCGTCCAGGGAAGCAGGTGAGGCTGCGGCGGATGTCAGCTGCAGCCCGAGTGTGGGGGGGCCGGGGGTGGGGGGGGGATTGGGGTGAGAAGAGGGGGTTGGGAGGTGGGTGAGGGAGTTTTTCGGGGTTGCCCAAACAGACAGGGAACTAGTGGGGATAATCCTTTACACAGAGTCACTTGCAAACTAGCTTTGTCTAGACAAGAATTAGCTGGAGGGGAGGGGGAGGGGGTGGGTGTGGGGGTTGCAGTAGGGGGGAAGGTGGGGTTTAATAAAATGTTCTTTTGGCTCATTAAAGCCCCGAGAGCACAATGGCAACTTTAGGATTTTGACACACGAGATGGAGAAGAAAAAAAAAAGAAAAAAAGAACAAAATCAACCGGCTTCAAATGTGGCGACTGACCCACAATTGCACAATTTCACTGAGCCGACACTTTATCCAAAGAGACGGACGACACAAGCAAGAATTGCAAGAAAACAATAAAATAAACATTTTTTAAAAAAAATGTAAAAATAAATAAAATAAAGCAGGTTAACAAGAACGACCAGGTTTAGGATTCTATGTCTGCGAAATAAAACCAGTATTCACGCCTTAATCCGTGTGTAAATATTTGGGAGCGTCTGGCACGGAACAAAACAAACAACAAAAAAAAAAAAAAAAAAACAAAAAACTGCCAAAACAAAAAACCCGGAAGTTCACCTGACGACGGCGGCGAGAATTTGGAATTTTTTCCCCCCAGGAGACCTCAGCTGCTTTCAGGTCAAGCAGCAATTTTGCAAACATTATTTACACGGACGTCTGCATCCAGGACACACACACACACACACAGGCGGACCACACACTGTGTGCCAAAGCTTGCATGACACACACACACAAACACACACACACACACACACACACACACACACACACACACACACACACACACACACACACACACACACAATTGGAGCTGGGAATCTGGCTCTGGAGATAATACTCCATTAGCCCAGGCTGCAGAAAAGCTGCCAGTCCTTCAAAAAGCTGCCAGGCCTGTTTGATGCCAACTCTGGTACAAAAGAGAGCAGAGAAAAACACACACACACACACACACACACACACACACACACACACACACACACACACACACACACACACACACTTGCTTCTTCCTCGGCGCTTCAACCATCTCCTCTGATTATCTTCATCGTCAACATGTTCCGCTGGGTTTCACAGTTTTCGGGGGTCACACTGCAGGGTCGACCCCAGCCGGACTCGTGACCTCTGACCTCCACCCCCGGGCAGAGCGGAGTGGAGAGGGTTCATCCTTGAAATTAACCTGACGTTATTTTAACCTCCTCTAGAAAGCTGCTGCTGCTGCTGCTGCTGCTGCTTTCAAATCTTTCTGGCAGCGCAGCGTGAAGAAGGGAACGGCGGCCAACAGGTTTTTTTTTTTTTTTTTTTTTTTTTTTCTTGCTCTCAGTTTGGAGAAGGAAGTTTTTTTTAAGGACAAAAAAAACAACTGCAACCCCAACAACTTTCTATCAACAACTCGTCTTCAGCCCGTCGGTGAACTCCACAGAAATAGGACTCAGTAGAACTCGACACGCTGCACCACTCCAGAGAGCAGCCGCTTGTGATGTCACAAAGGGCCTCAATGACATCTCCCTCCTGGTCAGTGACCCCCACAGCCACTCATGTGTTGGCTGCGCCACATCAGACCATCTTTTCTCTCTCTTGTCTCTCCCAAACAGGTAGAAGATGCCGCATGGCGTCACCTTCATCCAGCAGGAGGCTGTAAACAGAGGGCTAAGCACGCCGATGTCAGGAAACTGGACACTATCGACAGGGTGTTAATCTGACAGGGTGTTCATCTGACAGGGTGTTCATCTGACAGGGTGTTCATCTGACAGGGTGTTAAACAGGATCCCAAAGTGTGATCAGTTTTCTGCCCTGAGTCCTTTTCTCTGCAAAGACTCTGCTTCACCTCTCAGCAGGACGTTCACGCCTTCTGCTCCTGGAGGACTTTAACTCTTTTTGACAGCAGAAAATCCTGAAAGAAACATCACCAACAAAGATGCAAATGCACTACAAGCGATGAGATGTGGGGCCTTACGGTGTGAGGGCAGAAGGGCAGCCTGCTGGGGCTGGAGGGCGAAGACACCAGGAAGACCTCATCAGCGCCCAGGTCCAGCTCGGTCAGGCCGCTGGAGGAGAGGTCCACCTCCGCATCCTGGGACACGTCGCCGCCGGCGCCCGCTGCACAGACAGACAGTCGCAGTATTACTGAGGGCACCAGGGCAGCGTCTCATGTTGATGACATCATCAGTGAGCCGCATCTCTGTCCTGTGACGGAACCCCAGAGGAAGTCCCGACCGTCACTTCTTCTCTGGGCTCCAGAGCGTGCTGGCCAGAAACACTCGTGGAAGTCAGCACTTTGTGATGTCACAAGGGGCTGGTGAGTGACCACATCCTCTCCAGTTGCTTTGGTTTGCCCTTGCAAATGTGTGGAAGTTCCCTTCGCTTCTGGCCCGAGGGCGGAATTATTTAAAATTATTTTCTCCATTTATAAAAAGATTTATTTGTATTTAGTTTTTGTCTCCCGGCTGGCCTGGGAACGCCTTGGGGTCCCGCCGGATGAGCTGGAGGAGGTGACTGGGGCCAGGGAGGTCTGGGCATCTCTGCTTAGGCTGCTGCCCCCGCGACCCGACCCGGGATAATGAAAGAAGAAGAAGAAGAAGAAGAAGAAGAAGAAGAAGAAGAAGAAGAAGAAGAAGAAGAAGAGAAGAAGAAGAAGAAGAAGAAGAAGAAGAAGAAGAAGAAGAAGAAGGAAGAAGAAGAAGAAGAAGAAGAAGAAGAAGTATATCATTTTTGCAGGGATTTCAGTGAACTTCGGTGATTTTTTTTAAGTCGATGGACGGTGTGACGAGCCCAGACAAAAACACTTTTCAGCACGGCAAATTTTTTTTTCCCCCATTTACTTTCTAAAAGGCCTGAACACCGGGAGGAGAGGCAAGAGGCAGGCACACAGAAGAAGCGACTGTACTCTCCTGTTGTTCAAGCTGCTCCCAGACTGCCGTGTGGGGTGCAAAGGCCTGAACTCTGAGGGAGTGAGGAGAGAGAGGAGACAGAGAGGAGACTGTACTCTCCTGTTGAGAGAGAGCTGCTCCCAGAGAGAGAGAGAGGGTTAAAATGCCACAGAGAGAGAGAGAGAGAGAGAGAGAGAGAGAGAGAGAGAGAGAGAGAGAGAGAGAGAGAGAGAGAGAGAGAGAGAGAGAGAGAGAGAGAGAGAGGCAGAGCGAGGGGCCTTTGGATTGTTTCAGGATCAAGTCTGTGTGTTTCTCCGGGACTAATGCATTTTTCTTTTTCATTGAAAGGTCCTCTGAAGCGAGCCGCAGGCCTCCTCCTCAGACCGTTTCCCTTTCATTCAGAGTCATTTAATACCACATCCTTCCAAAACAATAGAAATTGGCCAGTTTTGCGAGGGCTTGTAAGTATTAGGTACAGTTTTACTGGAAGAACACACGAGAATAAAAAAAGAAAAACCTTCTCCAATAAGGCAAGAAAAATTTCCTGTTTGCCCCTTTCAAAGAGAGCTTCGGCAAATTTATTGAAATTTCCAGGGAGAGCGGCCCCCAGCAGCCCCCACGGACTATTTTTTAAAGAAGGAGGGGGGGAAAAATCGCTGGCTCGACTGAGGAACTTAGAGGCTCCACTGTTTTGTTTTGTTTGTTTTTTTAAATAGCACAAGAAGATTTTTATCGCAAATTGAGGCTCTGCTGGAAAAAAAAAAAAAAGGTTATATTGCAAAAGGTGTTATTATCATTCCTAATTAACAAGTCCTGACAGGTCGCACAAACAGAAATCCAAAATCTAACGATATCCAGTGTTGTGAGGTTGCCTGATATTTTTTTTTTTTGCTGTAACATGCTGCAAAATGAACAAAATAACATTTTTGAAACACCCGATGTGCTTTGCACGGCGGCGCCTTGGTGAGTTTTTGCGCTGCGAACCTGCGTGCGGCAGCCTCGTGCTGTGCTCCTGCTCCGCCGCCACCTCCAGGCTGCTCTGGTTGTCGGCCATCAGCTGCAGCTCGCTGACCTCGGCCCCGCCGCTCGGGACCTCCTCCGGCGCCTGCAACGTCAGCGCACAGCAAACTCGGTGAGGGGGTTTAAAAAAAAGTGTCCGAGGTTAGCGGATTCAGGCGGGCGGCAGCAGGCACGAGAAAACGCTTGTTTTTTTGGAGTAGCGAGTTTGCAATTATGCTGCGGTGACATTTCCAAAATAGTTTTGTATAAGTTGTTGACTGAAACCTGGCGAGTGACTCAGTTGATGATTTTGTGGGATGGTTGATTCATTCGATCCAAGAACGGAAACTGACGATTTCCAGTTCTCTCACGCAGAGAAACCGCTGGCAGGCATCTCTGTGATGCACTTAATTACACCTAGAGTTAATTTGCTAATTACAATCATTCTGGTGTCACAGAGCTCTTTACAAACCGCCAGACAGAAATCAACAAAAAAAAAAAAAAAAACGATAGAAAAATATATATATATAAATATCAAATCAAAATCGCTTCACGTTGCTTCCAAAGCAGGTATCCTGATTTGAACCCTGATCTGGAGGGCGCTGGGGGTGGCCCACAATAGGCCGCCCGCTTCAGGTGGCAAAAGATATTAAGAGACAAGTCCAGTGATTCCCGGACAAAGCTGCGCTTTCAAAAAAGCTCTGACAGAGCCGAGGGTGGGCACGAAGGGACGAGGCGGCGACGTGCCGAGAAGGACGGAGCGGCGTCAGTCGGTCGGTACCTCAGAGTTGCTGGACGCACAGGAGCCGGCTCTCTTCGGACACAGTTTGGGCCTGGGGGAGGAAGAAAACGTCAACACAGAACAGGAGAAAACAGGAGAAGCGAGCATCTGATTTGGTTTAGTGTAAATTGCAGAGAAATGGTTCCCTGAAAGGAAGAATTCGCACCGCACGTCATGGCTGCGACACACCCGCGGTCACCAGTGGACAACAGTGTGAGCTGCTTGGACAGATGAACACACGCAGTTCAAGATGCACCACAGTCTCGCCTTCACAAACCACTCCCCTCCAGTCCGAGTATGTTGATTCTACAATCGTAGTTGCTGTGATGTTGCTGCTGTCTTGGAGATGCACCGCAGCAGCAGCAGCAGCAGCAGTAGCAGCAGTAGCAGCAGCAGCAGCAGCAGCAGCAGCAGCAGCAGCAGCAGGCTACTGTTCCGGGCTACTGTTGACAGAAAATTGTCCTCCCAAAAGATGGGAAGAGGTATGAAAGCGCCGCAGTCCCTGCGCAAAACCAACCAGGCGTGCAGAAGGACTGTGAGCGAGTAGCCTCTTATTAAAAAAAAAAAAAAAAATTACTCTTACAGCTGAATGAGTTCATTAGCAGTCAACGGTCAACCGGGGTCGACCCCCCGCCGCGCCCCTGGTCAACCTTTTGGCTGTTTTCCGAGAGAGGGGAGCCACTGGAATTAATCCGAGTGCCGCTCGGCAGCGGCTCCTTGTTTTTTCCATCGATTTCTCGCAAACCCGTTGGAGGCATTTCCCTGGCTTCTGCATGACTCGTCTTGTTGTTCTTGCTAATTACGCCGTTTTTTTTTTTTTTTTTTTATTGAACATGTGTTTCCAACTTCCCCGTCGTTAACAGTGAGAACCTGCCGAGTTAACAGATGAGCTGGAGACGCCAGAGCTGCGTCTGAAATTAGCACAAATCATATTAAACCGGAGGGTGTTTTCTACACGGCGAGCTTCACGCCGGGAGCTGACGTACGTAAATGCGTAACCTTCCCGGATTTTGACTCGCTCCTCCGTCTCTGGCACCCCGTCAGAACGTATTGTGTTACACACCCCTGAGACTAAGCCCTAAACTTGTGCCTGGCTCTCCCCCCTGGGAGGGAACAGCCTGTAAATTTGTAAATTACAGCCTGTGATTGACTGACAGCGCAGCCGGATCCAAACACGCAATGGGTTTTTGTTTTTTTTTGGTAGCCCGCCTGCCCGCCCGCCCGCCTCCTCGCCCCCGTTCCTCCGCCCACTGGCTCTCGTTCGGCCTCTGTTTTCGCTGGAATGGATGCCAGGTGCGGTACCTTGAATGCCCCGGTGTCTATGGTAAGAGAGCGCGCCACATCAAGGGGGCCGCGCGGCCGCAGCCAAACCCAGCTAATCTGCCCGGGGTCACCACATCAGGGACCGAGACCTCAAGCTGAGTCAACATGACACAAGTCCCGGACGTGTACGTGCAAAAGTGTGTGTGGGCATTTAGCCTTCGAACGGCTTGGGTTTTTTTTTAGTTTTTTTTATGCGTGAGAGAAAATTTCAAAGACTTGTGAATATTCTCAGGGGAACGTCTGCCGAGGATTTTTGAGAGCCTGCATTTCAAACTAGAGGTGGAAAACACAACATGCCATCTGCAGCTGGACGAGCTCAGCACTGCACTGGCTCAAACTCACACCACACAGGTCAGATACTCATAAGCAAAACTTCATTTGCTCAGTATTTGTGTAAAAAAATGGCCCTTAGTGACAGTTGTCAATAAAGATCCATTTCGAAGCGCTGAGGCAGGTCTGTTTACTAGCAACAATGCTAACCAGGCAGATTATTTGTGCTTGGAGAAGAAGAGGAGCCAGACGTATGGACCTGCAGACTGCTTGGCAGAGGTCGAGCAGCTCATACGCTCTGCAGATGTAACTGCTAACTAGCTAAAGCTGCCTTGTTTGGAGTCACTATCAGCCAGTTAGCATATCGTCCCAGGCAGTGTGTTTGTCACCTGGTGCAGTGTGTGAAGAAAAAGACATTGCACACCGAGGACTCTGCTGGTGTCTCAGATTCAACACGCTAAACGTTATGTTGAACTGTCAAAACTGAAAACCTGAAAAACAAAAACTAGCACAAGTGCATGGCATGCTTTCTAGTCACAGTATTCTGTTAATGTTTTTATCGTCTTTATCGCGTTGGTGACCGACAACCGCAAAAGTGTTGATAAAAAAATGCAGAATATTTGGCAAGAGATGAGAATAAAATACGCTTACTAAATAACAGACTTAGGCGGTAGAAAAAGTTCATCACCAGAATTAATCAACTAACTGAGGTAAATTTCAGAGTAACATTTTGTTGGGGTGTCATTTGTGCATTTCAGTCTGCTGCTCCCAGCCATTACCTGAAAATGACGCAGAGGGCAGTTGCAAGTATCATGGCGAAGAACGCGGCTCCACTCACAGCGGCCAGCAGAGAGTCTATTTTGTTGGCGCTGGGAGTGGCGGCGGCGGCGGCAACGGCAGTGTGCAGCTGTCCTCCTGCCTCAGTCAAGTTGTGGTACTGGAAGAGAAGGGCGAAGCCGCGGCCCCAGTGCGTGGTGGTGATCAGCTCCATGATGACCTCCACCATCTCCTGGCTGGAGCCGAAAACCAGCTGACTGCTGGGAGGCCGGTTGGAGCCACAGAAGCGCGAGGAGAAGGTGATGAGGTCCGAGATGTAGAGGACGTCGTGCGGACAGGCGTCCACCACAGAGTGTTGAGTTGCGGAGCTCTCTGCCTCCGCAGCAGCGGTGGAGGAGTGCACTGACGGAAGGGTGGTGTCCTCTTTTAGAGCACTCGGGTTGGAACTAGGATAGAGTTCCCCCCTGAGGTGGGACGAAGAGGCCGAGTTGCCAGGCTGCAAGAGAAGAGAGGAAGGTGGCTGCGGTGGTGGAGGAGGTGGCGACAGGCCCGATGACACATCTGCAGATCTCTTGGCAGAGTTTGAGACCTTGGCAATCTCCATCTTTGTGGAGACTTCCTGCACCACCACTTGCTTGACCTCACCGTTTTGGGAGGGCTGCCGAGTTCTCGGATCATCCCCTACAAACGCCGGATCGCTGGCTGCTGAGGCTTCGTCGGCCGCCGAGCTCCGAGGGGCGGCGGTCGCCTCTTCGGCCCTCTCCGCTTCGTCAAAGTTAGAGGTGGCGGCCGAATACGGGGCAGCGGAGTTGTGTCTTTCAAACACGTCAAAGTCAAATATTTCCAGTATGAGCTGGTAATTGACGGGCACAAAGAACTGCCAGACACAGTGCGTCCCCGACGAGTAGTTGTAAGGAAAGCCGGGGGACAGGATCAGGCCTTGGGCGTCCACCACGTCCACCTTGGCACCGCAGTCAAAGTACACCTGCAACGTGAATGACATTACATTAGCCATGTTCCCAGTTGGGACACCTGCTTTTAAGACGCCCTAATCACGGCTCACAGCTCCCTTTGTTCATTTGTTTGTTTGGGAGCAGCTATTGTTGGAGGACTTGAAAAGTTCCAATTAAGTCCCAAGAACTGGGGACAAACGCAAAGCACTTTTGATTTCTGTTACGAGTAGGCATTCCACACATTTGTAGACTTCGGTACGCACATACCCCCGGACTAAAGAACTTAATACTTAGTGCATAAGTGTGCAAAGTTCATTCACAATGAGAAGCATGCAGAGAACTAGTATTCACACAGTTCAGAGACGGACACGTCATATCCTCTATGAGGACAATATTGACGATGCATCAAAAATGACATTGAAGGCTGTGGAAGTGCAATTAGCCACTGACTTTCACGTGAGCCTTCAGGTGAAGGAGAAGCAGCAGCAAATAACTCAACTTCTGTGTAGGAATTCAAGCAGCACGCAACAAGTGTACAACGTTTGGACATTAGAAGTACATCTACATTCAGCCATCTGTAGTCGTGTTCCCTGATGGAAGTGGATAGTTTCTGTTGAGTGCTCGACTCTGCCTGGCAATTAGCGTGACTCACGCAGGTAGAGCTGGGCACACATGCTTGCAGGGGATCAGTATTACATTTCTCCTTCCTTAAATTCTGAGGCGAGTTGAATATTCACTCAGTGTCCACCAGGCAATTAAGGCTCCCCAAGTGAAAGGCACCGGCCAAGCAAGGCGCCTATCAGCAAATAATACACTCCGCTTGTGGTCTGATTACACGCAGACATAAACCAGCCCCAAAATGAACTATTCAACCCCGCAGTTTCTGCCTTCATATCAAAGTCCTGTGTTCTCTCCGCCTGCTTGGGTAACCCTCAGGAGGGTATTTCTTCAAACATGCTGGTTGTAATTCTTCCCAGGTGTGTGGGGATGCATGGGGGACCTCGGGGCCTAAGCGGAGGCAGATGTGTGGCTGGGCCAGAGTGGAGGACCAGACCTTTGTAGGGGAGCAGTGCGTTTATGAGCTTTACCGCTAGGGCTTTTGTTCTGGACGGTGGGAATGACAAAGACTGGTAGACCCCCCCCCCGCCCCACCGGAAAACTCAGACAGCTAACGAACCAACACCCTAGGGCAAAAGTGGACAAGAGATCAGCCTGAGAGTGCAGCGAAGATGGCGGAGAGGAACCAGAGTCTGTGGGGCTTAGTCGGGCCACTTTGATTCTATCCGTCCCCATCTGAAAGCGTTTATGAGAGACATTCTTTGGGCCGGTGCATTTTGAGTAATGCACGAGTAATTTTCAAAACAGGGCTCGGTAGAGGAGACTTGTTCGTACGGCACCCGCGGCGAGGATCAAAACCCCAAAGCGCCTCCCCAGAGTTGATACAGCTGAGAAAGTCTCACTGGCCGGTCACAGCATATTACAGACACATGCAGGGTCACGGAGGGCAAAGACGGCAGC
>CM020507.1:2957500-3007500 GCA_009823395.1 Thamnaconus septentrionalis | reverse complement strand
CATTCCCAGCCGATCCTTCCGAAAGCCACTTCCATCCCATGCCGAACGTCTTGCAGAAACACCCAATTACAGCCGCTGCCGTCAAAGTTGGCCGAGTGGCTCGCCGAGTCGAGCTGGCGCAATTACTTTTTTTATGGAGGCCATTAGCGATCGGTGCTTTCTTCCATTGTCTTTCACAGTATGGTGGAATTGGTCGGACAAATGTGGCGGTTTAGGCAGAGACCAGACCGGAGCGCCAAAACACAGCAGACAGGAAGGTTTTCACAGCATTATCAAGGGTTTTAAAAAAAAAAACGTGTGGCAAATTGAAGCGTAAAAAAAACACGAAAATCTGATCATGTTTAAACATAAAATCAAATTCACATGAACGGATTTTTTTTTTATCTTATTCAGCGATCAAATCTGACAGATTGTTTTTTTCAAACCACCCAGGACGACAACATGACTGTGAAATCTTTGCAGCCCAAACCTGCAAACTGGCTCCCAACTGAACTACTGTTACCACACACACACATGCACGCACACACACGTGTACACACACACACACACACACACACAGGCTCATAAACAGGCAGGCGGGCCCCTCAAAAGGGGGCAGGAATCCTCGGCAGGGCTGTTTACTGGAGGAGAAAAGTGACACTGCTTTCAAGGCTGCTGGCGCTGGAGCTGCGAACTCGGGATGCTTTTACAATCGGGCTCGATGTCTCAGGTCTGGAACAATATCGGTATCGAGGGAGAGGGGATGCAAAAACAAAACAAACAAACAAAAAAAAAACAGCGACTTTCATCGAGCAGTGTGCGGCACGTCAAACAGATTCACGCTGATTCAAATCCAATAATCTGCTTTAACGCAAACCTGACTATCTGTTGATAAATTCATCCATATATCCAATTGTAAAAATACGTTTCTTGCGCCTCATGTCAGGTCTGTGAGTTAGATTAGATTTGATTGGACTAGACTTTCTTGATTGTCATTGCAAAAAAAAAAAAAAAAACAGCAGTGATTTCTTCTACAACGAAATGTCCTCATTCGGCCTCTGGAGTACAGCAAATCTTTTGCTATGTAAAATTTAAAATATAAAAACATAAAATATCTGGAAGTAGAATGGTGGTAGAATAAAACAGAATAGATAGATAAAATAAACACAGTAAAATAATAAAATACAGTTGTCAGTATCAGTTAGACAGTCAGAGCGAGGTGCCACTCAGTGCAATGTTTTGCGCAGCTGTCCCTCCACAAAGAGGAAGCGGCTTGATGTCATTCTGCACAGCTGTGGACCAGCGCTGATACTCGAGCCCAGAGTTTATCACATGTCTGCCCTGTGATGTCAGTGCCACTCCTGGTGGGCTCGTGTCAGTGGCTCCGGTTCAGGACAGGGTGAGTTTACAAACAACTGCTGTGGCGTCCTGATTAGGCCCAGGCATTTCTCAGGGCCGCCACCGCCAGCTCAGCACTTTGGGTTTGTTTTTTCAACTCTGCAGGCACCGTCGGCAAATCACCAAAGTGGCCTCGTGGTGAGGAGCATCTTCTGATGGCTTCTTATGCGGCGCGCCAACCTGATGTCCTGACAGTAGCCTAGAGTGGAATGTCAGAAAAAAATGCCACAGGACGTGCAGACGCACGCTCCTTCTTTCATGTTTGGGCTGAAAAAAACCCATTAACTTATTTCCACTTGGGGGAAAAAGGAGAAAAAATAGACTTTCTGTTTCTGCGGCAGCGGCGGCGGCGGCGGCAGAGGGCTGTTAAACCTTTGAAGGGCCGTCATAAATTGTTGGCCTTGTCCCCACTTTGAAGGGATGTTTTCCAGCTTTGGGAATGCGATTCGGCACAAGCGTCCGTGTTAACAAGTTCCTCAGAAGTGCATCAGTGACGGGATGGGCTGGCCCCCAGCACACTGACTCAGTGTGTTACTGCTGAAATTAACTCTGCTCAAAATGGACACGGAGTTTCCAACCACGCCATCATCGGTGGCAAAACAAACCCATTCCCTAATTGGCCGCACCAGACAAGGCACATTTTCCAGTTGTGGTTTCCACAAAAAAGAATCCCGAACTATGACAGTTCTACGAGAACTCTGCGTGGGCGCATGCATGAATCAGAAACTAAATATCCAGCCTGGTGAAATGTTTGGCTGAAGATGACTGTTTTGATTCCTCTGCAGTCAACACATCAGTCAAACTGGGGTCCAGTTGATCTCCAATTCATGTCAGAGTTGTGTAAGTCAGTCAACCAAGACCTCAGTGTGATCCTGCACAGGTGCAACTTTGTTTTGTTTTTGCAGGATTTTTTTCTTTTTCTTTTATAAAAAGCTTCTTCTTGTTGTTATCCAATAGAAAATAAACAAGCACCTAAGAGTAACAGTGACGAGTGAACGGGGTTCTCCCTGACATTTCACATGGATAAAATTGCACTCATCGTTTACATGCAAGCAAGTACAAACTTGAAGGACAAACATTCTAAAATCTGAACTATCAAATCCAACTGTTTTTTTTTTTTTTTTTTTTTTTTGAAATCACTAATGGATCCTATATTAAACCCATTTCTGAATGTTTGTTTTTCACCTCAGGGCAGCCTTGCACAATTAATTATCTAGATCTAGATCTGGACTCTCTACAGCTCCAATCAACTCCATAATTAGCCCTCTGTTTGCAGCCTCCTGCTAATACCGAGTTTTCGTTGGCTCTTCCACACACTTAGGGAAAAAATAATGGTGGTCCCTCTGTGACATCGCAATGGGCATTTTTCCCCACTTTAGAACTGAAGGACACCTTTCTAAAAAAAAAAAAAAACCCTGAACCTGAGCATTCTGTCTTTTACAGATCATTACTTGGAAACACCTTGGAAACATCGCCATCATGTGAGATCTCTGAAGACACGAGAGCTCCAGCGATGGGCCGTTTCCTTCTGAGAAACACACGGCAGGAAGTGCAACAGGATAGCTTCCACTCTCTCTCTCACCATTCAGCTCTCTCTCTCTGTCCTGAACTCCTGGTCTATTCATTCCGTCTCCCCCTCGTGTGCCGTTGCTGCAGCTCCCTGACAAACTGTGACCTGTTTATCTGCTGACTGACAGACAGACAGACAGACAGACAGACAGTGCGTGTATCTGATATCACATCATTACCGTGGAAGAATAAAAGGAAACCTGCAGCCCTATGACTCGTAAAGCTGGACGTGAACGTCGACTCCCCCCCACCCCCCTCCCCTACCCCCACACTGCCAGTGAAACCTTTCTGAGGAGAGAGCAGAGCTGCAAAACAAAAGTGGGGGGGGACGGAATAAATTCCAAGCTTGTTTATGCTGTTCAAACAAACAAACAAAAAAAAAACTTAATAACAAAAGTGGAGCAGAGGACAAAGGCGTCATTTAGCGTGTCTCTCCGGGCAGATAATCGCAAAAGATAGTGAGCTCGCCATGCACAGAGGAGCCCAAGCTGCAGAATCACACAGTTCAATATAGAGCCACAGGCTTTTTTTGTAGCGGGTGTTTCAAAGACCCCAAGATTCTGACCAGGGCAAGAGGACGACACCTGGCAGGTGCAAACTTCTCCTAGTTTCACAGCCGCTCACTTTTATCCATCACTCTACTTTCCCTATGTTTCATATCACAAACACGGGAAAAAAGTGAAAGGTCCAACGTCAAAGGTCTAGGGCTGTTCCAGAACTTTTCAGCGATGGAACAGGCAAATATTATACATGCGAGGCTGTTACAAAAAAAACAACAACACTGTGTATTAAACTTCATTTACTTCAATGATGAACATCATCAGCATCATCAATAAGATATGTGACAGGAAGGTGATCAAGTGTCAACAAGCCCCATCAACCTTTGTCAGGTAAAGCAGAATAAACCCACTGTAAAAGACTGACGGGAAAACCAGTCAAAAGCACCTTCAACAACCCCCCTGATTGGTTGGCAGGTGCTTTCAACATCCCAGCTTCAAAGTGCGAGTCAATGACAAAATGTGCCCCAAATTCAACCAACAACGTCCCCCAATAAGTCTTTGGCTTTTCAATCAGAGGGAACCGCTGGATCGCAGAGCCACCCGGCACGTCAGAGACCCACCAAACACTCTGCAAATTTCCCTCCGATGATGATGAGAGGTGCCGTTCAGCACGAGGTTTACATGCACTCAATGTGGTTCTCATTTGAGCAGTTTGGACTCTGCGTGCCTTCCTACCCAACACTGAAGAGCAGCTCGATCAAAACACGCCAGTGCCTTCAAAACATCCCTTTGAAAACTCTGGGGGATAAAATGTGAAAATCCGCCAGAGGGTGCAGAAAGTCTGTGTGTATTTCTATCATATAATAGATTTCTATAATATAACATCTATAACTCAACCTTTTCCTCTGTGATTTGAGTTAATGAATGATTAATCCCCAATATTAAAGAGTTTGTGTACTATGGGTTGCATGACAGAAAGCTCAGATATTGCTCTGAGAATTAGGAGACAATGGTGAATTTTGTAAAGGGACAAAATCCAAAGTTAAGACCTGCAGCAAAAGCGTTGTTTTTTTTGTTTTTGTTTTTAAACACATATATAATCAGCAACGTCATGCTGTTACCAAACAGTCACCAAAAAAAACCAAAAAAAAAAACCCGTTGTTAAATGTGACAATTTACTGCTTTCTGTCTGCAGGCACAAAACAGGATTTTCTCGCTAGTAACGCGGTCAAACCAGTTGGTAAATTTGAGATAAAAAAAATAAAAAAACTATCGCTCGGCTTCAATGACGCACCACGTGTGCGCCGAACCCAAAGCCGGGACGCGAACTTTCCAAACACAAAAAAAGGACTCGTTTGTGGTGCGTTGGTGCCACACTTTCTGAAGCGACGAGCGACTGCGTTTGCAAAATAGCGAGACTTCCGAACGGAGTTCCGCACCGCTGGGGCTCCTGCAGGACGAGTGATCGTGCCACTTATGCGGGGCTCGGTGAGGTCAAGGCTCGTGAAATAATATCAGCTCCGAGCTGTCAGCTTACCTTCTGTGCAACGCATCCCGTCAAGCAGATCATCAGATACGCTGTCGCCAAAACATGCGCCGCGGGCGACGAAAGGCGGCTCATTTTTTAGCGTTAATTGTTCCTTCCCGGTGCGACGCACAGTGAACCGTGTCCCGCTCGTCCGCTTCCCCTCTCATTCACCTGAAGCATCGGGAGCGCGCTTCCATCGTTCATGGCAGGAGCAGGAGCACTGGTGGTGGTACCAGACCTCGGCAGGGTGTTGCATGTCGTTGCATGTGCCCGAAGGAAACACCTACACATGTGATAGTCATTTTGAAACTTCATTGTGTTGCAAAAGAAAAGAGAGAGTGGGGGCGGGGGGGCAAAGTTCCCACAGCGCCCAGATCGTCTTCCCCTCAATTAAATCAACCCAACAGAGTTAGTTATTAGAATAAACATTTATAAATAACATAAAAAACAAAACATCAAACTGTGCCATTCGTTACATCTTTGTGTGCTTTATCACAATAATAATAATAATAATAATAATAATAATAATAATAATAATAATAATAATAATAATAATAATAATAATAATATGTTTTTGTTTCTTTATGAGTTCGTCTTGATTTTCGGGGAGGCCGGGATATCAATCAATATGATTAACTCATTCACTAATTACATGTAGTCAGTCTTAAAATGTTACTGCAGTCTTGATTAAAAGACTAATGCATATATCATTGTCAGTGTTTTAATACTTGATAAATACATTAGTTACATAAATTAGTCTGTCAACAAAAAAAATTATCTCAACCCCAGCAACTTCATTAAATTCATCTGACAGGGAGCCCTGATATGAATTCCTCTCTTAACACGCAAACCAGATTTATAGAAACACATTCAAATCCAGACAAAACTTTAAAGGCATCACAAAAAAAAAAAAAAACGTTTCCACATTGTCGTGATTTCAGACGTACGTCCCAGCAGAGCCGAGGCTGAGGAGAAAATGCTGAGAACGTGACTTGTGTTTGGCTTGCAAGACCAGGTTGTTCTCGGTTCTGCCACTAGATGGCATAAAGGGTAACTTTTTTTGGACCTTTCAAACGTTTTGCCTCAAACACTGCGCTCTTCTGTAATGAATTGTAACTACAAGCGTGTGTGTAACATTTATCGGATCACTCTTTCACACTTGAGGATTTTTAAATACTTACCATCAGCCAGAATAGTGTAAATCAAGATCAGGCTCTGCTTCTATGTCACATAGGATATCACAATATTTAATATCGTCCGTTTCGTATTTTAATAATGCATTTAACAAACATATAATTTTATTATAAATGCTTTTGTAAGCACCCAGGCACACTTTACAGGAATAAGGCAACAACTAAAAGCTAATAGTTTATAAATACATGTTCTGCTGTATTTAAAATTGAAACGTTAAAAATATAGAGTCGATCATGCGCGACTTCATTCGTTCCTCCAGATGTGTGCGTCCCCTTGTTTCCAGTCGGACACAAAAGGGACGGACACCAAACAGCCACGTAGTAAAAGGCGAAGCTCCCAGAGCGGTGAGCATTTTTCTGTCATTTCGAGCGTTTTGACGAGCCTGTCATTCTGAACTTTGCACGCCGGTGTCTAGACACGTTTTCATCACGAAGCGTGGCAGCTGATTTATTTGAATCAGCTCAAACATTCGCTCCTCCGCACAGGCGTTGGCGCTCGCAGCTAACTAGTTAGCAATATGTAGCTTGACATGTCTGGTCGTAAACAGCAGCCTGGCTACTTTGCTAGCCATGTCGCTAGCAGGCAGGGCACCTTGTTTTGTGTGTCTTTTCCCCGAAGCCTGCGCTTGTCATCAGTCGACTGAGCTTTACCACACCGGGGCTCTACGGAAGAGCAATGCCACAACCTTCCACGTTCACCTTTCTTTCAATGGACGTGTCTTTTCCGCAAAACTGGTTGATCCAGCTAGCACGGCAACACTTTCCCCGGCGTCAAATGTTATCATAAACTGGCTTTTAAACCCGCGTTGGTGTTCAACAACTTTGTCTGCAAAGTGTAAATTACGTAATTTACATTTGTCGAACTGTCAAGCATTCACCACACGCGAGTCGGACGCTTTTTCCACTTATTTACTCATGCATTTTGTCGTAACATATGCATACACTGCTGCTCTCAGATGAAATGAATCGGCTGCTCTACGACAATGTTAAGACGTGCATGTTGAAAGTTTGTTTCACATGCCGACAATATTTATCCGTGTCTGGAATAGGCCCGAAATCACATGTCTGTCTGTCTGTCTGTCTGTCAGTGCTCCTGTCAGACACGCTTGTGTTTATTTAGGAGGGCGGGGGGTGAAAATAGTGTCTGCTGGTCAGTCGATTCTATAATTAACCCACACGCACAATCCACTTAACCAACAAACCAGCGCGTTGACTTAAGCTGCGGTTTAAATCAAAGCTGACTTATTGCGTAACGTCATTACAACCATGTTTGGAGCTGCAGTCTCGTTTTTGGCAACTCTTGGTGGTGATATTGTTTGGGAGAACAAGCTGAAAATGCTGTGCTGTATATGGAAAGTGAACGTTTTCTTCTCCTCGGCCCTTTCAGAGTTTCCCTGGGCATCGACGTGCTCCTGGCTGAACCTCCTCCAACTAAGATGGCTTTGTGAGAAGTCCTCGTTCAAGTTGCGCGACACCAGGAAGTTTCTCCGCAGAAATGGACCGAAACGAGTCTGGCGGTGTTCAAATGGAGACTAAAGGTCATCTAGAAGCTCCGGTCACAAATGCCAAAGAGGCTGGAGACCATTCGGTGGAGGTTGAAATGCAGGAGAAATTGCAGAGCGCAGGAGATTTTCACAATGGTGAGTAGCGACACCTCGCATGGATCTGTAGAAACAGGACCATCCCTGAACGTGATGCCTTTAGGAACTTTATTCCTGCTTCAACCTTTTTTTCCATTACTGCTGAGCAGCATACAGAACCAAAAGGTGTTGGATATGAAATCCATCATTTTCAAGGACATGCAGCCTGTAGACTTATTCCAATTCAATAACGAGCGCTTTCGTCGTTGACGTTACGGTCCTTCACGAAGAAAAGAAAATGCGTCAGCACTCCTTGCTGTTGCCTCGCTCAGTGTTAACCAGTTGAGCAGCGCTCGCTGATCTTCAGACTGTATTCGCCTGAAGGGATGAGGCTGTCGCATTTTCCTCCAGTGCTTGTATCCTGCTATGCTTGACCTGTTTCGGTGTCTCCACCAAGGCCTCCGGCTTTCTCCGCTCCTCGAGACTAATGTGTTAAATGTCTGAGCTGAATTCTAATTGCTTATTACTCTGGTCACACCATGCATATAAATACTGTTACCCTCTGGTATTCAATGCAAGCCAAAATTCACATCAACCAAATGGTGTTCCTGTTTGTGTTTCATATTCCAGTCTTTCACTTGTCGGCTATTTTTTCTCTGACATTGCATCCAAGTCAATTTGTCTTCCATTATGTAATGACATTTCTCTCCACTCGTCGTTGTTGAGCTTCATTTGTCGTCTGAAGGCTTTGGCACCAACGGCAAATAAGAGCTGTCATCAGTATTTGATTGAACAGTTGCTATGCTGTTAGCTCAAACAAAACATAACAAAGAAACATGTCATGGCTTTTTTTCAGCGAAGCTCTTGTTTCAGAAAAGGACAGAAACTCAAGCAAAGAATCAAACATGACGGAAAAAAACAAAACAAAAACAAGCACGTTTTTTTTTGGTAGGTGTTAGTCCGGGACTTTTCGTTGCGGTCCTTGATGTTCCGAAAGTCGTAGCGTCTGCAAATCAATGAATAAATATTCTAAAATTGGCACGAAGGTCTGACGGCTCATCCAGCCGTTCATCACAGTCAGCAGAGATGAAATCAAGGTCAAACTTTGACAAGTCTCCTTGTCACCCTGCAGCTTCACTCTGACCTTTAGCTCGTGTGCTTTGTCTATGCGTGTTGACAAGGTTGCCCGTCCAGCTTGCCACGTTGAATCCTCTCCCTTCCGAGCTCCGTTTGGCAAGACCTCGTCAGCAGCCCTGCTCCTCTGTCTGTCCTCTCAGGTCCTGTCAATCCCGACGCGATGCCAAACGGTGACGGATTGGCGGAAGGCCTCGGCGCTGCGGGGGGCGGGAACCTGAATCTGAACGGGGCCCTGCTTCCCGCAGCTCCTCCGCAGAGCAGCAGCTCCCCCCTCGGCTCCCGGCCCCAAGGACCCCCCCCAGGTGTGGGATCTCATGCATCTCATCCACCCGTGACGCTAGCGAAGTCAGAGGGAGATAGTGCTGAGGCGGTCGCGGTTCACGCGACTGAGTCATTGCAGTCGCTCAGGCTCAGTATGCCTATGCAGGAGACTGAACTGTGTAAGCATATAAACCTCCGTGCAGTGAATCCCCTCCACTCCCCACCCCTCCTAATATTAATAACCTGGTTTTACTGTGAGTTGTTGTTGTTGTTTGCATTTTGAACTAATTCCTGCATCCCTTTTGTGATACCCTTGTTTGTGTGGCAATGTGGTTGCAATGTTAACCGAGGTTAATTCCTTCCTGCATCTCACGATCATCATTTGAACGGACACTGATGGCCTCGGTGTGGGCGTTTTGTTTTGAACGAATACGACCACTGATCTGAAACTAATCTCTCGATCAAGGCATTTATTTTTTTGTGCATGTGGTTTTATAAAGTCAAAACTATGGAAGAGGATTAGGGCCAAAGGAAGAGAAAAAAATCAAGATTGATTTTCTTTTTTTTTCCCCGCCAAGTTTCCAATTCGAGAATAAAGTTGAAATTTTGAAATTATAAGTCGAAATTTTGAGAATAAAGTTGATGTAAAAAATTTGAATAAATTGATTACTGTGGGTGAACCTTGTGGGATACACCTGTTTTCAGCAGTTTACGTTTAACTGTGGGTAACTAGGTTAATCCACCATCCGTCCAGTCTACTTGCCAGTCTTTTTTTTTACGTCAACTTTTTTCATGAAGTTTTGACTTTATTCACAAACTTTCAACTTAAAACTCAAAATGAAAACTTAAAAATCTTCTTTCTGTAACATGTTTTCTCTTCTTGTGGCCCTTATCCTCTTTTGTACAAAACACAAGTCATTTATGATTAAAGTATTTAAGAAAACCTGCCACATGCTCTTAAAATAAATAGCTGGTGGTGGGTAAAATGATGATTTTTTTTTTTTAATAGTCTTGGACACTTCTTACAAACAGGTTCTTGTACAAATACTTGTGATGATTGGGGGAGGGGGAGAACAAAAAAAATCCTTTCACAGTCTACCCCCACTCTGCCCGGTAGCTAACTCGAAGCCGTCGCTGGAGATGGAGAACGAGGAGAAGATCCGCCTGGAGGCTCGCCGGCGTCTGGAGGAGCAGCTCAAACAGTACCGAGTGCAGAGACACAAGGAGAGAGTGAGTCCGCTGCCCCTGCTGGACTCTGCAAAAATAAAAAATCAACTGAAGCAGCGTGCATGTGCATTTCTATATCAATGAGCTGTAAGGAAAAATAAATAAGCGCACAACAAGGCCACTGAGCACTCACTGTAGTTCTAGCTTCTGTCTTGCATTTGTGCATCTTCTCACTGCACTGCAGCAGCCTGTGTTTATTCATTTGGACAGAATAAAATCAAGAGACAATTTCCCTTCTTTTTTTTTTTTCATTTCAATCTCTCCCCAGTCTCATCGCACCTCCTCCAAGAGCAGACCTTTCAGCACCCTGGACCCGGAGCTTATGTTGCATCCCGAGGCTCTGCCCAGGGCGAGCACTGTTGCCATGACAACGGAGTATTCCTTCCTGAGGACCAGTGTCCCCCGTGGTCCCAAACTGGGCAGCTTGGGAATCCCCCCTCCCAAGGAGAAGAAGTCCAGATCGCCGCGGCCGAGCAAGATCCACTCCTTGGCCGACTACAAGTCATCTGAAGGTGATGGCGGAGGTGGAGGAGGCGGAGGAGGTGGCGGAGGAGGTGGTGCGATCACGGCCGACAGCACCACCAGCTCGCTCCAGTCCACAATCAGCTCGGTGTCCACCCTGTCAGAGGTCAGCGTGATGTCAGAGAGCAGTGCCTGCGACGCGGACACGCAGCCAGGCTCCTCCCTCCTGGTCGGCGACAACGCCTCCGAGATGGACGGCAGCGAATCGGGGACGAGGGCGGCCAACGACGGCAACGACAGCGACAGCTCGTCCTACAGCAGCGTCTCCACCAGGGGGACGTACGGCAGGCTGTCGGCGGCGGTGGAGCGGAGGCAGGGACCGTACACGGTGGAGGGGAGGGAGATCGCCCCCGAGGCCATGGGACACTTCCCCTCCCTGCAGGAGGTGCTGCAGGCCGCCAGCGAGGAGCAGCAGCAGCTGGAGCTGGAGCAGGAGAGGGAGGGGATGTCGGAGCCTCGCAGCAGGAGGGACAGTTTCTCCAGCAGGTACGATTGGTTGATTTGCCCGACGGCTCGTCGTAAAGAAAAACGCAATTCTTGCTGATTATTAAAAGTCAGGTTTCCAGGCCTGTCAGAGAAAAGTCCATGCTTCACCTTCACCAAAGCCTCTTCTCTACTAAAATGATGGCACTGTTCTGCTTGTCAGAAAGCTCATGTTAAAATACCACAGCAGGATGTTCTGCTCCTCCATCTGAGGCGGCATCACAGCAACTTTGTCTTCATCCTCTTCCAAACATGTGCCCAGTCCGACAAAACATCATGATACAAAGCTGTTTACATGTACATTTACTGTTGTTTGCCAGTGTTTCCTTGGAGAGTTCGGTGATGGGCCACGATGAACTGCTGCAGGTACTAAAGGAGAAAATGAGACTGGAGGGTCAGCTGGAGTCTCTGTCGTCAGAGGCAAATCAGGTATTTTCAAGATATTTTCTACTTCTTCAGCAGCAGTCATCTGCAGATACACATACAAATACATCATTATGTAAATAAATTCCATGTCAAGCCCTTTCGCTAATGTACGTCTGCCTATTTCAATGGCAGCAAGACCTCTGCTCCGTGTTTCACCACGCTGACCTCCTGTCCTCCAGGCTTTAAAGGAGAAGATGGAGCTCCAGGCCCAGCTCGCTACTCTCAACGCTCAGCTGCAGGGCAAAGAGGAGGAGGCCCGCTTCAGCCAGGAGAAGCGGAGCTCGCTCGCCGCAGAGGTTGGTACGCTGCGGCAGAGCTGCGGCCAGCTGGAGAAGGCCATGGTGGAGCTTCAGGGCAACCTGGAGAGCAAGAACGCTGGCCTGGCGTCTCTGAGCAATGACCTGAAAGTGGCCGAAGACCAGTACAACAGGCTGATGGGGAAGGTGGAGGAGATGCAGAGCGCCGTGGCCTCCAGAGACAACACTGGTGAGTAACTGTTGGGAAAGCATCCCGAATGTTTTGTCGGACAAAATCACTGAGGCCTCGTCCTGCACTGTCGCAGTTCACGAGTTGCGTCAGCAGACGACGGCTCTCCAGAACCAGCTTCAGCAGGTGCAGCTGGAGCGCAGCACGCTGCAGAGCCGGCTGAAGACGTCCCAGGCGGAGATCGACTCGCTGCAGCAGGTCCGGCAGTGGTACCAGCAGCAGCTGGCTCTGGCGCAGGAGGCCAGAGTGCGACTGCAGGGAGAAATGGCCAACATGCAGGTGCGGCTTGATGCCCAGAGGAGTAGAATTTGCAACCCAAGACGAGGCTTTTTGTTGACATGGAACTACTGCTTCCCCTCCCCTCCTCTCCCTTCTCTTCCCCTCGGCAGGCTGGGCAGATGACTCAGATCGGTGTGGTGGAACATCTGAAGCTGGAGAACGTGACCCTGTCGCATCAGCTAACCGAGACCCAGCACCGCTCCATCAAAGACAAGGAGCGCATCGCTGTTCAGCTGCAGAGCATCGAGGTGCTGTGTGTGTGCGTGTGCGTGTGTGTGTGTTAATCTAATAAGGATCTATAGATGTTTTAAAGTCAATGTTCAGACAAGGAACCTGGTCAAAAACACGCGTTGGAAACCTTAGACGACTGCAAGCGAAGTTTGTGTAAAAACAGTGCTTCTTTTCCGTGACTTCAGGCTGACATGCTGACCCAGGAAGCTAATTACAAGCAGATTCAGGACGCCAAGGCCATGGTGGAGGACGATCTGCAGCAGAAACTGGAGGAGTTTGAGGAGGAGCACGACCGTCTGCAAAAGCTGGCCAACACAGCCAGCGGCCTGGAAAGGGACCTGGAACTGGTACTGACAGCCGGACAAACCTGATTACTGCCATTTATTCCCCCAGCTTTGCCTTGAATGTGTTTCTCCCTGTGCAGGTGAAGTTGACCCTTTCCCAAAGGGACGAGCAGCTGCAGTCCCTCCAGAAGGAACACCTGGAGCTGATGCGCCAGCTGACCACCACTCAGGAAAACCTGCACACCAAAGAACAGTCCATCAACCAGCTGGAGGCCCGGTACCTGGAGCTGGAGGCCCAGCTGGCGGAGCTGCAGACCGAGTCCAGCGCCAAGGACGACAGCATACAGTTCCTCCAGAATGAGAAGATCGTCCTGGAGGTGGCGCTGCAAGCAGCCCGGGCGGACAAGAGTCAGCTGGACGAGAACGCGGAGCGGCTCGGGGAGGACGTTCTGGTGGCTTCAGACGTCTTGGACCAGCTCAGGCAGGAGGTCCAGGTCAAAGCCGGCCAGGTGGGGGCCCCTCACGTTTTCTAGTCACGCTTTAAAGATGTTCAGCTTATTAACAATCTATTACTGTTGCTCCACGACAGATTGAAACTCTACAGCAGGAAAACAGTTCTCTGAAGAAACAGACCCAAAAACTGAAGGAGCAGTTTCAGCAGCAGAAGGTAAGATGTCTTCATGTCTTACCTCTTTTTTTTTTTTTGTTTTGTTTTGTTTTGTTTTGTTTTGTTTGTTTGTTGTTGTTTTTTTTGTTAAAGCGTAAGTGAAGACTTTGCAGTGGACATTTTTCAAACTGCTCGTCGGTGGATGGAGCAGCTGGCTCAGGATGATGCTGCTGCTGTAGAAGGAGGCTGCGCTACTGAGCCAGATGGCGTCTTCTGCTGCCGTGGGGCTGCTTGTTATACATGACGGGCCGCCGTGAAGGAGGCGGGGCTCATGACAGCCACATGACAGACAGGCGGCTGGATTTGACGTCTTTCATGGCTCAGGCGTTGAGACAGCAGAGGGACTCTAGAGACTTCTGCGGGGTTTCCATCAAAAGCAAACTGAGGAATACCGAACTTTGTAATCTGTAGATCTCCTTTAATATTTAGTAAATCCTATGCTGTGTAACGTGACACATTTTATTATTTTAAAAAAGTTGCTGGGTTTTATAAAAAGTTATTTTTACCTCTGCAGCTCCACTGATATTTTTAATGCTTGGTGGTTTTTGGCTTTTCAAAGCTTGTTACAGCTGAATCACGACATCTCCAATATTTTAGTAAAGATTCATATCAGCTGCCTCAAACGAAACCTAGCGAGACCTTACGCTACTCAACAGCAGAACATACTCACCTTGCTTGTCGTCGTCGTCGTCGTCTTTCCAGGTGATGGTGGAAGCCTACCGTCGGGACGCCACCTCCAAAGACCAGCTGATCAGCGAGCTCAAGTCCACCAAGAAGCGCCTGCTGGCAGAGGTGAAGGACCTGAAGCAGGAGCTGCTGGCGGCCCAGGGGGAGAAGCAGAACGCGGCGCTGGAGCAGAGCCGCCTGCAGAAGGAGGTGGTGAGAGTCCAGGAGCAGATGAGCAGCCTGGAGGCTCATCTGCAGGCCATCCAGTCGGAGAGAGACCAGCTGGAGAGCCAGATCCAGGTCAGTGTGCGCAGCGGAACTTCGGCTGGCGCAGCCGTGGAAATGTCAGCGTTTTGGTCGTGGGGAAAAACTGTCGTGTTGTTTTTCTCCCTCGTCAGTCGCTGCAGTTTGATCGGAACCAGCTCGCGGCCGTGACGAACGAGAACGAAAGCTTGAGGAAGCAGGTGGAGCAGATGGAGGGAGAAGCCAAAAAGTGAGTCATGTGCTGGGCGGAGGTTGCGTGGACAGCGGCGGCAACGCCGCCTGGGATCTCGGGGTAAAGTGCTATTTTTGCAGAATGACGGACGGAGGTTGCTTATGCAACATTCGACCTTCACATGAGTCACGTCAACTGCTTCCATCCACAGCAAAATAAAATTCAAATCTGTAAACTAAATGTGTTATGTTGAGAGTGGCAACACCTCCATCTTGTGTTCAAACATATATACTGTCTGCTTTGAGTGTCGGCCGCTAAGTTTTTCTAATTTCTGTCCCCCACCTAATAGGGCCATCTCAGAGCAGAAGGTGCGCGTGAAGCGACTGGGGACGGATCTGACCAGCGCACAGAAGGAGATGAAGGCCAAACACAAGGCCTACGAGAACGCCGTGGGGATCCTCAGCAGGAGGCTCCAAGAGGCTCTGACTGACAAGGAAACGGCCGAGGCGGAGCTGCTCAAACTCAAGGCCCAGGTGTCGGACGGAGGGAACAGCCAGGTCCTACAGGTACCGTAGCTCAGAGACGGGAGAAAGGATTTATGTTGGGGAACTTCATGTTGCCTCCAGTGAGACCTCAAGAGGTGTTTCTTAGGTTAAAAACAACTGTATTGGATGTATTTTCTTTGAATCCAGTTGAACAGACCTATCGCATTTTAAATGGCCTTCAGTTCTATGCTGCATGATTCTTGTGTTTGTCACCCAGGAGAAGATCAAGACGCTGCAGGCGGAGCTGCAAGTTGTAACCAACAGCAAGACGATGCTGGAAAAGGAGCTGCAGGAGGTGATCACACTGACCTCCACAGAGCTGGAGGAGTACCAGGAGAAGGTGTTGGAGCTTGAAGATGAGGTAAAGCCTCATTGTACTCACTTTGTGCCGCAGCGCTTTTGCTAAATTTTAATTTTGCTATAAACTTAATTTTTTCGCAGCTTCAAGAGTCCCGGTGCTTCAAAAAGCGCATCAGAAAGTTGGAAGACGCCAACAAGAAGTTGGCACTGGAGCTGGAACATGAAAAGGGGAAATTGGCGGGTCTGGCTCAGTCCCACAATACTCTGCGTGAGCATTCAAACATTTTGGAGTCGGCCTTGGCCAAGAGAGAGGCTGATCTCGTCCAGCTCAACCTGCAGGTGAAAATCGGAGTTTGCTTCTTTTTGAACGTGCGGGATTTCTTCATGAATAAAAAACTTTTTTTTTTCTAACATTTTTTGTTTTCCTCTCTTTCCTCTTGTTTTTCAGGTTCAAGCTGTTCTGAAGCGTAAGGAGGAGGAGGACCAGCAGATGAAGCAGGTAGTTCAAAGTCTGCAGCTCGCTTTGGAAAAGGAGAAATCCAAAGTCAAAGATCTGAAGGAGCAGGTAGGAGCTCACGGCCAGCAGCAGGGTTTATCTTCTCCTTTGTACTGATGTAGTTTGTAGTTTGAATACCACCTGCGTGTCTTTTGCCTCTCAAATGAGCCCTGAGTGTCATTTCAATATATTTGACTGCTGTTTTTTAAACACGTGGCTCTATAAAACTAAAGGTCCTTCAAAGAAATGGCCTGTGAAAACATGCTAATGGAAGTTAAAAGTTGATCACAGTCTCAATTTGAAAATTAATCTGTGAAAAAAGAGCCCTCCTGTAGCCTTTTTTTTCCTTTTCCACCTTCTTTAAAGAATGCTATAACTTGCTACCTCCACTAGGTGGCAGCAGCAAAGGCCGAAGCGGCTCACAACAGACGTCACTACAGGGCGGCCATGCTGGAGCTGTCAGAGATCAAGAAAGACCTGCAGGCCAAAGAGGACCTGGTCAAAGCGCTCCAGAGCGAAGCTCACAAACTCCAGTACGTGCACTCGCCTCCCAGCAAGGCAGTGTCAGGAGCAGGTCGACGCCTCGCCACTCACGCAGCAACTTGTACTTTGCAGGAGTCAAGATGAGCAGCACGCTAACGAGGTTTCCAGGTTCCAGGAGGAGCTGGCCGAGGCTCATTCGCAGCTCCAAATCCTCCAGAAACACCTGGACGAGGAGCTGGCCAAGCAGCCGCTCACCAACCAGGAGGTCTGGAGTTCAGCTAAAGGCTTTTACGAAAATGAAAGCTTTGTTTACATGTTCGTCAGTTGGAAGCTGCCGAGCAACCAGACCCCGTCTAATGCATCTGGTTTAAACGGCCCGGTTTTATCGTCCATTGTAATTTTGTATGTATTTGACCGTGCAACCAGGTGGAGGACCTGAAGTGGGAGGTGGAGCAGAGGCAGAGGGAGATTGAGGCTCAGAAGCAGCAGCTGGAAATGATGGAGCAGTGTCACCACAGGGAGCTGGATAACCTACAGAGAGCTCTGCAGGCAAGTGCTGGATGAATAGAAACAACAGTCTCGCCCCCTGTCCCCCGCGCGAGGCTTCGTTTCTACTACATGACATATCACCTGAGTGTGTCCTCATATTTCCCTCCAGTAGACATTACAGTGACAATAAAAGTCTGTGCTGAGAGATAAGAACAGTCATACAAACCAGCTACTTCCCCTGAGTTGTAAATGGCTCGTAAAAAAAAATGGTCGTGCTCTTTCTGGATCTTAACTGCAGAACATTAAAGTGGAACTGGAGTCGGTGCAGGAGGGGCTGTGTGGCACCAGGAAGGACAAGTTCATGCTGCAGGCCAAGGTGGGCGAGCTGAGGAACAGCATGAAGACGGTGCTGCTGCAGAACCAGCAGCTCAAGCAGGACCTCAAGCAGAGCCGACTGAGGAAGGTGAGGATTAGCGCCAGCGTTCTACCTCAGAGGTCACCGCATTTTCAGATATTTGGCTTCCAATGAACAAATATTCAGTAGAGATCTAACCTTTCTAGAAGTATTCAAGTCCTCTGGATACAGATGCAGTAAACACAATTTGGGATTGAGAGGTATATTCCCACCAACAATTTCACTAGTAAGGTCCAACACTTTCATCCAAAAGGTCTTGTAGCACTTCTGTTAAGATGCCAAGGAGCAACGTTTCTCCCCTTTCTGTACCGTTCGCTGTCTGGATAGAGAAACATCCAAACAAAGTTTGCAAAGTGAATTTGACATAATATGGGACCGTGATCGATTTGTATAAACCACTAAATACTTCAATTTAATTGCCATTTTGTTTATGTGTCAAGAAGTGTAACAAGCCAGTGTGGTACCACAACCCTGGACCACAGTCTGTGGCCAGTTTAGTTCCATCCAAATTGGAAAACACTGGTGTATTTTCCACTTTTGCGTGACCACAGTGGGTCCCAGCTGGCTTTTTCCCCACTGGCTTGTACCCGTTTACATCTGTGAGTCATGCTTACTCATAGTCGTAATGATGACAAATGGCTAAATACATTTCTGTAATGGTGTTTTTTTTTTTTTTTTGGAGCAGCGTATGGAACTGAAGGGCGAGGGGAACCCATCCAACCCAGTTACTCCGGTAAAGATCCCAGACTGCCCGGTGCCCGCCTCCCTGTTGGACGAATTACTGAAACCATCCACGTCTGTGAACAAGGAGCCCCTCAACAACTTGCACAACTGTCTGCGGCAGCTCAAGTAAGGCCGAGTAAACCGTGCGGTAAGCGGCGTGTAAATAATTCCAGATTAACGTGACGCTTTGTTGTGTTTACTCGCCCCTCTCAGGGAGGAGATGGACAGCCTCCAGAGGCAGATGGAGGAGCACACAGTAATAGTGCATGAGTCAATGAGCTCATGGCCAAACACCGAGGAGGATCTGGCTCAACTCGGGCTTCCAAACAACATCTCCAACTCACAAATGCCGCCCCACAGCAATGCAGAGGGAAATAATATTGATGCAGAGCAGCCGCAGCAGCAATTTTAACCGAGGAATTCTTTTTTTTTTCTCAGGCCAGTGGAGGGAGAGTGGAGTTTTATCCACAAAAGGCACTTTTTTTTTTAGCCTTCTTAAGTGTTCCCCGCCCTCTTTTCTTAACAATTGCTGCCAACATTTGGCATTCTCTCATCGGCACAAAAAAATGCTTTCACTGAGTAATACTTTCTATACAACATAGCTTTATTTGTTTTGTTTTTTTATTCGATAGCTGTTTCTGATTCTGTTATGTTTTTTTTCCAACATTATTTATTTAGCGCTCGGCAGTTGCAGCTAGTTGGACAACCTCCAGAAGAGGATCTTCATCTTCAGCTCTTGATATTAAAGATTCAGATCCCTCATGCCAGTTTTGTTCCCCTCTTGTAAATCAGCCTCGCCTAGGTATCGACATATTGTTCTCCAAGAAGGTTTTTTTTTGATGACAAACAAGCCGTTGGCCTGCACAGACTGGCAATGAACTGTTCTTCCATTTCTTTGTGCCTGTGTCTCAGTCAGGTCGCTCATGTCGATTTAACCAACGTTGTGACACATCCACGCGGTTCCCGAGCAGTCGGTGATTTCAACATCATCACTCCTTTTCATGAAGTTAAAAGTTATGCACATTTGTGGTCAGTTTTTTTTTTTTTAATATTATTTCTCCTCTTGTTAAAATGCAGTGTTTTACTAACATTTGTTGTTACCATATCACCAGGAGTTCTTAAATTCTAAAAGGAATTGAATCTCAGTTATGTACGGAGATGTTTTGTCTAGCATGGACTGCAGTATTTTGTACGCAAAAAAAGAAGCCTTAAGCAATCTTGAGTATGCTGTAAGGGATGGTGTGTGTTCCTGCTTAGGGCGTGTGCAAGATGTCTTTTGTCATGTTGTATATGTGCGTGAATCCCTGCTCAAAAAAATGTTTGTTATATACTGTGGATGCAATTGATTGTTATTTGTCAGAGGGAGTAATGAGATGAAGAAAAAAAAAAAAAAAGTTCATTGTAAAGCAGGTGCAATCAAATGTGTTCTTTCTCTGTTACATTTGATACATACTGTACTTTACAGGAAGAAAAGTTTGACTGACCCTAAGAATACGTTCTACTTGTTTTAAGGCTGCTTCGTGGGATATGGGATAAGTTAAGTGTTTCCAGAGGTTAATATATAAAAATGCGTCTTTCTTTGTTTATGATTAAGAGGTCGTTCTTGTTTAATGGTGTGATTAAAATGAAATATGTCAAACACCGAAAATAAACTGGAGGGAAATTCAGGTACAGTAGCACTAAAATTTCAGTAGAAAGGCGTGGTGGACGGTGCAGGAAGCTTTCTACTTGCCATTTGGCTGCAGCAGCCATGTATATCCATTCCTACACTAACGAAACGTGTGCTTTTTTTTTTGTTTTCTCCCTCAAGGGACAGTTCGGAGTTTGAGGGCAATGCTTATGGATGCAAATAACAATATATTAACATACTGTGCTGATTAAAAAATATTTTGGACTGTATTTTCCAAACTGCCTTTCACTGTAACATTGGGGAGAACCAATGACAATAACGTTTGCTTGGGAAAGCCAGAAGAATCTGCTCCTCTCCCCCACCCCCTCTCAAAAAGTTGGAATTGGTTCATTCCTTTACTATAATATTTGTGTTGGGAGACGTGATTGTATTTATCATAAAATTGCACTATTCATCTGCTATTGCTGCTTGTGCTTGTTTCATTTCCCTCACCTTTTCACCTGCTTTCACTTTGATGGGCGCGAATTGCGTCGTTGTCGTGCTGCCGTTCGCCTCAATATTTTTTCGTGCAGGCGTCGCGCTGGACGAAACAGAGGTCCTCGCTCGCTGTATTTTGAAACCGTCGCGGCGAGAAGACACCTAGCAACAGTAGCCGGGCAGTGAGGAGGAGGTGGGCATGGAATTACTAAGATTTTCTGCTTTATGTTTTTTGTTTTGTTTTTTTTTTTTGCACCAACGTTAAGCTGAAAATTGAGGTTGAAATGCCAGGACAATAGATCGTTGTTGCTGCGCGCAAAACTGTCGTTGATCGGGTAGCATGAGTAGTTAGCTCGCTGCCTATGCTAAGCGTTAGCACCGCTTGCCAAACTCCTTTCCGGAGAAGTAGCCTCCAAGGGTGGCGACGTGGCTGTGAAATACAGGTGTGCTGTCATCCACCGATCACGGTCCACACGAAATATGCGACGGTTCCCCGTGATTTATTTAGATCCAATTTAAACATCTGTGAAGACGCCACGACTTGGCGTCGTGTTGACGAACGGCGGCCGTACGAGCCAAGTTGGCCTGCGTGCTCGAGATGGTACAAATAAATTCGTAAAAATACTTGATTTAAAAGGGCAAAGTACGCCCAACGGTTATTTTATATATATATATATATATATATATATATATATATATATATATATATATATACACACACACACACAGACAGTTGGTGGGGGGTTATTGTGTCACGTCAGCAAACTCTGTACGAACAAACAAGTCTATTGGTTCGAAATTGATTCGCCTTCGAATGAAACCGAAACTCTAACTAGACTATTTGAGTTGCTGTGTGATCTGTTGTCTCCGCGTGGTTTAACTTGTCGACCTACGTTTACCCGGTGTGAACCCTTGGTGCGTAAATATAACCTCAGTCGTTTCACACTGCTTTAAGTTCAATGCTCAGCGATGTGCATAGTTTCTTTTAATATGACGTTATGTTTTACTTCTCCGTTCTCACCGTTTGACGTCCACGAGTCGTCTTCGTTTTGAGATTTCCCACACGTCTGGAATGCAGCGTGCGCCCTCCCTTGAAACTGAGCATGCGCGGGACACGTTGTAAACAATGAGACTATTCCAGAGCGTTTCCAGCTTTGTCTCTTACCCAGTAGTTCATGCCTGGGAACTAACTGCAGATTTCCCCACAATATCGTGTACAGTTATTTAAAAAATGTCCCTCGGTAAGTATGGAGATACAGTTTGTTCTGGATGACATCACGTTCGCTTTAATTTTTTTTTTTTTTTTTTTTATCGGCATCATCACCACGAAGACGTATCAAATTTGTTGTAGACCGAAAACCCACCTCGTATGACAGACTTGGGCGTGACAGCATGCGATTGTGCCGACGGAGGTGGTCACAAATGTCTGGTTTGACGCTCTTCTGATGCCCATTGACATTAAACCCCGTGTCTCATCCCGTCATTTGAGATTTTTCCCTATTCCTTTTACTGAGCCGTTTCTTTCTGCGAGCTTTGTCACGCACTCCTCAGCAGCCATGGCTGACTTTTCTCTTGGCTAGCGCGCTAGCTGGCTAGCGGATGCTATTTCCACATCTCTGTTATTGACCGTGAAGGGACTCGCCTGCTCGGAGTTCGTCAGCTGCAGCAGCGGGTTTGTTAACTCCTCTGTAAGCCCACTCGCTGTGCATCTTACCCTGGAAACTTTGCCTCTGACGGCCACTGAAGGACTTTGCTTGTTTATAAAAACAAAAAAAACAAAAAAACAAAAACGTGCTTCGTGCTAAGTTTTTGTCTAGTTCTTGTTTGGTGTAAAGATGGTGGAGATGTGGAGGACAGTCATTTAAGGCTGGTGTTTAATGTGTGTTTTCTTTTCTTTGTACGTACATTTCTCACTCTCATGTTAAATAATTATTTGATGCTACTCGCATGCGTCAAGCAGCAGCCAGGTTGTTTGACTGCAAAGATGATCTTATATTATTAATAGTGGATTGAATTTATATAGCGCTTTTCCATTAGTCATTCACGCTGGTGATGATATCAGTCTGCCCCAGAGCAGACTGGTGGAAGCCCAGGTGCCAGCAGTCTGAGATAAACCGCCCCTCTGACCATCACCCAACATTCGCTATGTCCACATCTCTGTTATTGACCGTGAAGGGACTCGCTCGCTCGGAGTTTGTCAGCTGCAGCAGTGGGTTTGTTAACTCCTCTGTAAGCCCACTCGCTGTGCTTCGCACTTGGAAACCTTGCCTCTGACGGCCACTGAAGGACTTTAAAACAAGCCGTTTGTAAAAACGTGCTTGTGTTGAGTTTGGTTCTGTAGCTGTATGCAGTGGACATGTACAAGGACAGTAATTTGAGGCTGGTGTTTAATGTGTGGTTTTTTTTTTTTCTTTATGCGTGTTCTGCAGGGAGCTGAAACATGGAGGCGGTTCTGAGCAGGCTGAAGGGTCTAAGTGATGATGAACTGCGTGAGGAGTTTGCCCGGGCAGGCGTCAAGTGCGGCCCCATCACAGCCACAACCCGGAGCACCTTCGAGAGGAAGTTAGCCCGAGTCCTGGCCGAAGCGGAGCCAGGCGGCTGTCCCACTGATCAGGGGAACTGTTCTTCATCCGGCGCCCCCTGCAGTGCGACCTCTGTGTCAGACGATGCCACACCCAAGTCGGCAGCTGCACCCACGTTTGCAGCCAAAAGCAGCAACTCAGGCGAGACGGACAGCGAGGAGTGTGATTTTGGCTACGGCATTGGCCTTAACCCCCCCGAGGAAGACGAGATCTCCGCCACTACCAGCTCCATCAGCTCTGCTGAAATCTGCAACTCTCAGTACAGACCCGGAACCCCATCAAAGCCTGCACAAGTGTCTCCAGCCTTCTATTATGGAGTGTGTCCGCAGTGGGACGATGTCTTGGGCAGAACTGGTAAGACGGGCATGAAAACAAGCCAAACAAACAGATGGACGAGCCACCACTAATTGTTAATTTCTCCTTTAGAGAGAGCACATGTGTATGCAGATAAGAAAGAAGCCCTTCTAGCTGTAAAGACGATGAAAGGAGCTCGCTTCAAAGGGTTTCCAAACCGCGAGGATGCAGAGAAATTTGCCAAGGGGATCTGCGACTATTTCCCGTCTCCCAGCAAAACTCCCACTGCGTTTTCAGTCAGACCAGGCCTGCCTGTGTGTAAAGGTAAGCAGATCCTGACCTACGATCCCTTTCAGCTGGGAGGTTTGTTGACTGTGCAACTCTTTTCTCCTTTTCTTCTTTATATGACGTCTTCTGCTTTGATCTCAAGTCTTCAGTGCATTGAAACAGTTGGGACACTTTATTGTGAATTTTGAGATGCAGCAACGATATGGTGTTAAAAAATTTCATTAGGTTTTTTTTTTTTTTTTTACCTCAATCTACCGGGACATCTTTAAAGGCCAGGAAACCAAGATGATATTTCATTAATTTGCCTTTAAACTCTGGTGCATTTTCACCTGTCCTCTCCGTCTTTCTGCAGTATTTACACACACAGTACTCCTCACAAACTGTTCAAGCATTTAACCAGTAGAGTAACAAGCAGAAGGGGGCGTCGCCCCTGCCCTGAACAGAGTTTGACGGGCCTCGTCCTTCACTTTGCCAGACACGGTGGAGGTGGACACCATCAATCGGGAGCGGGCCAACAGTTTCAAGAGCCCCCGCACGCAGGACCTGACCTCCAAACTGAGGAGAGCCGTGGAGAAGGGCGACCCGGTGGCCTTCATCGAGCTGGTGTGGAACAACCCGCGCTACCTGATCGGCTCAGGTGACAATCCCACCATTGTGCAGGTGAGGACCAGCTGGTTGCTCGGGGCCCGGATGCTCTGTTTGTGATGGCAGCATTTAGTTTCAGTTTGTTTAAATAAGTTTTGTGGCAGCTTCAGGTTGCTGTTGTATGAATGTTGTTACTTCTCCAACATTCTAAACCTACGTTTTGAAGCTAAAACACAGAGCAACTTTAATGGCTCCAAGTGAAACAAGTGCTTTGCGTTGAATCCATGTCTGGTGGAGATTGCGCGCTGACTGTGTTCCCCGCGGTGTGCTCTGTGAAGGAGGGCTGTCGGTACAACGTCATGCACGTCGCAGCTAAAGAGAACCAGGCAGGAATCGCGCAGATGCTTTTGGAAACCCTGGAAAACCCGGCGTTCATGCGCCTCATGTACCCGGACGACCAGGAGGACATGCTGCAGAAGCGCATCTGCTACATCGTAGATCTTTACCTCAACACTCCCGACAAGGCTGTGAGTTGTTGTTGCCGGGTCGGGCCAAACACTCTGAGCCTGCTACAACCCCCCCACTGTCTGTAACAGAGCGCCTGTCTTGATGTTCCAGGGCTTTGAAACCCCTCTTCACTTTGCCTGTAAGTTTGGTTGCCCCGAAGTCGTCAACGTGCTCTGCTCGCATCCCAAGATCGTGAAGGACCGTGAGAACAAGGAAGGCCAGAAGCCTTGTGATGTAAGTGTTTTGGTTTTTGTCATTGCATTTCTCTTATGTCTTGCACTCCGTCTGCCGTCGTCGTCTTCTCAGGCTAACAGCCCAGCAGCACCTTTTCACCTCTTTGTTATTTTGTCCGTGTGGGACTCCTGTCCCGGAGCCTGCAGCCTCGCTGATCATGAGGTCGAGGTGCATTGCTTTTTTTAAGTTCTCCTTCATAACATAAACTATGAGAGACATGGGAGATGCAGTTTTACCGCCACCATCCATTAGGCTCATCATGTCATTCATTTTCAGGACGCCTTGTAAAAAAGGTATTTCAGTGGCAGTCCATGCTGTTGTTCACTGGGTTGTGTGTCGGCAGCGGCCGCTGTGGTCATGAAGCTGTGACCTTTTGCACGCTTCAGAAGTGTTCTGGCATCGCACAATCGCACCTCTTGGAAATCTAAACATAGACGAACTCGTCCGGCTTATCCAACCCCCTGTCAGCTGTTCACACATCTCCAATTGTTTGTTTGTTTGTTTTTTCCACAGCTGATTTGTAGTAGGAGAAACAAAACCGAGGAAGTGAAGCAGAGGATCAGTGAATATTTGGAGGGTAAGCACATTTATTTTGTGCAGCGCTCGAGACCTCTTGGCGTGTTGAATAATCCCTTTTATTGATGCTGGAAATTTAGTAGCTGCAGCTTTGACAAAGTGTTTGTTCAACATGCATGAGGAATATTCTCATGCAACAGACTGGTATGCCGTCAAACTTTCAGGAACTGTGGAAAAAGTTATGAAGGCGTATTTCTTTCTGACCTCACGCCTGTCCCACGTCACCTGTGCTTTGCCCTGCGCGTTGCCTTGCAGACCGCTGCTACATCCCCCTCCTCAGAGCCACTGACAACACGTCTCAGCCCGTCATCGGCGGTCTGTGGTCGCCCGACTCCTCCGAGAGTCTCTCCGCCATCCATCGGCACGGCCGCAGCCCCATCGACCCCTTGATGGCCGTCACAGCCTTCGCCGGCCCGCTCAGCCCTTCCAAAGCAAGTTCCGCCCCTCGCCGCCGTCGCCGCCGCCGCCACTCTGACATCGAAGAAAATCACTGAGCATCTGATTATTTCCTTCCCGCAGGCGGACGAGTTCCGGCGGTGCTGGAAGACGCCACCCAGGGGACCGGCGGACCTCTTCCACCACATCCTCAAGTCGGATCCTGACCGCGGGGCAGAGAGGGTGGGCAGGTGAGTCGCTGGCGCCCTGCCTGCTAGTTCGCTGGCTGATGATCGACTCTGTGCATGTTTCCCAAACCCCCAGTATATGGCGCCCCATTCATTTCAGTCTAGTCGTCCTGTCAGCCGTTTTTCAGGCATTTCTTTTTGTATTGTACTGCGGTCTGTGGAAAAATGCCTTTTGGGCCGTATTGGGTTTTTGGCTGCAGTACTTCGAGTGGCCACTGGGAAAGAATCGCAGCGCTACTTTATTGCCAGTCCAGTGTCCAGTTCTTCTAATACATCCACGATGCTTCCAGGGACTTGGCTCATGACAAGGGCTACCCGTGGTCGGAGTACTGGGACTTCCTGGACAGCTTTGTGGATCTGTCGTCGTCTGAGGGTCTTCACAAGCTGGAGGAACATCTGAGCAGGAGGACCATCAGCCCGCTGGCCCACGAGGAGGCCGGGGAGAACGAGACCAGCAACCGCTTCAAAACCCCATCTCCAGGTAAACCAGTCACCGCGTCGTCACTCGCTCCAACCCGTCCTGGTTTTTGGTTCACGTTGTCGCCGCCCTGCAGGCAAGCCCAAGAAGTTCTGCAACTCCATCTCCGTGGGCGCCTTCCTGGACGAGAGCGACGACATCAGCCTGGAGGAGATGAAGAACCGGCAGAACGCGGCGCTCACCAGCATCACCTGCTCCGCCGCCTCCAAGGACTGCCTGAAGGGGGCGGTGGGGGGCCACGAGTTCCGCGGCCTGCACCACCGCGGGCCCGAATTCATCGAGGCCGCCGCCGAGCAGGACTTCCTGTGCGACTGCAGCGACAGGCTCCTCTTGCCGGGCGCGGTCTGCAAAAACGGCCTGTGCTCCTCCTCCAGAGACAGGACTCACAACGGGGAGCGGGCCGCGCCTCGCTCCTCCCCCTCCTCCTCCTCCTCCTCCTCCTCCTCCTCCTCCTCCACCTCCTCGCTGCCGTCGCCCATCTCCAACCTCATGGTGGAGTTTGAGCGCATGTCGCTGCAGGAGCCGGCAGAGAGCCCCCGCTCCTGCAGGCAGCGGAGGAGCAGCGGCGGCAGCCGGCGCAGGGAGACCGCCGAGCTGAGCCGCGGACTGAGCCGCCTGTCCGTCGGCGGGCCGGACTGCGGACGGGGAGGGGCCGAGCTGGGCGAGCGAGGTGGGAGGGGCGGGGCCGGGGAGGAGCGGCGGAGCAGCAGCAGCGACAGCTCCGAGGAGTTCTTCGAGGCCGAGGAGGGCCCGGAGCCGCTGGGCAGGACTCGGGGGTCGGCGCCGTGCGGGCGCAGCGCCTGCGCTCGCTCCAAGTCGTGGGACCACGGTGGGCGGGACCTGAGCTCCTCGGCCTCCTCGGGATCCTCTGGCTCCTCCTACAAGTCCCTGGACAACGCCAACCAGTTCCTACCCAGGACGCCGCCGCCACAGCCGCACGTACGGAGAGGACTCTTCATTCAGGGGTGAGTCGCAGCCACGTCTGCCGGGGTCACCACAGGAAGCTCGCCTCTACTACTTCCTGTCTTCTGTTTCCACTCAGCTTTGTCTTCCCACCTTCCCAGTCGCAGATTACCAGGCGTTGATGTTAACGAGTTGTTGGAACAGGTGCAGCTAATGTAGCAGGCAGCCACTGGAAAAATTCTTCCTTTCTTTTTTTTAATGGAGACGGCAGTAAATTTTCCACCTGCCGCTGTCCGTCCTCTCACGATGATCTATTGACTCACTTCCCAGGGATTCGCCAACCAAGCTGGACCGGGAGGTCCTGTTGGCACTGGAGGGCGTCGACATCGAGCCTCTGAAGTTTCCCAGTATCCACAAGTGGAAGAGCACAATGAAGGTGTACTCTACGTCTGACATGCAGAGGTCAGTTCTCCTGCTGCTGGGGGGCAGGGTGGGGGGGGCAGGGGAGGGGGCTGGCAAGACTCAAAAACTGTAAACTGGCCGTTCTCTCTCTCTTTCTCTCTTTCTTTCTTTCTTTCTTTCTTTCTTCTTTCTTTCTTTCTTTCAAGATCTTTCTTACTCACCATCTTCTGAGCCATCACAAGATCTTAGGGCCACAACTAACAATTATTTTTTCTACAACTAAATCTATCAATTAGTTTTTCGATCAGTCACGATCATCTTCTTTATTTTCACCACCTATTTTGCACTTGTGTTTCATCTAACTCGCTTAAATATTCACACCTGTGTTATACTGTTGTTCTCTGACGGCATATGTTTTTGAATAAATATATCAGAACAGCGACACACAAAGCATTTATCTGTGACATGTTATATTTTTAAACGTGGTAATAACATAGGTTTATTAATTCTCCATTTAAAGGTTATGTGCAGTGTTTATCACAGTTAAATACCTTCAACAGATTTTTTTTTAAACTTAAATGTCAAATTAATTTACCCTAAATAACACAGTTGATGGATGGAGTTCAAACTCTGCCCAGCAATTTAAAAATGGATTCCTAAGCTTTTTATATAGACCCAAACAAGTTTTGCTTCAACCTGAACATGGAACAAGCAAAGCTCAATACTATACAATAGATAACTTCATATTGCACACATGCAAAATACAATTTCAAATAAAATTTAAATAAAAATTGGATGCCTCTTTTTTCTATTTGAAGCCTTGTGCTTTAAATTTCAACAGTGTTTTTGTTCCACTGGCTAATAATACATTTAAAAATAAAATAACAGCAATGAACCATTAGCATGCAGTACATTTGCTGTATCGCAGCGGTGGGCCAGCAGCTCTCGTAGTGATTTTGTATTGTCTCAGGACCAAATATAGTTACACTGCGGGCTAAATCTGGCCCGCAAGCCAGAGTTTGACGCCTATGCCCTGAGGTCAGTCAGCCAGCCAGCCAGACAGCCAGCCAGCCAGCCAGCCAGCCAGCCAGGCAGCCAGTCAGTGGGGAGGAACTCTGAGTCTCACTCTAACTCACCGTCGATGCCTTATGTCGCCCAGCTGGCCTAGCCCCGCCCCCAACCCCGCTGTGGCCAGACTTGGACTCAGGACGCAGCACCAGGCGCCGGGCTCGCCGGTCGGCGCCATGATGTCACCCGGCGCCCGCCACAGCCCCACCCGCCACGCCGCCTCGCCGGACTTCAGCCCCGGCGGCCGCTACAGCCCTGCCAACGCCAGCCTCATCCAGCGCATCCTCTTCAAGAACCAGACCCTGTGAAGCTGCAGTGGGGGGGGGAGGGGCAGGGGGAGTGGGAGTGGGAGGGACCCCACCCCCTCTTTCCGACCCCCACCACCACCACCACCACCCGATGGATTGCCGAAAGCAGCCAGTAAAACTGAACCAGGTGGCGTTTGTGTCGGGAAGGTTTTTTTTTTTTTTTTGTTGGCTTTGTTTTGTTTGGAGTTCCGACAATGATTAATGTAAGAGCACGTCGTCCTTAGACTCAGTCAAAAGAGGAAAAGAAAGACGAGAGGGGAGGAGCCACAGGCGCCTTTCATGGGTACCGAGATTAATCGGCTTCCAAATTCCTCAATCGAAAAACACAGCAGTCACCTCCCCGAAGAGAAGAGCCAGAGGCCCAATCCCAGTCCGTCGTAGAGGTCACATGATTCAATGTTGGTGATTCCAGCTGCCGACTGAATGTGAGGAGTCGTGTGATTCAAAGGACAGTCCGTCCAAAGTTGAGATTTTCATCCAAAAAAAAGTGAGCTGATGGGTTATGGAACCATTTAGTCACATTTTTGTCTTAAAGATTTTATTTTTATTTTTTTGGAAACCTTAAAGCATCGATCCCACCTCCTTCTTGATGTCATTCAGAGAATTTCAACTCCGAAGTTGGGCCTGGCCCCTCCTCCTCCTCCTCCTCCTCTTCCTCTTCTGCCACTCCCACCAATAGATCTACCACGTTCCATCTCCAAGCTACAGCCATCACACACACACACACACACACACACACACACACACACACACACACAACAGAAATATGCACAAATGTTTAGAAGACGTGTACGAAACCATTGTCGTGTGTGTGTGTGTGTGTGTGTGTGTGTGTGTGTGTGTGTGTGTGTGTGTGTGTGTGTGTGTGTGTGTGTGTGTGTGTGTGTGTGTGTGTGTGTGTGTGTGTGTGTGTGTGTGTGTGTGTGTGTGATACAGGAATCCTCATTACGTTGGATTGCGATGTTCACTTTAAACAAAAAAGAAAAACACGACGTTTGTGTATCACAGAGTCGACTTCTTCCTCCGAGTCCAAACCCTGATCTGTACGTTAGTGAGACCAAGCAACCACTCACCACACACACACACACACACACACACACACCTCAGGACAGGATTCAGCCGCGCACCTACATCTACACTAACCCTTCGACAGCAAGCTTTGAGGACCCTCCCCTGATGACATCACCGACCTCCACACCCCCTCGTCCCGTCACATGACTGCAGGGCAGGGGAAGGAGCGGCACCCTCAGTGGGCAGTCAGTCAGAGTAACAACAACAACCCATATGGGATCTTCACCCTGTTGGTGTCAACAGCGCCTTTGCCAGTAGGAGGCACCAGCAGGCTTTAGGCCCACCTGCAACCTCCAACCTCCCTGAGGTGGTTAAATACGTGAGACTCTCTATGAAGCACTGCAGGTGCTTCAACTTGACCCTTGCTACATTAAGATGAACCTGGACGACTGAGAACCTTCACCGACGAGAGGAAGATACTTTTAAAAAAAGGAAAATGTTGATATTTTTAACGTTTTTTTTTTTTTTTTTGTATGTTGGTCAGTAGCACAAAAAATGTTTTTATTAACGGTGTTTGAAAAAAAAAAAAAGAAAAACCACAACAAAACAAAATCGACTGCCATTTTTCTCCTGCGTTCCCCTCAGTTCAGGAATTGCCTTAATTTTCTGACGCGATGGAAGCGGCTCTCTGTCACTTCGGCTCTCTGGCTGTCGCACCAAATATGCTGGAAATAAAAAAAATAATAAAGTTGCGTCGCTAACAGACTATTACGGCAAACGTGGGGAAACGGATGTGGACACGGCTGAGGTCTTCCGTCTTCTTCTGTCCTTCTACCACAAACACACGTGTTTGGTTTTGTACCACCCCCCCATGGTCCTGGACACGGTTTGACTTTTCCTTTTCTGCCACTGCTGGCGGCCTTAGATTGTGCAATTTCTTTCCCCCCTACGATCATCAAAATGATCATTTGTTCACGTGTGTGTGTGTGTGTGTGTGTGTGTGTGTGTGTGTGTGTGTGTGTGTGTGTGTGTGTGTGTGTGTGTGTGTGTGTGTGTGTGTTGAAGTGTTAGTTCAGGGCCAAACTTTCAAGTTTTGCCAGATGTGTGGTACCATTGTTAAGGTGTATTAAGAGATTCTAACCACTAGGGGGCGAAAGGGCGGGGGAGGGTGGGGGGGTGACTAAACTCTAATCAGCGTACTCATCCTTTAAAAAAAAAAAAAAAAAATCAATTCATGAAAGTAAGTGAACTGCCTTATACAGACTGAGCAGGAGCGCTGGAGCAGTCAGTCAGGTGTTGAGCCCAGGCAGTATTCACAGCCCTTTAACACATTCATCTCACTCTGTTTAGTGCTTGAAGCGTCACTGTGTAGTTGTTACCTTAAAATGAGCTGGCGAAAAAAAAATATTGTGAACCTTCAACCTTCTCATGAACTGGCCACTTGGATTTAATTTTTTTTTTTTTTTAAATATCACTTTAATGGTAGAACAACGCAGTGCAGCTGAAACGTTCAGTCACACGTCTCGAGCTCTTCAGGTGGCTCAGACCAGCGCTGGTTAATCTCATGGCAAGTTTCCCACTGGCGTCTCAGCTGCCACTCCCACCGTTATCTGTTATTTCTAGTTGATCTCAGTCTGCGGTCTGAGGGCGTATCAGATGCATCCATGCCAACAGGATTGAGTATTCAGATTGCCACTAGACCAAGTATAAATTGTAAGTAGGTGTGTGTGTGTGTGTGTGTGTGTGTGTGTGTGTCTTTGAATGTGATCATGCAATGAACAGGCGACTTGTCCAGGGAGAATGCGAGTTTAGAAGATGGATGGCTGTGTTTCTCAATGTACCTTTGTGTGTGTGTGTGTGTGTGCGTGCGTGCGTGCGTGCGTGCGTGCGTGCGTGAACTAAACCTTTATCCGAGAGCACAATCCACTTTGCTGCGATGATTGTACGGTCATCCTCGTGCTCTCAGGTGACAAACAGATCTCTGGTCTCTGAATGTTTATGAATGTGTAAACTTTGCAAAAACGCACCTGAACAACTTAAGACATGCTTCATGTGCTTTTAGCATCCTGTGCTTTTATTACTGACAAGAAGGAAGAAGGGAAAAAAAAGAGAGAGCTGACGTTCACAGTGAATTCTGGTTCTGTATGTCTAGATCTGATTTGCTTTCGACTAATCAATAAAACGTCACACCTGACAGCGGAGCCTTTGTGTCTTATCTGGTCGGGGGGAATATTAAAAAAAGAACAAAACAACATTGTTAAACTTGTTCAGTCACTTTATTTCACAACACCTAATCTTCTCTTCAGCACAATGAAAAGACGATGCTGAAAGCATGATTCGTATTCAAGACGATTAAAATGGTTTTCTTTTGCTTTTGGGAGGCCGGGTTTGGAAAAGTCACCTGTGTAAAAAAATCTTACATTCAGAATCACTTGTGCTGGCGTCAACTGGCACAAAGAGAAGAGAATCACAACCAGAGTCTCTCGTCAACACCGTGGTGAGTTTGCTTATCAAAAAACAAACAAACAAAAAAAGTTCAGTCTCAAGACACTTAAGGAGAAAAGTGAGCGATGACCCTGCGACCGATTGAATCCTGCGGGCTGGGAGGCCGTCAGGTGCGACTCATTTTGTCGGGGGGCATGAAGCCGGCGTCCCCCAGGGCCCTCAGCGCCACCCGGCCGCTGGGCCGGATGGTCAGCCACGTGATGCTGCCGTTGTTCAGGCCCATCCGCAGCCAGCCCTCCGGAGGAAACTGCAGAGCCCTGTTGAAGGAAGGAGAGAGAGAGAGGAGAGGACAGCGTCATTCATCAAGCTGTGCTACGTCACTTTGGGAACTGGCGACCCCTCTGGTGAATAAATGCAGCTGCACAAGATCTGGATAAGTCTTTTAGAATTGGCCGAGGCTGGTGGGCAAGTCCGCAGCGATACCAACCTGCACACAAAGTAGCGGATGACGTTGGCGTGACACACGATGATCTCCACGCTGTCCTCCTTCTGCTTGGGGTCGGCACGGTGGATGTAGCGGCGGAAGGCTGCCTCAATGCGAGCTCCGTCTTCGTGGTACTGCTGAGAGGATGGGAGGAGCCTGAGTGGCTACAGTTGCTCTGCACACATTTCAGTTATAATGCTCGTGCTACTCCTCAGATGCAGTGTTGACGGCATGGATGTATTATAACAAGTGGATACTGGACTGGCAATATAGTGGTGCGCAATCCAAAAGTAAAGGCTTTTAAAGCGGCTGACAGGACGACTGGGACCTGAAACGCGATTCATAGCAAAACTTTCTATTGTAGATTTTTCAGTTATGGTCTTTTATAAAAGGCCAGAAAATCAACAGTTTATTCCCAGTGTGACGTCACCACGTCGTACGTGCTGCTGTGTCTCAGCTCCTTCTGATTGGCCGCATGCGTCCTGACGTGTCTGGAAGTGCTGAACATGAAGCCAATGTAAACTGTACGCTAAAAAAATCAGTCACCGAACAAACAGCCATAAGACCTTTAAATGTCTGCCTTTTATATAAAAAAAAAAAGATCTCTGTGTCGTTCCTGCAGCAGTGCACTGGCGTGTTGGCTTTTCTTTTTTTTTTTTTAGCAGCTGTAAGCCTAAGACAAACAGTGTGTGATGGGTGAGGCCTGAAGACGCACACGCAGCACCAAGCAGCCTGAACAGGGACTCTGAACAAAGTGAACAGCAGCTACGGCTTCTCTCACCACAGCGTCGGGCTTCCAGTGGGTGACGGGTGGGACGGGCTCGATGGGTGCCCCCTCCCTCAGCAAGTCGCAGCTCACCAGGTCCACCCTGGTTTATTATTAGGGGGAATAAAATATCGCCGTTAGGTCCTGACGTGAGGTGAAACAGACACGCGTGCCAAAAACCCAACTTTTACAGAAGTGCCAACGGATTAAAATGCCATAGTCGACGGCGCTGATAGTTGGCAACTCCATGCATCTGCTGCTGCTCCAACCCCCTTTGTCACATTCTACAACCCACTGTGGCCCCACCAGTCAAGAAGTGAGATCCCTGCACTACCTGGGAGGTGTTTGCTGATTATATTCGCTGTTTCCGTGGCCCTGGCCATGCTGGAGTGGACCAGGATGTCGTATTTGAGCCCCAACGCTGCCAAACGTTTCCCCGTCAGCTCCGCCTGCTCGCGACCTGGAACGAGACACACACAGCGGTCGGTCAGGGTGGCTGGGTGGGACAGCGGGGAGCGGCAGGCTGTTCCGGCGACCCGGGCGAGGACCTAGCGGGGTGAGGATTCTCTCCCTGTCGCTGCTCCCACTGAGGTTGTACTGCGAGTGTCTGATGAGGAGGATGTTGCGCGTCGCCTTTGGTTTGCCGTTGTCCTGCTCGGTGCTGGGGTCCTCGGTCGCCGTGTCCTTCTTTTTGCCGTTGATCAGCGAGGAGGGGTCCCTCCTGGAGGAGGTTAGGACAGAGGGAGCTTGGGATTAAAAGGTGGGGGGGGGGTTTGAGGTTTGGCTGAGAGTGATTAGGCCAGACGTGGGCAAACTAAAGCCCCGGGGGCCATATGTGGCACGTTAAAACTTTTTAATCCAGCCCACGGAACTTGAAGAAATTGTATTAGTAGTAAGTCGTACAATAGCTGTATTTCATCAATTTTTTTTTTTTACAGCATTTTAAGACTCATTTCAATAAAGAGCCAAAGACTGCGGGGTTTCAAAGACACTGATTTTGTTATAACACTTTTGTTCATTTCTAATTGACATTAAAACACACGTTTTCTCCATATCCCATGATATATGAGGTGGCTCATCAAACCACTCCATCCATCTGCTGCTGCTCTGCACCCTCTCGGTCAAAATGTAGAACCCACTGTGGCCCACCAGTCAAAAAGTTCGCCCGCCCCCTTGATTTAGGCTCAGGAACAGATACTGACTGTGTTTCAGTGCAATTACTTCCATGGGAAACTGTGCTGTGCAATATTATTGTGGGTTTATGTATTTTTTATTTTTTTATAGAGATGATAACGTTGATCGGCCAAAGTCAACATCCTCATACACCCACTCCTGCGCCTAACTGGGCGTGCACAGCGCAGACTTACGTCAGAACTATCTTAAATTTGCGCTCAATCCTGGTCAAGTGATCGAAGGGGGCGAACAACAGAGCAATGGATTTAGACGGCACTTACTTGTCCCAGTTGAAGTCCCACGAGTGTCCGGTCGGTGTCGGCGTGTGGCTGGCAGGAGTCCACGCCGGCTGCGCAGCTTGGACGGCGAAACCGGAGCCCCGCGGGGCGGCCGCCTCGCCGCGCAGCTCCCCAAAGTAGCCGCGGGAGTCGGCGGCCGCCACCGCCAGCGCCAGCGCCGTGGAGCCACCGGCGAGCCCGCAGAGAAGTTTGAGACTTTTCCTGTACGACATCCTGCCGCCGGAGCGCAACGACTTAGCAACAAATGGTCCGGCTAGCTAATTAGCCGAGCTTCAGCGGCGAGCGGCGAACAATACAAAAAGCTATCGTCTGTTCCCTAATACTAATCTAGCCGCTGCTCAATGGCGTCAGACGGACAATTTTGTCATTTCTTAAGAAAAGTGAACAAAAACTCGCCGTCGTTCTGTCACACGACTTGTCTGAAGGTGAAACCGAAAACAGTAGTAGTAGTGGGCGCACGACAAGCAGGGCGAATCTAATCTAGGCAGTTTCCAGGCAAACATTACGGTGGCTCGCTTGAGTCAAAACACATGAATTTTGTATTTCGCAGAAATATCGTTAAAGCGCCACTGGAGGGCGCGCTGGACCACAAAAAGCACCCAAGCCCGGCTGTTCTTCACTTGATTGGACGTATGTGTGGCAAATTCGACCAAATCCAGCACGAACGTTGTATTAAACCCAATTATTTATGCACTCGAAGCACCCGTTTAGAGACAGACACTCCACAACCACCGTTGACGTTTACCCCGAACCCAATTTTTCCTCGAGGGGGGCATATTTAAGAACAAATTGACTGAAGTTTTTTGTCACTCATGTTTTCGCTCGTATTCGTGCGAACTGAAGCGAACTAAACATCCCGAAATAAAACAGACGGGGTGGGGCAAAGATTTGGTAGGAAGGATTCATGATCATTTGTCGTGTGTGTTTTTAAACAATTCAGTAGTATTTTGAGGCAAGTTTGGCGTCGCCGTTCCCCGCCGGAAGAGACGGAGAGAGGGCGTTTAAGAACCGGGGCTTCCTGTGCGACAGCCAGCATTGAAAAACCCGAGATGGTTCAAGAGTAAAACTTTGACGGAATCCAATTAAAAAAAAAAAAAGAAGGTTGTCCTTACTCATCCTCTCTAAACGTGAATGTAAATGCACTCCCTCCCTCGCACCCTCCTCGCTGATCCGAAGCCAGTGGCAGCAGTGGCGGGAAGGCAGGGCTGGTGCTGCTCGCGCTCCGAGGCTCCACCTTTCCGAGCGGTTCAGCCAGTGACCTCAGCAGCGGGCTGGATTGGAAGGCTGGGATTTCCAGGCTTTTATTAAACCCGGAGCTCCGGCGCGCCTGCTTGCTTTTTTACACTGCCCTCCCCCCAAGTCCTGCTGGATCTATGCGGCTCCTCCATCGACGACCAGCCCAAGGCGGACCGGACCCGACGCACCTCTAGAATCCAGGGCCCGCCTTTGCCTGCCTTGCCTGCCCGCCTGCATGCTCGCCAAAACACCGGAGCCCTCCTCCGATTCTCCCGGCCGCCGACTCCAACCGGAATAAATAAGCGAGGAATGTGGAAATTACAGAATGCCCAGCAGCGCCGGAAAGAGATTTAAACCCACCAAATACATCCCAGTGTCCACCGCCGCCACGCTCCTGGTGGGATCCACCACTTTATTCTTCGTTTTCACGTAAGTTGTGCATCGCTTCTTTTTTTTTTTTTTTTTTCTGCCGCCGGCTCTTTTTTTGTATGCTTCTTTCCATCAACACCGGCGTTGCCTCCAGATTACGCACGATCTCCCAAGTTTGCACGGGCGGATTCGGCCACTCCACTAGATTGTGGGGCGTATATAAAAAAATATATATGTATCTATTTGATTTACTGCCATGTCTAATGTGCCATCTTATGAGAGAGGGGGGGGGTTCTCTGCGGTGCCTTCAGGCTTCCCGTGCAGCACCGTCCAGTCATGATACCCTCGGGGCAAACTTCCAGTAACCTGTGCAAGTTGTGCAGCCGTGGTGGCCGCACAGGAGAGACCCTAACCCCCGGTCCTCCAGGCCGTGGCTGCTCACTTTCCCGGTCAAGAAATACCGCAGGCAGGCAGGCAGGCAGGCAAGGTGGTGGTGGTGGTGGTGGTGGTGGGGGTCGGTCGGATCCAGTTTGATTCATGCTCCGCTGCGACTGGATCATGGAACTGCTCATTTGAACTGCTGCACTGACGTGTCTTTATGAATGTGGATGTTGTATGTCACTTATTTCAACCGCACGGCTCGATGTGGGCAGGTCACCCACCCTGCCTTCAAATTAGAAGCAAGGCCGAGTGCTGGGTTGCAATCTGTGTTGTAATAGGCGGGAGGTTATCATCATCACCTGCTGCTGCAAACAGGATGTATCCCACTGCCATGCAGCATCACCCTGGCTGCTGCTGCTGCTGCTGCTGCTGCACCTGATGAATGAGCAGCTGGAGCAACCTCTCTCTCTCTCTCTCTCTCTCTCTCTCTCTCTCTCTCTCTGCCTGTCTGAATCATCTTTTCCACACACCACATCCTCCTCTGGTGCCAACACCCCAAGGTGGGGCGCTTATGAATGAATTTCACGGCGTATCTGCGAGGATCCCTGAGAAGAGGGGCGGATCTTGGATGGCAGTCTGTAAAATGCTCCGACCAGAGCTGAGGTTAACATGCAGCAGCAGCAGCAGCAGCAGCAGCGCAGCAGCAGCAGCAGCAGCAGCGTTTCACCTTGAATTAAGGCCCTGGTTTAATGTGCTTTGTTGCAGTTGTTTAGTCTTTTTTTGAAAGCAAACTGTGTCGCTGAGCAGTCAAGGTCACATTTTTATTATCTTTTCTCCTTTACAGTATTTAAAATTATCCTGTCATTTGGAGCCGGTGGAAACATGGCATGCAAACTGTGTTGTGCACTTGACAGAACAAGGTGTGTTCACCTCAGAGGCCAGAGAGCTGCTTTGGGCTTCAGTTACAGGCGTATCTAGATCCAACCTCCAGCAGTGGGGGAAAAAAACAATAAACAAACATCCATGCCAACAGTATTTCAAATGAATCTCCTCCAAACCTCAGGGGCGGAGTCGTAACTGAGGCCATGTTGGCCAATCAGAACCCTGAAGAAAAGCAGAACTGCCATATCGGTGAAGTTTGCAAAAAAAAATGGGGGGAGGCACCAGTCTGCACGGATGGTGACGTTCTGAATGGAATATTTATTTAAGTTAAGCCATCTCCGCCCTTCCTCCCTCTGGAGAGCGCGTGTATATTTATCCAGTCAAACGAAAAGGTCCTAGAAATGTTAGAAATGCTCTTATTTTGCAATGGGAGATGAAGTCACTCAAACTGTGAGCTCAGAAGATGGATTCTGGCTAATGGGGCGGGCGGGGGGGTGTAACCCAGGGTGGGACAGAGTGGTTTATGATTTACTAACTATTAATATAATTTCTTCAAGTTCGGCGGGCCGGATTAAAAAGCTTAACGGGCCGCATATGGCCCCTGGGCCATAGTTTGCCCACGCCTGGACCAAGCAGTCCTGGTTTTCTGCTTTCCAGGAGTTTTCTGACAATCTTCTCCTCAAGTTCTGCTGCCGTAAAATCTTGTTAGCGCAGCGATGAAAAGCAACAACAACCAATCTATTGTCGGCCTCGTGGATGAGGGTAGGGTAGGGGGGTTAACAGGGGTAGGGGTGGGGTGGATGCATTTGCTGGTTGTGTCTCGAGGTTTGGACAAAAAGGTTGGAGCCTCCATTTGTTTACTGAGGATGATGTGTGAGGATTCTGGCCCAGGCCTGTTTTTGTTTTCCATGATAATCTTCTTTCACTCGTGATCCCGACCCTTTGCCAGACCAGGGTTCAACCCCTCACCACCCACCCCACCCACCCCACCCCACCCCCCCCCTCCCCTCAGCAGATGGTTCCATGATGAGGATTAAGACTTTACTCTCTGCTGCTCCTTCATCTCCCAGTAAAAAGGTCCCGTGGATTGAGAGGGGTATAATGGAACAGCCACCCTGGGGGCGAGGGGGCGATGAACTAGGCCGTGCCAGCTCGTTCTTGAACACACCACGGAGTCCATTATGTCGCAGCTAGTTTAGCCGTGCGATTTCAACCACAAAAAAAAACAAAACAAAAACAGAAGAAGAGTTCCACACTGGCCAAGGAGCAGCACCACTAGGTCTTCATCAAGAGTGAGATGGCTACCACAGGAGGGAAAGCTGCCTTCCCGCCACCCCCCAGTTTGGACTGGCAGGGTTGTGGTGGGGGGGTGGGGGGTAGGCAGGAGCCTGGCTTGCAAATCTGTTTATATTCCCGGGACAGAGTCTGTTAGAGGCCTCAGCGCTGCCAGCAGGCCGAGTCGGTGTCATATGGGCAGCGGAGGATGAGACCTTAGGCCAGCGACGCCTCCCCGCGCACACACACACACACACACACACACGCACACACACACACACACACACAAAGTGGGCAGAGTGTTACTGTGTTTGGCTCAGTGTCGCCTGACAGTTTGCGTTTCCCACCGAGATTGAATTAGAACACATTAGTGCAGAATTATTTTTATCTCCGCAGCGTGACCGCGACTGAACTGCGCAAATTTCGCTGATGATAAATTAAGCTCATCCCATCTGCATCGGGAAGGGGTGGTGGTGGAATCTATAATAAGATTCCGGGCATACAGTAGCTCACTGGGTCTAAATGTGTTTAGCGCTTTGCCGCCAGGAGAAAAAGGCCTCTTTATTTTTCACCGTGCCCACCTTGCCTCCTCCAGCGTTCAGCGTGCTGAGCCGACGACCTCCTCAGCTGGAAATCAGAAGCAGCCTGGATGGCAACTGTCGTTTAAGCCGCGTTCAGACTGTCAGCCAAAATCTGATTTTTAGCCCATCCAGGTTGAAACCGGATGGCTCTTCTGTAATCTGAACAGCCACAAATCACTCGAAATCCTAATTTTGCAAAACGGATTGAAATCGGGGATGTAGTTTCAAATGGCATTTGGACCAAACACTCCAAACACTCCGGTGAGTTGCCACTGTCACGTGACGTCACTCGACGCGACGCAAGAGCCAATGCGCCAGAGAGCAGAGAGAGCCACCAGAAAGCGCCATTCTCGGTGCGGAGCTGTGACGTCATGGAGCAGACGGAAGCAGTAGAGACCAAGCAGTCAGTCCCTGGACAGAGGAGGAATCTCATTGGCTCATCAGTGTGTGGGGAGATACTGTAGCTCCATTCCAGCCGAGCTCCAGGGCCATGCATCGCAACACGTGCCGCTGTCGCAATGATATGACGTCACACCCTACACCCACCTCGTTGCTACAGCAACCTGTCCGATGGGTCAATAATGTGGCCCAGTCTGGCCAGAGCCACATCACAGTTGGACACTGGCTAAAAACAGTGTGGACGGTCAGCCCTAAAAATCTGATTTGAGAAGGAATCTGATTTGAATCGGATTCGCCTGCAGTCTGAACGCAGCCCAGCCGCCCCCGTGCAGCAGAAGCACTCAGCTGAAAGCCACATGGATCATCCTGATTGTTGTTTTGTGTTGTTTTTTTTTTTCCCCCAGTTGTGATTTATAAGCCAGGTAGTTGGCGGTGGCGTTGCGAAGTGGCGCTGCTGTCGTGGCACTGCAACAGGGCCCCGGCAGGAATCTAATCTCCAGCTTCCACATCTGTTTCCTCCTTTTCTCTGCGCGTATCCAGCGAATTGTGCTTCATTCACGTGCGGCCGAGTGCTGAGCGGCTCGGCGTTTATTTGTGCCGCTCTCTGGGGGGGACGCCGGGCGAAATTCTTGAAAGGGTTTTTCCACTTTTGGTTAAGAATGCAAAGTTGTTGAAATGTGGGGGGAAACTGGGCGGGTGGCGGAGGCGGTGATGCGGCGCCTGCCAGGTAAGTAGAAATAAGACGCTGCGCACAAAGCGAATGCATCGAGCTGGAGCATAAAGTGCCTCTTAAAACGGCCGAGCGAGCAACCCGGCTCTTTGTTTCACAACCCCTTAATTGTTGCAAGATGAAAATTTCATGGGCCGAGACGTGAAAGCGGAAGACAATCATCAAAATAAAACGCTCGCTGGTGGTTTGCACTTTGTAACCAAAGCGCTGTGATAAAAAAAAAGTTGTATTTTCTGTCCAAATCTTGAACCAGTGCTTATTTGTAATTCTGTAGCGTATACAGTTTTATGTTTTAATTGGACCCAAAGACATTCAAGGATATTCTCCCTTCGGAGTCGGTGGAAGAACCAGGATTAGCGGCTGCATAATATTATCTGGCCAGTCCAGAGGAGTTGTTCAACTAATCTCAGTCTCTCCCTGCACGACGACAGTGCGCCTGTGTGTGTGTGTGTGTGTGTGTGTGTGTGGTGTTTTTTGTTGGTGTCTAATTTAATTGAGAGCATAATTGAATGCTTGTTGATTGATCCTAATCCATGTCCTGCTAATGTATGCAGAGCCGCTGTCGTCTTTTTGTCAGGGGGTTTTTGGTAAATAAGCTTGTAACCCTTAATGCCTCCCTGCTTGGTATTAGTGTCCATTAGCATCTTCCTCCTCCTCCTCCTCCTCCTCCTCCTCCTCCTTTTTTCTCCTCCACCTCCTCCTCCTGTGCGGCGTCGGCCGTGTTTGACTGCAGTGAAACGAAGCGCCGGCTCTGGTCGGCCCGTCGGTGCTCGGCGTGGTGTGTGAGTCAGCGGCCGACTGCTGTTTTAAATAACGCTGCCGTGACGTCGGCCCTGATTTGTGTCTCGTTTGCTTATTTGACGCGAGCGAGCTGCCAGCTGCGAGACGCTGCGAGGGCGGAGACACTTTGAGGGAGGAAGAAGACTTTCCCGATAAAATGGCTAAAATTGTGCTTCAGCATCACGACTTTGCGTGACGTTTGGTAGCTTTCGATTCGATAGCAAAAGAAAAATATTTTATTTTGGTTCCCCGCTTAAAATGAGCTCTCGTAGCTCAAAGTGGCGCTTCGGAGGACAAAAACGCAACAACTTGATAAAAGTTGGAGCCGCAAAACATTTAAAGACGATAAAGCAGCTTCTCAAACAGATGCACCTCAGTCTGTGTCCAGTATCAGCCACAGATAGACACACGTTGACACACAGTATCATCTTCCAGCTGACGCCAGGACATAAATTTACTCCCGCCGCTGCACTTGTTGTTGTGCTCTGTGAATTTAAAGCTTTTGCCGAGAGTGAGTCGATCAGATTGAGTGAACCGGAGAGGAACAGATTCATTCTTTCGCAGCTTTGGCACACATTCCACGACTCCAGTGAGAGTCACCAGCTGCGTTTCCATGACAGTTTTTTTTTTTTTTCAAAATAAAAGCAATGTTTCTAAAATTTCGACAAAGTACAATTCCGATTTGCAGGTATTTCCATTGAATGGTGTGAAGCGCATAAGCTGTTATTCTTGCAAAATCTCGCAGGACGAGTTTTTTAAAAAAAATTTTTTACGAGAATTACGTTTGCTTTTGTTTATTTACGTTTGTTTGCTGTCAAGAATGGTTGTTATGTTTTTCTCTTTGATTACTTGTAAAAAAATATATATATATTTCGTCTCCTGCTCCGTCCAATCATAACGCACCATTTTCACTGGTCATCCCGTACATCACGTCCACTGATGTGTCAATGCCAAAACAGTGTTTCCATGACACTTTTTTGATATTCCTCTGTATGGATACGTGTGAAAAACCACCTCATGACAGCCTCAAAACCTTTTAGCCATATTTGAGAGGTTTTTCCAAGTTTAGCTGTTTCCATCTCCAGTTTTTTTTTTTTTATTGCGATATATAGGTTTTGCTGAATTCAAGGGGTGATGGAAACGCAGCCAGAGGCTGCCTGGCTCCCAGTCTATGGATCAAAGTATTTCCAGCGACGATAGCGAGCGATATAAACCCTTTCAGCTCGTCGATACTGGGCTATTTTCCAGTTGACCTATTATGTCACGGAGCGACAACGGTTGGCAGCGCCGCCAGCGAGCGGCGCGTCGTTAGCGTGCGAGAGTGACTCGACACAAATTGCATCGCTTTGCACCCCCCACCCCCCAACCCCCCGCCCCGCCCTAAACCCCCCTGATAAAGCAACCAAAAAACAAAAAATGTGCCCCGTCAGTTCCTTCATCTTTGTTTCGTCGCCTTTTTTTTCTCTCCTTTTTTCTCTGCCATTGTGCGTCAATACCATCTGACCTCTTGGGTCAGAACTCATGTTGCTGATTGCTGGCTCACAGCTGATTTGACTCTGATTTGACTCACAGGATTTGTTTGGCGTGTAGGTAGTTTGGACGTTGCGTATATACATCAGGGTACTTTCGATAGTCTGATGTGATGCGTGGAAACTCGTCTCCAGGGGTCAGAACTGGAGTCTCGCCAGTGATAAAACCTGTCAACCTACACCCTTTCCAACATGGAGTGGTTACATATGTTGCTATGGAGTTTGCATAATGTTGTGTTTTTTCTTGCCTAAGCATGGTTACATATTTTATTTATGTTTTTCTTTTAACCTGTTTGACTATAGAAATGAAATGAACTAAAATCCTCTCTCTCTCTCTCTCTCTGTCTCTCTCTCTCTCTCTCTCTCTCTCTCTCTCTCTCTCTCTCTCTCTCTCTCTCTCTCTCTCTCTCTCTCTCTCTCTCTCTCTCTCTCTCTCTCTCTCTCTCTGTCTCTCTCTCTCTCTCTGTGTGAGCAGAAGATATAGAATGAAAGGAACACGATCCAGCGAGTCAGTGTTTATGTTCAAGGGTTTAGTGGCTGCATGATTGAAAGTTGAGTTCACATATTATAAGTTGGCATCTGACTTCCAGGAATGTTTGTCTATCTGGGGAATTAGAAATGTCGTGTTCTATTAGAAACTCTTTAATTTATTTTTTGTTTGGATATTATGAGGATGATGATGAACTATTTTTTGTGTTATATTAAAAAAAAAAACTAATTTAAGTGATTGAAATAATAAAGGGATAGTTAAAGCTCTCTCTCTCCCCCTCTCTCTCTCTCTCGCCCTCCAGTTTGAACAAAGTTATGGCTTTTAGTCGGGATGTTGTGATGCGATAACAAGGTCATTTCCTGTGTAGGTCCTCGGCCGTCAGCACCTTGCAGAACGCACTTAAGGCTGAAAATGAGCTCTGGCGAGTAAAACAAAGGGTCAGAGGTCACGTGGAAGATGATGATGATGATGATGATGATGGTGAAGAAGAGGGCAGGTTTTTTTTTTTTTTTTTTTGCTAGTGTGGTCAAGGCTTTGTGGGCCAGTCTGGCCTCTTGTTGTGGTTGGTGGTTTTCGACCACTTCAGGTCACATTTAGTAAAAGCCAGTCAGTCCTCTGCTTGTTTCAGCGCCTCAACTCTTTTTTTCACAGATGATTTTTTTACACGAACGAGTCCGCCGGGACCGTTTGGTTTTTTTAAGGCAAAAACCAGGAGCCGCCGAGCCTCATTTCACAGGACTCGCTCCGGCCACTCACTCGTCGAGCGAAACTAAACATAGACTGAAAGCCGCCTTGCAAAGATCTTCTTTTTTCTTTTTGCTTTTCTTCCATTTTTCCGTTAAGCCGCAGAGTGATTGATGCAAATCGCTTTGAAGTATTTATACCCGCAAAATACTCTCTGTCATGCGCCGCCAGCCCCTCCCCCCTCTGTCCCGGTTTCATCGATACAAAGGCAAAAACTCGGCTGACGCTCGGCGTCCTTGATGCCATCGTGCGCCTCCAACCTGAGTTGCTATTTTAATCCAGTGGCGCCGCCTCACACCAGTACTGCGCTGGTTAGGGTTGGAGTTATCACATGGCCCCTCTGGAGTCGTTGTGCATTGACGGCTGTGGGTAAAAGGACCCTCGACGGTCTTTGATGGAAACGAGCAAATAAAGAATATTGAGTGCTTTCAAGCCAAAAGCTGCAGCGGTTGAGAAATTATCCTCGGGGTGATTGTCGGCTGTAGCGCGGCTCCTTAAAAGCACTCAAACGACTCTGACCTTTTATTGGTACGCGATAGCAAGAGAAAACTTCAGCCCCGTTTACACAGAGCCGGGTTTCCCTGGAAACTGTAAAATTCTCTATCGTTTAATCTTTCCGTCTTAACAAAGGCGGCGTTTCAGAGGCCGAAACATCACGTTTTTGAAACTGGAGTCCCGAGAGTTTGTGATTTTGGACAGTGATGGTGTCCGACCCCCAAGGTTCGAGCTTATGCACACGCTCCAGGTCTTATTTTCTGGTTCCAGTGAGTAGCCTGACAGCGCCACCAACGGCCTGGTATCGGTACAGCAGTGGTTTCTGTCGTTCTCACTGGTTCCATCTAGACGCGTGAACACTTTTGGAGGCAACTTTTTATTTGCTATCCCTTGCGATCGCAGCTACTCGATGCACACATTCGCACCCAGAAACCTGAGATCCACATGGTGGCAGGGACCCCATTGAGGACCCCAGTGAAGACCCCAGTAAAGATCCCAGTGAGGACCTCGGTGAGGATCCCAGTGAGGACCCCAGCAGACGGTGGTTCAGCCAGAAACCTTTCGACCCGGACTCGGTTAGTTTGAGACAAGGCCTCGAAACAAGACAGCCAATCAGGAGCTCAGGAAGCAGCCCTGCTTGTGCAGAGCCGCCATATATCTGTCAAGGCAGGTATGTCCAGCTGTTGCATGTCCTCAGTGCTGAGCAGAGGTCCTCGCTGAGGAGTGTCGCAGGAGCAGCTGAAGGACTGCAGAGTGTTTGCTCATAGTGTGTCGGCTGCTCCGTCCGGATGATGGAATCGGCTCCGCCCACATAATTAAGACCTGCTGTCTGTTTCAGCCAATCAGGATCGTGAGCAAACCAGCAACAGACAAACTGAGAAGATATAAAAAGGAATCCTGAAGTTTCTGGCTCGACTTGGAATTTTAAAGGCAAGTCTCGGAGAGAAAGTCTTCAGGCTCCGCCTCCATGAGGAAAATCCAGGTTGAGGTCATGTGATCTCATTCAGCTGCCTGTTGCGTAGACGCTGCGAACTGTGTCTCACTCACGACTGAGTGCATTAAAGTGCGTCAGGTTGCAGGTTGAGGGAAGTTTCCCAGCCTGACGTTTCTCTGTAGTTCACTGGGAAAAAAACTCAGTTATTAAATCACAGGAGATGGTTTGTGCGATGAGTCGTCCAAAGAGCGACACTCCACCCCCCACTACCTCTCACTACCCTCCACCCACCACCACCACTGGCTCTGTGCACTACAATTATTGCTGCGCACAGCAGCAGATTCTCCCTGAAGACAAAAGGTGAATTTGATGGACAATTTGTTGTCGTGATTAATCACAAATTGGCATAAAAATAAGGGTGACACGTGAAAGCAGGCTCAGATGGGATGAGGCTGCAGTCGTCCGCCCGCCAACAGAGTCCAGACTTGGCTTTGTCTTCTTTTTTGACGTATCATTATGAAGACAGATGGAGACAAAGAAAAGACATTTTGATGTGCTTTGTTTTCTTCCCAAAAATGTTTCATCTGAATCGTAGCCGATCAATGGAGTTAATTTAGTTTCCCTCTGCAGCTCTCTCTCTCTCTCTCTCTCTCTCTCTCTCTCTCTCTCTCTCTCTCTCTCTATTTTAAGCCCCTTTTGGTTTCTCTGAAGCAGTAAGTTTATGGAGTTGGAGAGAATGCCAAAAAAAAGGAGTAAATTGTGCCTTGTGATGGCACGGTCGAGCTAAATGGAACCGTGTGGACGGCCGGCAGTGCGTGGGTGGAGGAGAGAGAGAGAGAGAGAGAGAGAGAGAGAGAGAAAGTGCGGGAACACGCTGCGAGGTGCTGTGCAGGCCTGCAAAGTCTCGGCTCGGGGGAACATGTGGGACTAATTTAGACCTCCAGTCTCTCTCTCTCCCCCTCCTCCCTCTCTCCCTCTCTCCCTCCCTCCCTCCCTCGCTCCTCATCCCCCCGTCCCCCCCAGCGGCTGTCTCCACCCTGTTTCCTCCTCGTCTTGTTTTGCCACAGAGACCATGGCTGGTAATAAGTAGAAACAGAGCAGCTCCAGGTCCGGGTCCAGACCGAGCAGCAGCAGCAGCAGCAGGGAATGGAAGGTGTGTTTTCAGCGCCGGGGCGGCCCAACAGACCGGCGGCTCGTCCATCTGCTCCCACTGAAGAGCTGCTGTAGGAGGCAGAAGAAAGACATTGTGCGCTTTGTAGCTTCAGCTCGAGGAAAAAAAAAAGACCTGGAGGACTTGTTGGCTGCAGCCAGGTGGTGGTGGGGGTGGTGGTGGGGGGTGCGGGTGGGGGCGGGCACAAGAACAAATTGCAGCTTTGAGTCAGATCTTTTCATTTTCCTGGGAACGATGACAAAAAACCCAAAACTTGTGACTAACTTGTGAACGTTGTGCAACACAAAGAAGCCTCAAAGAATCTTCAAGTTCAGCACGTCTAAGAACAGAATCCCCCCACAGTTCCTCCTAATTTTGCAATTAATTCCCCAACGTCTTGTGAGTGAACCATGTCGTCAGGTCCGGCCAATCAGCTCCTGGCAAACTAAATCTGATTCAGCGCCGCCGCGACGCTCTGCTACGAAGGCAGCTTCTATAAATATTGGCGGCTGTGCTCTGGCGTCTTTGAAGCTGTCGATCCATGAGTTGTTTTTTTTTTTTTTTTTTAGGTGAGGGTGGGGGGGATGGATGCCTGGACCGGCTTTGCTCGGCCACCCTTTTGTAGTCCCCCCCCCTCAGCCCCCTGGCCCCCCGCCCCCCCGGACCCCTGTCACGAAAGCGACCTTAAACTGTCGCACGCTGTTATTTGGCACCTCTCAGGACGCTTGGTTTCTTTAAGAAGAGGCGGTGGTTTTGTATAACCACTGTTTAGAGGTTGAGCTCAAGCTTGGATGGAGCGGCAGGCCCGTTTTAACATGAAGGGTGTGTGTGTTGTGTGTGTGTGTGTGTTTTGGGGGGTGTATGAGGTCTTCTTAAATAAAGGTGGATTGCTGTGTGTCTTCTCAACAAATGTAACTTATTTTTTATGCACACTGGCAGTCAAAAGTCTGGACTCACCCTCTGAATTCAATGTCTTGTCTTTCATTCTCTATTGACATTGCAGTTTTCCACTGAAGGCATCAAAACTGCCTATGAACACGCATGGAATTATGGAGGAAACAATAAAAGTGTGAAATAACTCAAACATGTTTTATTTTGAAATTCTTCAAAATAGCCTTCTTTCATTAAAAGCATATTTAGAGTTATTGAACATGTTTTGATTATCATCCGTCCTTCTCATTTATGTAGAGAAATGAACCGTTTCTATCACAGATGTGTGTGTGGGAGATTAAAAAAAACCCTTGTAGTGATGTTGATGTTCTCGACGGCGAGGAAGGAAGTTGTCGAGCACGTCTGTGAAGCTTCTGCCCAACAGAAGCTGTGGCCAGGCTGGATTTCCGCAGCTCCTCTGTTGCCTTTGGCTCGGCTGCGGGTAACAAAATCGAATCAGTGCTGTTATCTTCAAGCATGCGGTGCTGCTGCTGCTGCTGCTGCTGCTGCTGCTGCTGTGTCTGTCTGCAGCTGAGAAGCAAGGAAGGAAGTTTGGCTGCTGAACTTCTGCAGTTCTGCTCGACCTTATCAGCCTGGGGATGATTTTTTTCTTTGCAGTCTCTGGACCTGCTCTGAGTCCTTGTCTCTCCTTATCTCCGTCCGGGTCAGGAGGATGTTTTCTGTTTGTTTTGACCCACGTCTCCAGGGTGGTGGGGTGGGAGGGTTGTGGGAGGATTCCTGAGCGATAGACCGCAACCTGGAGTTTGACCTTTGGCTAAAGTCGAGGGGAAGATTGGGGCCAGAGCTCAGACCTTTGCATATTTCCCATCCTGTAATCTCGCATTTGTGGCTAAATGTCAGCAGACCTTGAAGGCCAAGAGGTGGTGGACCACAGCGAGGCCTCGGGGGTGGGGAGGTGCTGGAGCTGCAGGAGCTGCAGGAGCTGCAGGCCGCTTTCCAGCAGCACTGACACGTCTCGTCTCCAGTGACTTAGTCTTTAATCCCTCTCGCGCACGGCGCTGCGCTAATTCAGCGATCTGGCCGCTCCAGGTCGGCGTCCCGTTTCCTTTAAGCACTGCCGGTAATTGCCAAAGTCCTGATTAAACTGCTGCGGTGGCCGTTGGCCAGCCAGGGCGAAGCCAGGCGATCGAACGGTTTTAATGTTTTAATGGGACCGAAGTGGACTGCCTCCACCAAAACACCCCAAAGTCTTTTTATTCTTTTAGCTTTGCAGAGAAGAGGAGAGCTGGAAAACCTTGATGGTTGAAGGTTCCTGGGTTCCATCGTTAGAGAGGACCCCCCCCCCCCCCACACACACACACACACACACACACACACTGCCCTCCCCACCCCAAGTTGAAGCCCCAGCCAAATATTGACTGGTGTGGCGGGGCCCCTCCCACTCTTCTGTCTGCGTCTTGGATAGATTCCCAACCTCCACCCATAGAGGTTCTCAGACGCGGCAGCTGAAAGGTAGCGATCCCATTTATCTTCTCGTACCCGGGGCAGGATGACGCGTGGACCTCCGCCGTCTGTTTTCATCCCGACCTGACGAGTGGTGTCACGGTGATAAGCAGATCCCCGTGAACCTCTGAGTGTCTGTGCCTCCACTCGGTGTTTTCTGAGGAGATGCTTGTTTTTCTCTCCTCTCCAGCCTCT
>CM020507.1:2777500-2952500 GCA_009823395.1 Thamnaconus septentrionalis | reverse complement strand
CCTGACCCTCTTTGCGGTGTGGTTTTATCATCCTGAGCCCAGAGGGCAGAGGTGAGCCGGGGTCTCTTGCACACTCAGGTGCCGAGTCAGCGCTCGCAGCTGTTGCGACTCATGTATCTGGAGACAAAGATGCAGCGGCGGGTCTCCAGTCGCTGGCAGCGGGGGAACAAAACATGGCTCACAAAACCAACTGTTTGCACACAATGCAGAGGGCAGGCTGAGGCCGAGGCGCTTGACCCTGGTCTCATCTGGTGTGTGTGTGTGTGTGTGTGTGTGTGTGTGTGTGTGACCTGTCACCGCTATAAAAAGGTGTGAAGTCACGGCAGGGCGACGGCGAACGCAAGGCTTCGTTTTTTTTCTCCGACTGGATCCCTGCAGAGACAGACGTCTCCTCAAGGTGGCAGCGCTGAGTTCCCTCCTGTCGCTTGCCCGTCGTCCCCGCTGCTTCTGCATTATAATAATTATATAATAATAATAATAATCCTGTCGGCTCTTCTAATGGAGGCTTTTATGAAAAGCAGCACATTTGTGCAGCCGCACATGCAAAACATGTTGACGCCGTCCTGCAGCCGTAATTGCGCCTATTTCATGTTTGAAATTGAAAATATGATGAAAGGCTCCATATTATCCAGCGCTCGCTGGCTGGCTGATGTTTTTGAACATTAATTTGTGCTTTTATCCCGTTGGTACGCAGACATGAGGAAAATCCACCGCAGGCTTCTCAGAGGTTGCATGCCCAGACATCAGACAACAGTTTTGGGCGTGAGCCCTCTGTGATGTCACAGAGGGCACTGGTAACTGACACTGCAGCCAGCTGTTGACTTCACCCCCATGTGTTTTTTTTGTCTCCTTCCAAACATGAAGGTCCGACGGAGCGTCAAGTTTCAGGGATCCGTTTAAAAAAAGACGTTCGTGCTTCTGTGTTACCTTTGTGTTGACGTGCTGACACAGAGGTTCGTCCTTCTGCGTGTCGGTCTGAAACTGATCCTGCAGTACCCTGTTAGGACGCGGGTGGCGCTGTGAAACAAAGATCGCCCTCCCCCCCTGCTGGCGGGCCTGTGAAACGCAGTGTCATTAATTTTTGGGTTATTGAGCCGCTGAACTCGGTGACCAGCGAACATTGACGTGTGCTGCCGCCGCCGCTGCCGCCGCTACTGCTGCTGCTGCTGGCTAGTGGGATGGGGAGGGGCCTCTTTTCTCCTTGGAGAGCGCTGATTGGCCTGGTCGTTATGTCACATGTTGAGTTGTCGTTGGAGTTTTTATGGAAAATTTAGCCTAAAAATCACAAAACCCAGTTTTAGAACAAAGACGTACACAGTGTGTGTGTGTGTGTGTGTGTGTCTCCCCCTACCTGTTGCCGCCTGCTCATATTTTCCACCGTGGGCTACAGCAGCGACGGTTGAAGGAGGCTCACAGAGCCTCCATTCATCCTGGCCGAGGTCGAGGCCGCCGCCCCCCTCCCCCCCCTCCCTCCTCACCCGGTGAAGAGGTGTGGCTGTAAAAAAGAAAAAGGTTTGTGACTCATGAAGCGGTTGGCTGTGTTGGGGGCTCAGGGGAGACTGGTTGCAATGCAGACTACAGTCGCAGCTTGTGTGAGTTTTGACAGAAGAGAGGCGCCATTGTTGCTGCTGCTGCTGCTGCTGCTGCTGCTGCTGCTGCTGCTGCTGCTGCTGCTGAGGGAGAAACAGGCTTCACTCTGTGGCCGTGTGTTTTTTTTTCTTTTTTTTTTTTTTTGTAATGAGACCTTTTGTTCGCATGCGTGTGTTTACTGTAAAGTCTCTCCTCGTCCCCGCAGACGCTCTTGCACGCACTGATTAGCAGGCGGGGAGAAGCGGCAGGAAGCTGAGACGGAATCACTCCACTCACTCGCGGGAGCAGAAAAAGTCTCGGCTCTTCCAAAGCGAGTCCGATGACAGAGGAAAATTCACTGCACCGCCGTTTGCCACCAAAAGTCTCTCTGTTTGCATCTTGTCGGCCAGCCAAGCACAAATGAGAAAAGTCCATCACTGTCTTCGCTGCTTGCTCTAGAGCAAGGGTGGGCAAACTATGGCTCAGGAGCCATATGTGGCCCGTTAAACTTTTTAATCCGGCCCGCTGAACTTGAAGAAATTATATTAATAGTAAGCGAGTCATAAAATAGCCGTATTTAGGCTTTTTTAGCTTTTTAGACACAGTGTACTGAAGCAGCAATTCTAATTTTGTTGCAACTTGTTGTGCAATGACAATAAATAAATTCATTCATTCATTCATTCATATTACAAAAAACTATCTGCCTGCACCCGGACCCACAAATACAGGCTGCAGTATGCATGCCAGGCCAGTAGTTGGCAGCGCGGTGCATTTGCTGTTGCCGATTGCTTGATTTGTTTTTGTAGTGTTTTTGTTGTATTTCCCTTGAGCTCATATTTGTCGGTCAGGCATGTGAGTTGTGTAGCTGATGACTGGCTGGAAACATGGCATGATTTTTAATTTTTAATCAACTTGGCAGAGTGATAGTCGTAGTATTTCAGGCACTAGCGAACACTAGTTCAGTACTCGGCCGCCGCTGTCGTGTCGAGTGTTTGCAGTTCACGCCTTGTTTTCTTTTGTTTGTTTTTTCCCTTCATGCTTTGTTTCGAGACTCTGCTGTGCGATTGTGAAACTGGAAGCCGAGCCGCTGCTGTTGTGGATTTCCTGCCTCGCTCGGTGCTTTGTGATAACTCTACAAATTGGTTTGCTCTGGTTTGCTCAGTTATTTACCCTTTTTCCCGTCTGGCACTTTTTCATGAAAATTCCCCATTCCACCGACAAAGTGGGGGGAAAGCAAAATATACATGTGTTAAGTACACACACAGTCTCTCCATTCGCAGAATTCCGCTCTGTCCCGACCTTCCCGCTCTCCACCTGGAGTCCCAGTTCTCGCCGAGGACATTCGCGGCCCATCTGCTCGGCCTGAGTGGCGAGCGGGCGGGCGAGCGAGCGCACACACACACGCACACAGTGTCCAGTGTGTCTTTGCCAAGTCACGAGAGTCACGAGGAGCCGCGAGCGTCGGGCCGCCGATGAGTTCCAGCGACGTTCCCGGACGTGGGAGCCAATCCTCGGCGGCCGGGACGCCGTCTAACAGGACCAGGTGGTTCCTGTGAGGCTGCAGCTCAGGGTTTGGAGGAGAACCTGATGGGAACCGGGAGTCCGAGGAGCCGTCGTCGTCTTTGTCATGCAAAGATTCCGGACTGGATTTAAAATTGTTTAGCGGGATTGTTTGCAGGATGTACTGGCAATTATTTTTACCCACGCGAGTAAAGTCTTTCCGTCAGTCAGCCCGCTGCGTACGTTGTTCAGGATCACCAGAGGGATCAGTCAGTCACAGAACCTTACAAAAAAAAAAAAAAAACACGTGTTAAGCGTTTTACGCAAAGTTGCACCGAGTTGAGGACTCGCGAGGCGGCCGAGAGTCGCTTCAGCGTTTAGCTTAGCAACATGTCGCTCAAGCTGAGGAAGGTTTTCAATGGTGTGAAATATTCCTGCATTTTAGATCTTTCAAAGTTCTGTTATAATTGTTATCAAACTCCAGCTCTAAGCGGCATGTTTAGCCCTCTGTCTGCATCCTTCTGCTAAAACGCATGCTTATCTCGGACCTTCCGCATGTTTTGGAAGAGCACAAAAGCAAGTCTCAGGTCTCAGAGGGCGGAGCCAACACACGGCAGGTGGTGCGGCCGCTGTACTTGGATTTAAGTGCCCTTTGTGACATCACAGTAGGCGTTTTTTTTTTCCAGATGAGACCCAGATTGTTGTTGGAATTTCTTTATAATATATATATGTTATTCTTGTCATGTTGGACTCCCAAAACTAATCTAGGGCCTTTTTTTTTTTTTTTTTTTAAAAACAACCCCTCACCACCACCACTGCTGCTGCTGCTGTCGGACTCCCAGAGGGATGCTGCTGGGACGCTGCTCGGCCGGCCCGCCTCGCTCATGTCGCATTGTGTCCACCATAAAAGCCGAGACGGAGCAGGCAGGACCAAATTCATATTTAAAAAGGTCGCGATTGTGCTCGTGTGAATAGCTGCTAGCTCCCCGGACTGGCCCAGGGGCCCGTCAAGCCTTATTCTTCGCACTTAACTACCACAACCTATTTGGACTGCTCCAATAGACTCCATGTCCGCTGGCTTTTGAGCTCCCCGACCCACTTACAGCCAGAGAAGTGGAGGCAAGAGCTTGAACATGTATATATATATAAATCTAGATATATCTTATATATTATATATTTTTTTTTAGCCTGTACGCCGACTCCGCTGTTTCTCAAAACGAAATTGTTTTCATTACAGTCTCTCAGCAGCGCTGCCTGGGGCCAGTCTGTCACTGCGATACGGGAAAATTGGTGGCATTGAAAAGGAGACAAATTGGTTTGTGGCCTGCGGGAGGAAGGCAGAGATAATTAGCAGGGGCTCAAAACTCGGCCGCTTCATATGACGAGAGCTGTGGTTTTTTTTGTTTTTGGTTTTTTTTCATGCCGCACGCCGCTTCGCTTCTGCTTCTGCGTCGTCTTGGACTGCAGATGATCCTTCGCTCGCCACGGCCGCAATCAGTCTGAGTGGCGGCTCTTGTCAAAGCGAGACTTGCACCGCGTTGCTCCATCATTGTGTAACTGCGAGGCGTTAAGCTGCCCCGACGGCCCCCCGCCCCCTCGCAATTTCAAGTGGTGGTGAAACACACACACACACACACACACACACGCACGCACACACAGTGTAAACCCATTTTCACTTCCAGCTTCTCCTCCTTGAGTTCCAATCCTCCCTCCTTTTTTTGTTATCAGTGTGGCCAAAAGCACTTTTCTAACACATTTCTTCAGCTTGGCAGCCAGAGAAGCAACGCAGTTATTGCAGGCCGGCCTTCGTCACTGAGTTCATATGTTTGTGTCTGTGTGTATACATGTACTTTATCAGGCTTTGGGGTCTGTTTTCCCTCCTTTGATAAAAATGTTGTGCGCACTCAAAACAATCTCTTTCATTCAGTAAGTTGCCGCTGTGGCTGTTAATCCCTGTCGCAGTTTGTAGTGGCTTCTACCTCTTCCTGGTCTTCTTGTTTTCTTTCTTTATTTTCAGAGCAGCTTGATGGATTTGCTTCTTCTTGTTGTCGCTCCAAAGAAATCTATCGACAAAGAAAAGCTGATGGCAAGCCATAAAAAAAAAGGAAATTGATGTTGGCAGGACGGATGGAGAAGATTTTTTTTTTTTTTTTTTTACCTTTCTAGAATCTGACCGATCCTGCTGCTTTCCGAGGTTAGGGATGAAATGGATGAAGAGAAGCAGCTGGGAGACTTTGAGACGTGAAACGCAAGAATCTGAGGTTTCGTTCTGCTTCTGAAATGCTGCTTCGGGCCTCGGGAGGAAAATCATCCCAGTTAGAGACGCACGGCCGCGGACATGTGAGGGATCAGGAGGTTACTGGGAACACATCATGTCCTGCAGGGTTTGGTTTTTTTTCCAGACCTGCTCTTTAATATTAATAACCATCATGTCTGGGGCTGAGGAGGAGGGAGACGGGGAAAGCAGGAGGCAGGGAGTGAGGTGGGGTGAGGATACAGTAGGGCAGGGGAGTGAGAGAGAGAGAGAGAGAGAGAGAGAGAGAGAGAGAGCGGGAGAGGAGAAAGAGGTCTGAGATTCCATTGGGTGGATTGGAGAGGATTTGACCCCTTTAAATAGAAGCACCTGTTCATCTGGGATTAGCGGACGGCGCGGCTCTACTCCGGGGTTTGGAGCGAGGTTGGTGCCCGTGGCCCAATCAGACCTCGGCTCCTCCTGGACGGAGGCGTGCGAAGGGAGACGGCAGCCCTGGTGGCGTGCGAGAGGCCCGCTTACTTCTCGGGGGGGACGGAGTCCTGATGCCTCCTGGGACCATGAAACAGGCTGGTTTAGATGAGAGCTGAGTGACACAGACACGACTAGACACAGCCAGTCTAGTCCCGGGAACAAAAAAAAACTGTTGTATTATGTTGAGAAATGAGTTGAATTGGATTTAAGTGGAAGATTTCTCCTCCAAATTGCCTCGACCATCCGAGGAAGAAAGAAAAGTGCCTGTGAGTCACCTTGTATTCCCAAATCCTACTTCAGTAAAATGGCTTGGCACCGCTTCCGAACATTTTTTTCTCTTGAATTGTCTTCAGAGCGCCGGTTAGGACAGCACGGCCCAGCAGAGCCAGCGGGACTTTTTGGATTTTTATTTTCTCTCTCCGTCTTTGGCTGCCTTCAAACGGACTAAATCACTCCAAAAAAAATAATGGCTCCACCGCGCCTATAATTGGGTCGGGGGTGTGTATTAATAGACGCAACCTGTCTTTCCAAACACATTAAACGCGAGCCGGAGCCTCGGGCGGCGCTGAACGTCCCGGATGGAGTTCAGGGGAAAAAGACAAAACCACGCAGGTGTTTACGGGAGGCGGCCGCCTCGTGGAGCTCCAATCGAACCCGGGCGGGTGGAGACGACGACGATGGCGGCGGCAGTCATTAATGTGCGATGACGATGATGATGGTTCTCGACCGGAAAAGGTGGCCCGCCCTCCCTGGGTCGGTGGAGAGACCCTGCCTCAGGTGGAGGAGTTCAAGTATCTCAGGGTCTCAGAGTCTTGTTCGCCAGTGAGGGAAAGATGGAGCGCGAGATCCACAGGCGGCACAGGCCGGTCCGTCGTGGTGAAGAAGGAGCTAAGCCGAAAGGCGAAGCTCTCGATTTACCGGTCGATCTACATTCTCACCCTCACCTGTGGTCATGACCTTTGGGTGATGACCAAAAAAACGAGGTCGCGGATACAAGCTGCAGAAATGAGTTTCCTCCACATGGTGGCTAGGCTAGGGCACCCTGAGGGACAGGGTGAGGAGCTGGGTCACCCTGAGGTACAGGATGAGGACCTGGGTCACCCCGAGGGACAGGGTGAGGAGCTGGGTCATCCTGAGGGACAGGGTGAGGAGCTGGGTCACCCTGAGGGACAGGGTGAGGAGCTGGGTCACCCCGAGGGACAGGGTGAGGAGCTGGGTCACCCTGAGGGACAGGGTGAGGAGCTGGGTCACCCTGAGGGACAGGGTGAGGAGCTGGGTCACCCTGAGGTACAGGGTGATCCTGGGTCACCCTGAGGGACAGGGTGAGGAGCTGGGTCACCCTGAGGGACAGGGTGAGGAGCTGGGTCATCCTGAGGGACAGGGTGAGGAGCTGGGTCACCCTGAGGTACTGGGTGAGGAGCTGGGTCACCCTGAGGGACAGGGTGAGGAGCTGGGTCATCCTGAGGGACAGGGTGAGGAGCTGGGTCACCCTGAGGTACAGGATGAGGAGCTGGGTCATCCTGAGGGACAGGGTGAGGAGCTGGGTCACCCCGAGGGACAGGGTGAGGAGCTGGGTCACCCGAGGGACTGGGTGAGGAGCTGGGTCACCCCGAGGGACAGGGTGAGGAGCTGGGTCACCCTGAGGGACAGGATGAGGAGCTGGGTCATCCTGAGGACACAGGTGAGGAGCTGGGTCACCCGAGGTACAGGATGAGGACCTGGGACAGGGACAGGGTGAGGAGCTGGGTCACCCCGAGGGACAGGGTGAGGAGCTGGGTCACCCCGAGGGACAGGGTGAGGAGCTGGGTCACCCCGAGGGACAGGGTGAGGACCTGGGTCACCCCGAGGTACAGGATGAGGACCTGGGTCACCCTGAGGGACAGGGTGAGGAGCTGGGTCACCCCGAGGGACAGGGTGAGGAGCTGGGTCACCCCGAGGGACAGGGTGAGGAGCTGGGTCACCCCGAGGTACAGGATGAGGACCTGGGTCACCCTGAGGGACAGGATGAGGACCTGGGTCACCCTGAGGGACAGTAGAGCCGCTGCTCCTCCGCATGGAGAGGAGGCAGCTGAGGTGGCTCGGGCATCTGGTTGGGATGCCTCCTGGAAGCCTCCCTGGAGAGGTGTTCCGGGCATGTCCCACCAGGAGGAGACCCCGTGGAAGACCCAGGACACTCTGGAGGGACTAGGTCTCAGGGCTGGTCTGGGAAGGCCTCGGTGTCCCGCTGGATGAGCTGGAGGAGGTGACTGAGGCCCCGGGAAGTCTGGGTGTCTCTGCTGAGACTGCTGCCCCCGCGACCCGACTCCGGATGAAGCGGCAGAAGAAGAGAAGATAGACGATGATGATGATGTTGACGATTCTACCAGAGAGCTGGAAACACAATTTATCACAATAACGACCATCAGTCTTCATTCCAGCGCGTCGCCAATTTGCTTCTTCCCTCGGCGCTGCGTTAAGCCTCGAGTGGTGGTGGGCGGGGAGGGAGGGAGGGAGAGGAGTTGGGGGAGGAGGGTGGAGGAGAAAGATATGCCCATGAATCACTTAACAATTTGGTAATGAAATCCCCCCCCCACCATAATGTGAATGTGCTGTTACTGTAAAAGCTTCACAGTCGCCTTTGATTGAATCAGCCGCGACCCGACAACAAACAGCGTCGATCCCTCCTGCAGATGGTCCCGACCCGGGGCGCCGCCCGCTGCTCACGTCCCCGCCTGCCCGCCTGCCTGCCTGCCTGCCCTGCTCGGCGGCAGCAGCAGCAGCAGCAGCAGCAGCAGCAGTGGCGGTCGTCCCCTAAGCGGATCAGTGCGTGCACGCTGCCGCACAATTTCATTAAGGGTCACAATGCGGTGGCGGCGGCGGCCGTAATAAACTCCCCCGTGTGCGCTCGCAGCAGATGGAGCGCCGTCCCGAGGAATCCCAGTAATGAGGGAAGTAGGCCGGCAGCAGCAGCAGCAGCAGCAGCAGCAGCAGCAGCAGGCGCTTCAGGAGATAACCGCCGCTCTTTTCTTCATCCTCCCTTCATTTTTCCACCGTACTCACCAGATCCTTTGGGGTCCAATGTCGGATGGCAACCGTCTCAGTTGGATTTCTCAGTGAGGTCAAAGGGCAGCAGGCCTTCCTCAACGCACCGATCAGATCAATGGATTTTCTTTTCTTTTTTTCGCTGTGATCAGTGTTGAATTGATTTTTTATTTCTTGCTACAATCAGTGATGACTTTGTGCTCTTTGCTGTCCGTGCGTTACGTAATAGCTCAAATCTCCTTGTAATTAACCTAACGTGCCAGATGGAATGTCGCGCACGTGCACTGGATATATTCCTTATGGAAATTGCGTGAAACCGGGGATGTGAAGTTTGCATAGTAATAATGATAATGATTAAAAAAAACAGCAGGACAACAGATTTTTAGGCCACTCAGTCCTTTGCTGAACTCTGCTTTCCTGTTTGCGTGTGTGCAGAAAAGTGGTCTTTATTGAAGGGGGCGGGGCTTATCCCTTCTATTTGTATACATCTGTTTTTGTTAATAAATGGCAGACGACCAAAATAGTCTTAATTTGAAACTGCGCGAGGACGAGACTTTCTCGACTTTTTCATGTACATGCAGTGTCTGCTCGCTTCTGATTGGTCCTCGTACGCAGACGCCGCGTCGCCACCTCTCTCGGCAAAGCGACAAACACTTGTCGCTGGCCGACAGTTGCACGTCGTCGACATTCTTTTAAAAATAGCCGTGTCTGAAAAAAAAAGCACTGAGGCGGGTGTGGACTAGGCAGCAGCAGCAGCAGCTCCATCAAACTCTCCCGAGCAGCTCAAGCTCTAGCTAGCTAGCTAGCTAGCTAACTATCTATCTATCTATCTATAGAGCTATGTCTTTATCTATCTATCTATCTATCTATCTGCTGCTATGTCTGCTGGCAGCAGGTTTTCCAGCGAAGCCCCGCCCCCTCAGAGCAGCGCCGTGCCAATCAGCGTCTGATTTGAAGGGCATGTTGACTCTCACTGGAAAAAAAACAGAAAGAAAACAGTTGCGCGGCTGTGATATCAATTATGCAACCGGCTTTGGTTTGGCTTCAGCGTGCCCAGTCACTTACACACAGTCCGGCTGGGGTCGGGTCGGGTCGGGTCGGGTCGGCCCGCTTTACGGCCCCTCAGCCTGTCCCACTCTTTGTCCCGGAGGTTCCCGGGGAACACTGGTGGGACTCTGGCCAGTTTAGCAGCACCGCCGCCGTCAGAGGGGGAGGAGAAAGGAGCCATTGTCTGGCGGCTGCGTGGCTCAATGAGACTCTTTGTTGGCTGCCGGGGCAGCGTAGAGGGCGCAGACCGACCCGTCCGGCCCCCCGGCCCGGCCAGGACGCAGCCGCTATCCTGGTTTTATGTCCCATCTTTGAGGACAGTCGTTAAAGGACCAGTGGACGGTCACGTCTTCTTCCCAAAGCCCAGCAGGGGGCGTTTTAAACCCTCGGGTGGGCAAACTCTGACTGATGGAGCCATAATGGGTTGTAAAATTTGACAGAAGTTGCTGTTACTGTAAAGCAAACAACAGCAGCAGATGTAGATGTGCAGGAAAGCTGTTTACTGTAACAGCTCACTGCCAACTACTGGCCTGGCATGCATACTGCAGCCTGTGTTTGTGGATCTGCGTGCATGCAGACAGTTTTTTGTTTGTTTTTTTTGTAATAAAGGTTCAATATTCGACACATTTTGCAGATTTTTTTTTAAACCCCAGACTCCAGTGAAGCAGCTTTGCAGGACAAAGAGAAGTCCAACGTTTAGCCCTCTGTTTACAGCCTCCTGCTAAAACTAAGCAGGGATGGGCAAACTTTCTGACTGGTGGGGCCACAATGGGTTGTAAAATATGACAGAGGGGGCCGGAGCAGCAGCAGATGGAGGGAGTGTTTTGGTGAGCCACCTCACAGAAGGAGAAGATATGTGATAGGATATGTAGAAAACAGGCCGGATTAAAAAGCTTAACGGGCCACATACGGCCCCCGGGCCGTAGTTTGCCCACGCCTGGTGTAACCCAACCATCCCACTCTGTTCCTCGTCGTCTGGCTGGCAAATAAAAAGGAGAGCTGCACTCCTGCACATACACACCGTGCTTATGGTTTGTGTGTTGTTCTCGCCTTACAATTCTGTGTGCGAGCGCCGGAGGAAGAAAATGTAAAGAAGCGACAGCGGTGGCTCACAAATTCAACATTTGGGCCTTTTTCTCTCCTGTGCGGGTGTGTAGTTTGCTTGCTCAGCGCGCCCCCCCCCTCCACCCTTCTAGCCTCATCTCTCCATCGCTTCCCCTCCTCGCCACAGAAGAATGAAAAAAACATCCTGGACAATATAAAATTAAAATTGCTGCCATGAAAAGGAGCCGCTGATTAGTTCCTTTCAGCCGCAGACGACCGGAGGAAGTCGAAGAAGATGAAGGGTGGAAGAGGAAGAGGAGGAGGAGGAGGAGGTTCAGTCAAAGCACCTGCGTCAGCTCCTCGTGATAAGTGATGAGGAGGAGGAGGCGGAGGATGAGGAGTGGAGGGGGTGGTGGTGGAGGAGGAGGAGGAGGAAGACGATGAGGAGGAGGAGGAGGAGGAGGAGGAGGAGAAATCAGGGCCGACCTTTGGAATCATCCAGGCTGCTTTGTTTGTGTGTTGGTGTCCTGCAGCTTCTCCCCAAACTGGATCACGCTGGGAGAAAACTGCTGCGTCTGACTCCTGCAGGATGAGTCGCTGCTCGCTACGGCTTTCACATCATTTTTACACGCTGACAAATAGGAAGCCAGACTGTCAACTTCCTGCAGGAGGTGGCTGGCTGACTGGATGACTGGCTGGCTGGCTGACTGGCTGGCTGACTGACTGGCTGGATGACTGACTGGCTGACTGACTGACTAGCTGGCTGACTGGCTGGATGACTGACTGACTGACTGGCTGGATGACTGACTGGCTGAGACTGACTGGCTGACTGACTGACTGACTAGCTGACTGACTGACTGACTGACTGACTAGCTGGCTGGCTGGCTGACTGACTGGCTGGATGACTGACTGACTAGCTGGCTGACTGACTGGCTGGATGACTGGCTGACTGACTGGCTGGCTGATTGACTGACTGACTGACTGGCTGGATGACTGACTGACTAGCTGGCTGACTGACTGGCTGGATGACTGGCTGACTGACTGGCTGGCTGATTGACTGACTGGCTGACTGACTGACTGGCTGGATGACTGGATGGCTGGCTGGCTGACTGGCTGACTAGCTGGCTGACTGGCTGACTGACTGACTGGCTGGCTGACTGACTGACTGACTAGCTGGCTGACTGACTGACTGGCTGGCTGACTGACTGACTGGCTGGATGACTGGCTGACTGACTGACTGACTGGTTGGCTGGCTGGATGACTGACTGACTGACTGGCTGGCTGACTCATTGGATGACTGACTGACTGACTGGCTGGCTGACTGGCTGGCTGACTGGATGACTGACTGACTGACTAGCTGGCTGGCTGGCTGGCTGGCTGACTGACTGACTGCTGGCTGGCTGGATGACTGACTGACTGACTGGCTGGCTGGCTGACTGATTGACTGACTGACTGGTTGGCTGACTGACTGACTGGCTGGATGGATGACTGACTGACTGGCTGACTGACTGACTGCAGCTTTGGCTCAAATAATTGTTTGAAGGTTTGGCCTCTCTACTCTTTACTGTCCCGTCGATGCGTGAAGACTCAGCACTTTAGGTCTGTTTCTTATCATCGTCGCACAATCAAAGCACATTTCTCTCTGTTATTATCTCCCAGCGACCCGACTGGCTCCGCCTCCTCAGCCAAGCCGCTAAATATATACATCCAATTTAGCTGCAATCTGCCTCCACATCTGTCGGTGGGAGGGAGGTCTGCATGTCCAGGCGCAACCGGCGGATTAACAATTTCACATCGCAATGTTGCCGTCCGGTCCGAGGCCGACCGAGTCAAATATTGACTCGTTCCACCTTCCAAATCCGTGCGAGGTGAGCAGGAGGCCAAAGCACTGCGAAGCCAGCAGCCGCTAATCCTGGAAACTGTGTCTGACAAAGCCTGTGTCCAAAGTTCAGAGTGTAGCACGCTTATGGCACGCGCGCGTGTGTGTGTGTGTGTGTGTGTGTGTGTGTGTGTGTGTGTGTGTGTGTGACACACTACAACGTGTGATCTGAGGGCTAATAGTATCTGCTTCTTATACTTTAATCTTTGACCTGACCTCTTTTTTCAAATTGATGCCATGCAAAATTAAATTAAAGTAAACGGATGAAGCTCTGTTCCTCAAGCGCCTGGTTATTGCTGACAGGTCTGTATTGAGGAGTGTAATAAATACAGCATCAATGCCCTCATAGCTAACGGGGTAACGTTAGCTAGCCCGCTAGCACGCTCACACACTCACACCATTGTGCTGCTTGGTGGCTCGGTTGAAAAGTCAGAATGGTGCGGCTCTGGACGGGAAAAGAAACACTTGGGCAGCAAACACCATTCCGTCTTCTCTTCATCTCGTTTAATCAGCCGTTTTTGGAAACACTGACAGATCGTTGCGCCGTAAATAGCACCAAAAGGCGCCTGATCTCCCAGTATCTGCTGACGCCGCCCGCGGAGAAGCAACCTGGGCGCCGTGCAGCCGGATTTGAATTCATCCGACGGGGAAGGAAACAAAAACCAAACTTCTACCCCTCTGTCAGATTTCATTTCTCAAATGAAAATAAAAAACAAATATTGCTGAAAATCTTCTCGGCGTGTCTGCGGACTGGCTGCCTGGCAGGTTTTGGATTTCTGCCGCCTGTTTGGATGAGTCTGTCCAGCGGCAAGCCAGACCGTGACTTCCTGTGTGACGGCTCCGTGGATGGAGGCCTCCTGCAGAAAATGAACATGATTTGTAATGGAGAGAGCAGGATGGTGGTGGGGGTACAGGAGTAGGAGGAGGAGGAGGAGGAGGTGGTGGTGGTGGTGGGGGAGGTGAGTGGAGGACTCGAAAAGGCCGATTTCCTGTGTAGTAATTCATTAAAAGCTCAGAGAGTTTTGGCCAATGAATCAAATTACCGTTGTTTGTTTTTACCTACTCGCTCTGTGTGTAGCCTGTGTTGCCACTGAGTGTGAGTGTGTGTGTGTGTGTGTGTGTGTGTGTGTGTGTGTGTGCGCCTGCACCATCTGCTGTATTTGCCGAGCGCCTCCTCAGGTTTCAGCCCCGGTCCCTCTTATCGTTCTCCTTCTGAGAAAAGCTGAGCCTCTACCTGCCGCTCGCCCTCTTGCTGGCTCGCTGGGGGGGGGATTTGCAGTCATTGGTCTGATGCTGTTGTTGCGTCGACCAGATGACCAGATGCCCCCTTCACTGCTCGAGCAGTGAGGAGAAAAACACCCTCTTCCTACCAACACACAGCGAGCATGAGCCAAGTCTGGAATTCTGAAGGATGCCAGTTGCCTCGCAGAGCAGAGCGAGTACTATGGGTGTATTTTTAGGCCCGGGGCGGGGGGTGCGTTCAACAGCCAGACTGTACACAACTCTGAGTGCTCAATGCTCGACGCGCGCGTACGCGATGAGGAATAATGCAGATGACGCAGTTTACTGTTGCTCTCTCGCACTCGCACGAAAAGTTAATTTGCACGGGATGGACGCTCGCCGCACCGAGGTGGCGTGAGGGCCACGGGGATTCAGAGGGTTTGTCCTCACGTAAATGACGAAATAGAGCAACGCAGTGTTAAAAATCCCATTTATTTTGTGCCTCATTTATCCCCAGTGACCCGTCGCTGCTGGTTTCCAGTTTCCCACGGGGGAGGGGCGGAGCCTGAGAGACGGGCGGCACATGTGTCAAATCAACCCCTAGGGGGAGATTAGACGACACACACACACACACACACACACACACACACACACTGGCGTTGGTCCACTTTGGGGGAAAACAAGTTGCTGCAAATTGTTTGACAGCGGGAAATGTGAGCGACGGACTTTTCGGATTATGAGCGCGTTTGTGTGTCTGCGAGGCCGTATTGTGTGTGTTGTGAAAGAGATTTGGCACCTTTGTCAATTTCCCCACCGGGGTAAATACATTCGATTTGTGAGCCTCTGTGTGTGTGCGTGTGTGTGAGAGAGAGTGTGTGAGTGTGTGTCTATTTTATTTAATGCTGTGCAGAAAGTGAGTAGGCAGATGAAGAGAGAAGAGACGCAGCTGAAACTGGGCACACACACACACACACACACACACTAATGCATTCAGTGCTGGTGTTTATTTGAGTGGTCCAGTGAAAGATGTGTTTTGAAGATGTGGCATCTGCTGCAAGACGACACTCACAGCAGATCAAGCAAAGCCTTCTGGGAATTTTGGGTGGGTGAGAAAATAAAAGTATGATTTAAAACAAATAAAGAAAAATCATAAATTTCGCCTCACATTGCAGCCTCGAACATCCCACCCTCAACCCCCACCCCTACCAACACCACCCAAAAAAAAGTCTTCCTGCGATTCCCTGGAGGTCTGCGTGTGTTGAGTTGCAGCTGCTGAAACTTTGGAATGGAACTCTTTAAACCGGATTAATTCATCCGTGTGGTGTAAAAGCGTCGCTGCTCACTTGGCTTATTTAAAGTGGGATGTAACTGGCCGTGCTAAGTCGGTTCAGGCTACATTCATGGCCGATGGGGTGTTTTTTAAAATATATTTACTATTTATTTCTGGCCTCCTCTCCCGCCGCTCTGCTCTCTCCTGCTCTCCATCTTAATAACGCTGTTATGGATATGCAAATGGCGATAGTGCAGCTTTTACGGAGGGCTGAGGGGGAGTGTGTTATTTTGATTTCTAACGGACCCTTTTTACTCAGTTATGAAAATGCAAATTGCACCGAGCCGCCGGGCTGAAATGGAGCCGGGGGATGGAGTGGCCCCTGCAGCTGCACGCTCCAAAATCCTAAAATCCGCTGGCGAGGAGGGGCCTCCGCCTCCTCACTGCAAGCAGATGAGTTTAACAAAAAAAAAAAAAAAGAAAAATTATATGTGGAAAAAAAATATCTGCTTTCTGGGACTTCATCATCATCGGCATCAAGATGCAGGCGAAGACAAACCTCTCTTCTTTTGAGAATGCAGGAAGCTGCTGAGGATGACAAATAATCACTTGGAATTATTGCACTGTTTTTTCGGAGACCTGCTGTGCACCTGAAATAATTTGACACAAGCCAACAGAAAAAAAAAAAAACGAGATGTGACGGTTGAAACGAGCCCTGGGTTTGTTTTTCAGTGTTTTGCCGGCCCGAGCTGCCCGGGACGGCCGAGCTGCAGGCCGCCGGCAAACATCAGCGCAGGTCTTCAGCAGCTGCAGCAGCCGCAGGCAGCATAACACTGCTGCTGCTGCTGCTGCTGCTGCTGCTGCTGCTGCAGCTGCAATGTGCAGCAGTGTGTGTGTTCTGCATGTTAAAATGCTCCGTGTGTTTTCATGCTACGCCTGGGGTTTTTTTCCGTGTTCATGTGAGTGTGTTTGCGTCACACGGCAGCTGCTCTCGAGGAAGCGAGGGGAATTGGTGGCGTGGCTTGTCAGCTGGGGGAAGGATGGATGGATGCATGGATGGATGGATGGATGGATGGATGGAGACGGATGCAGGAAGGAAAATCAGGGTTGTGGTGCTGAGAAAAAAAAAATGAGGCTGAAAAACTGACTTCCTGGAAGGTGAAGGAACTCCGGAACCTTGTGAAGTTCACACCCACCAGCAACAAAAAAAAGTCTCAGCCTCAGACTCCGCCCTCCAGACCAGAAGAGGGCGCTATCAAAGCCCCCCTGTAGCCACTAGCTGCCAGAGCAGGACGCTACTGGTTTCTGCAGCCAATCAGCTTCCAGCGAGCCGAGATGTTTCCCCTCGGGGGGGGGGCAGACAGGAATTGATTCCATGGCGAGGCACCGCTCGTCCAAACTAAATGGCTTTAAGTCCTTCGTCAAGCACGTAATTACTTTCTGAAGGTCCGTGGAGTGTTTTTCCCTCTCCTGCTCCCCTCTTTATGTCGCTGCTTGATCATCAGAGGCTTTGCTTCAAAGTGTTCCAGCCCCCAGATTCCCTTTAATCGACACACACACACTCACGGCTGTTTGCTCTGCGGGGGTGATGGCCAATCAGCGCCGTCTTAAAGACTGGATTTGTGTCCAGGCTTCTTTTTCTATTTCTCCCCCACATCCCCCTCCCATCCCCCCCGCTCTGGACAGCTGGGTATCAATCTAGAGCTGGCGGGGTCTTCGTGCTGATCGTAATGCTCAGCCAGAGACCCTGCTGCTGCTGCTGCTGCTGCTGCTGCTGCTGCTGCTACTGCTGCTGCTGCTGCTGCTGCTGCTGGTACTGCTGCTGCTGCTGCTGGTACTGCTGCTGCTGGTACTGGTGGTTATCAGAAGCTCTGGGATGCTCAGAGTCGGACTGTCAGTTCCCTGAGATTTTGCTGTTTTTGTGTGATAATATTTCCCTGTCCTCAGGGTTGGATTTTTCAAATGTGGCTCTCTGGGGAAAAGAAAGTCGTCGTTGCACGTTGAATAATTCATGGCGTGTTGCCTCGACAGCCTTTACATTATGTCATTCTGCATGACAGTTGAGGCGCTGTTGATTTGAGAAAACGGCAACAGGTTGCACACACAGTAAATATTTCAGTTGGACAGTTGAATTTCCCTCCTTCTGCTTCAGATCTGAAGAAAAACTGGCTAAATGTTCTTCTAACCAGCCGTTTTCTGATTTGTGCACGAGAACCGAGTCGGAGAGATACAAACTCATGAGTGGCCTTAATAAAATCAAAGACCAGCAGAAAATGTTGGTCTGCGTGAGGCCACAACATTAACCTACTTCTACCTCGGCCAAGAGTTCAGCCAGAAAACGTTCAATCCAGGAAAAACAGGCCAGATTCAGAATGAACTGTTTACATCCTCTGTATCAAATCAGGATTACTGCCATATTAGGCCAACCAGAAGCTGTGAGCTGCTGTTCCTCCCCAGAAGGTGCAGCTGTGTTAGCTCCCCAGCTCCCAGCAGAGGCCTTTCTTCTTCGCTGGTGCCCATCTGGACTCTTAGAGTTTGGCCTCTACCATCAGCACCACGGTGCTGTTGGCAGCAGACTGCAGTCTGGTATTATGAACAGTGTCCAAACTGTTCTGGAAGCCAGGAGCTTTTTCTTGTTGTTTCAGCCCCAGTTTGTCGTCTCCTGGTTGCAGAAGCAGCACCAGTAGCTGGTGACCACGGTCGATAAGCACCGCCGGGTTATTTTCTGCTCCCGCACAATTAACCAGTGTCTGCGGCCTCGCTTCTCTTTCTCTCCAAGTCACATTTTCCTTCCCACGCTGCCTGCTCCAGGCTTCCTACAGACGCTTCCTGTCAGCTGAAACTCTCTCCGGCTCAAGTGTCGGCAAAGAACACAGGAAAGCCCGTGACGGGCCAGAGAATCGGGATGTCGTCAGGTGGCGAAGCTTTGAGCGTCAGATCGTCTCATCCAAGATCATGAGCAGGATGATTGCAAAAATAATGACCTTGATATTGCCAGAATTATTAGAAGTAATTATTAGAGTCATTGGCTAGAGTTGGTATCGACCCCGACACCTAGTAAACACATGGCCAGTGTCGCAGATACCGATGATATCACCAGGATATCGGTACTTTCCAATCACGACTCGCGTATCTTCAAATCTGCTCAATCTGAATGACTGAATGTTCGTGACCTTCAAGTGTTTCTGCCATTATTGCTTTCACCGCGTGGATTAATAATTGGCTAAAACCCAGATGTACATTTTGAGTAAAGCGTTTTAGTAACTAGAAAACACTGTTGGGAAAAACCTGTATCTGTACCGCTGGGTCTGTGGGATGTCGGTCGGTCGGTCTACAGTCGGTCGGTTGTTCTCCACTCTTGCAACGTGGAGGAACGGCTGGAGCCCAACGCTGGCCTTCACAGACCGGTGCAGACCGGTTAGGAGTAGTTACACCCCCCTCCCACTCCCCTCCCTCTCATCCGCTCCCCCCATGGCGCCTCTCCATTCTCTCAGTCTGAATAATTTAACAAAGCAAAAGAGGACTTTGCCCGAGTGGAGAGGTTGGTTGGGATTAGAGACGATCCCGGCGGGGCCACAGGTAGCGAGGGCGGACGGACGGACGGACGGCGGCCGTTTGAAGTTGGAGACGAGCTAGACGCCGCCGTGCTGGTCGCGCACGCCGTCGGGTGTTTAGCCTGGCGGGAAGAATCGCAGGTCTGGGAACCCAAAGTGCGAGAGCGCCGCTCTTCCTTTCTTCCTCTCGCCGCCGTGAGACTTGGCTAATGTAAAAAAAAACAAAAAGTGCAGCTCCACTCTGCGTCCACCGGGGGGCTTTTTTTTTTTTTTAAATTGCGTTGGCGTCACCAGCCTCTCTGGTCGCCATGGAGACGGAACCTTTGCGTCCATGGTGGAGCGCAGACCACCGTGACCCAGACATTTTCCTGCAGGGGAGCCGAAGCAGCTGGGAAATTGTGGCGCTGAAGAACGATGGCTAGCGGGCGGCGGAGGAGGTCGATTCTGACGGCAAAGAAGTTGGATGGTGGATTTTTAAAAAAAATCTATGTATGTTTGTTTGCTGTTGGGTTCCTTTTTCTTTTTATGAAGAAAGCAAATCTCTAATGACAGTGTCCACAAACAAATTGATCGTGTTGATTGGTCTGTGTATGTATGACAGTGGGTATTTAGCTCTTTATTGAAATGACTCTGAAAACACCGAAAAATTGATGAAGTAAAACTAAGTTATGACTTACTTTTAATTTCATTTCTTCTAGTTCGGCAGGCCCGAATAAAAAGCTTAACGGGCCACAGATGGCCCCCGGGCCTTAGTTTGCCCACGCCTGATGTAGGATGACGACCCTGACGTGAACCTCTCCCTCTGCCTCTGTGTTTCTGCAGGTGCCCCTGGTTGACGAAGGTCATCTCCCCCGCTGTGCCTCTCTACAATGGCCTGGTCTTCCTCTTCGTCTTGGCCAACTTCAGCCTGGCCACCTTCATGGACCCTGGAGTTTACCCCCGAGGTGGGTCCGCCTTCTCTGTCTCTGACGTAGTTTCCTCGTCCTCCTGCTCTCTACCGCCGCCCTGCTGGCTGTCACAGTCTTGCATTGGGAGTTGACGTGAAGCGCAAGCCGGTTTAGTTTTGACTGTGCGAAACAATGAAATAAGATAAAAGAGAGATGTGGCTGAGCGGTGGACTCACATCTGCTCGGAACATCATCAAGAAAAAATTGAGAGAAAGAAAAGAATGAGAGAGTTTGGCGCTGACGGAGGGTTTTTTTCCAATTGTGTCACTGATGTGTTCACCATCCTCCCTGTGAGGTCATCCAGGGATGGGAGAGCTTCTCTCACTTCGGGGGAGGGGATTTTTTTTTTTTTTTTTTTTGGGAAATCTGACTCTCTGGTTTGAAGTGACATCATTAGTTTCCCAGGCAGGTGGATCTCCGGAGCACCTTCCTCCTGCTTCCTCCTGCTCCCTCCTGCTCCTTCCTGCTTCCTCCTGCTTCCTCCTGCTTCCTCTTGCTTCCTCCTGCTTCCTCCTGCTTCCTCTTGCTTCCTCCTGCTTCCTCCTGCTTCCTCCTGCTTCCTCCTACTCCTTCCTGCTCCTTCCTGCTTCCTCTTGCTTCCTCCTGCTTCCTCCTGCCTCCTCCTGCTTCCTCCTGCTTCCTCCTGCTTCCTCCTGCTTCCTCCTGCCTCCTCCTGCCTCCTCCTGCTTCCTCCTGCTTCCTCCTGCTTCCTCCTGCTTCCTCCTGCTTCCTCCTGCTTCCTCCTGCTTCCTCCTACTTCCTGCTGCTTCCTCCTGCTTCCTCCTGCTTCCTCCTGCTCCCTCCTGCTTCCTCCTGCTTCCTCCTGCTTCCTCCTGCTTCCTCCTGCTTCCTCCTGCCTCCTCCTGCTTCCTCCTGCTTCCTCCTACTTCCTCCTGCTTCCTCCTGCTTCCTCCTGCTTCCTCCTGCTTCCTCCTCATCGACCTTGCACTGGTTAAAGGTGCATTCAGTAAATCATCTGCATCTCTCTGTCCTTGAAATGAGAAAAGTCACGTTCAGTAGTTTTTTTCCCGCTCGCTTCACTTGTCAGAGTGAATTCCCGCTTCTGGTAGCCTCTGTGATGTCACAAAGGGAACTGATACCTCTCACGTCAGTGAGCACACCTGCAGACAGGTGTTGGCTCTGCCCTCATCAGTTTTGCTGCTGGGAATCTCAGCCTCGGGATGTGATGTGTGAGTTTTTTTTTCGCTCATTCTTTTCACTTTAGAGGAGACGAAGCCGCTGAATGCTCGTGCGAAGCAGCGTTCGTTAGTGAACAGAAGTGAACAGTGCGTTGTCTCGGATGCGGGCGTCCGCAGGAAGGAGGTTTCCTGGCGGAGGAGACGCTGTGCTGCCTCCGGACCAGCGGTTTGGCCTTTTAAAATCTATTTGAAGGGTTTGTGCCGGCCGTAATAACAGAGCGCTCGGCGCTCGTGAAGCTGTGTTTTTTTTCCCCCTCTTTTTGCCGCTCCGACTCGTGAACCTCCGTCGCTCTCTGTGTTTCGGATCAATGTAATCGCCGCCGAGCGGCAAAAGTTCCAGGCAGCAATTAGTGGAAGAGGAGCAGGCAGCGTTTGCCGCATTTATCCATAAACTGTGAAATGATCAGTCATGCCGGAGCTCCCTGCACACTGCGCCTCTCTGCCTTTTGTTTAACTGACTTTTTGTTATATATTTTAATCCAGCTTTTTAGCCAAAAAAAAGAAAAAGAAAAGAAAAGGCCTCAGTGGGAGTGAAGTGGAACCAGTTAATTGCCATAAATGGTTTGACGGAGTGGCAGCGGGAGGCTGAGCGTGCGCGGCTCCTCAGTTTACGTGGAGGTGAAAAGGCAGCGGGAAGCCAAACTGTGCCGAGGCCGCAGCTTTAATTACAGCGCCGAGTGTGAAAAATTCATGGCGACGGTTTAAGAGCCGCTGCCGCTGCCGCTGCCATCACACGCGGGTCAAGTGCCGCCTAACGAGCCGGTGACATTAAGAGGCGCGAGGCGAGAAGGTGGCCACGCTGGAATGGGAATGAGTAAACACACAGCGCTGCCGTCCCGTGTTTTAACCGCCTGCGGCTGCGTTTCTGTTGGGGTTTTTTTTTCCCTCTGATTTTAATTTCTCCGCCGTCTCCTCCCGCCGCCAGCCGACGAGGACGAGGACAAGGACGACGACTTCCGCGCGCCGCTCTACAAGAACGTGGAGATCAAGGGCATCCAGGTCCGGATGAAGTGGTGCGCCACCTGCCACTTCTACAGGCCGCCGCGCTGCTCGCACTGCAGCGTCTGCGACAACTGCGTGGAGGTTCGTGTGTGTGTGTGTGTGTGTGTGTGTGTGTTGTTTGTTTGAGGAATTAGAGCAAATGTTTAGTTGATACATGGCCTCAGTTTGAGCTGTTTGTCAACAAAATGATGGTGTTGTCCTGCAGCTTTTAGCGTCATGCTAACTGACTAGTGCTAAATCTCTTGTTCTATTATATACTATAGTAATACTATACATATATATATATACACACACATATATATATGCATTGTGTGTAAAGACAGTGTTCCTCTGCCCCCACTCAGGACTTTGACCACCACTGCCCCTGGGTGAACAACTGCATCGGGCGGCGGAACTACCGCTACTTCTTCCTCTTCCTGCTGTCGCTGAGCGTCCACATGGTGGGAGTCTTCTCCTTCGGCCTCATCTTTGTCCTGCACAACCGAGAGAGGCTGGGAGCGCTGCACACCACCGTCACGTATCCTTGCGCCCGCCGCCGGTGCATTAGCAGCTGATAGACGCTGTTGTTATTTCTGCGTGTCAGTCAGTTTTGCACTCACTCGTTGTCAAGCCTGACCTTCGGCATCCAGACTGGTGGTGATGTGTGTCGCGGGGCTTTTCTTCATTCCGGTCATGGGACTGACGGGGTTCCACATGGTGCTGGTGGCTCGAGGTCGAACCACCAACGAACAGGTGGGGGCGCCGATGCCGTTTTCCTTGTTGGCACCTCGAATTAGCACTGACGGACTCAAACATCTGCAAGCGTCTCTGCCTGTTTGTTGCTCCAGGCGGCCACATTTGTAATCAGTTCCTGAATGTTTTAGAGCAACTCTGTCTGAGGCGTCGCGCAGTCCAGACATCCAGGGGGCGCTGCCTTCATTGGAAATAATAAATGCATGGAAATCAGAGCAGCAAACATCGGCAAATAATCTTTTGCTGCCATTTGTATTCAAGCTTTGGGCGTCTGTGTGTGTGTGTGTGTGTGTGTGTGTGGGTGGGAGTTTGTGTGCGTGCGTGCATGCGTGTGTGCATTTGTGTGTGTGTATTTGTGCGTGTCCTTGCTCCTCTAAAGACTTTCCCTTTTCCTCAGGTGACGGGCAAGTTTCGTGGAGGAGTAAATCCCTTCACCAGGGGTTGCTGTGGTAACGTGGAGTATGTCTTGTGTAGCCCCCTGGCGCCGAGGTAAGATGCATTCTAATGCTGTGTGCGTGTGTGTGTGTGTGTGTGTGTGTGTGTGTGTGTGTGTGTGTGTGCATATTCCTCCATTGTGGTTTTCTTCCCGCATGCACACATTTTATTGATCGACTATTAACTATCTGTGGCACTTGAGGGAGGCACATGTTTGTGCATCCTTGTGTGTGTGTGTGTGTGTGTGTGTGTGTGTTTGTGTGCACGTGCCCAGTAGTGCTAGTGGAGGTGTGTCTCTGCCTCCGTCTGGGAGAGTGGGAGGAGCTGCACTGCTTGAGCAGCGCCGAACGGAAGCCGAAGCGAAAAGCTCGCTCTTATGAACGTGAATGTAAAAATGCAACCGACGCCTGCTGCCTGTCAGCAGCTGCCGGGGCGGCTCCGGTTCTGGCGACGGACCCGGCTGATACCGAATGACCTGCTACCCGAAATATGCGGAGCCTGCTCCGAGTCCTGAGTTGCACCCATTTTTCCAACCCCGGCGAGTCACGGCGCCGAGCGCTGAGCATTGGCATAAATCACTGTGACAGGCCTTTTTAATTATGAAGAAAAACGCCACCGCCGGCCTCACGTAGCGGCTGCTGTCCAGTCAGCAGATGCCTGTTTCGTTAACCGGCGGGATCCGTCGAGCCAGCGCTGGAGCAAAGTGCCTGACTAGTCTCGTCTCCGCTCCCTGCCGAGATGTGAGCCGCCTCTGGGGATTTTCTTTGCTCCACGCGTGTCGACACACCGACAGCATCACGCGGTCGCTGCGGATTCCTGCCGCTGTTACAGGCCTCGCTGCATTGCTCCCGTCTGATTGGCCAGTTAGATGTGTGTATGTGTTGTGAACCACTGACTGTTTAGAAAGATCGGTGGTAGTTTCAGTTTCAAAAAGGAGGTTGATGCAGAATGGCAACTGCATTCTATTGTTTGGCCAGCAGGGACCGCCAAATATGGTTGCAAAAACACACCAAAGAAATTACTGATTGTTGATACAGAAAGGAGCCCTGAATTCATAGGTTAAAAATTTTCATGTTGGTCTAAATTGATTTAAATAGACCCTGGTGATGATTTTTTTATCCAATTTGGTCTAAATTTGAATAAAAATGGCCCAAAAAGTTGTAGGCGTGGCTCTATTTTAGAAGCCAGGTGCAAGTCAGCTGACTAACTAGTGGGCGGGCGTTGAGGCAATGGCAACAATGGTGCAAACATGCAGCAGACCAAGTGTGCCAACCACGTCAGGTAACCGGGGAGTGCAAGTGGGTGTTTTATTTTTATTTTTTTTCTGCAGATACTTCCTGGACCCCAGGAAAAAGGCTCCTGTGAAAATCCAGCCCCCCTTTATCAGGCCCGATCTGTCCGACAGACAGATCACCATCAAGGTCAGCGACAACGGCCTCCACAGCACCATCATCAGGGCCAAGGTGAGAAGTTTGCTCCTCATTTCACATCTCCTAACAGCGACGCTAACATGGTTAGCCGAAACATCCAGCGTAGCCTCAACACCGTCGGGCTGCGCAATGGCATTGCCTGCAGCTACGTAGATTACGGTTTTGAACGCAAACTCTATGTTAGACGAACGTGAGTTTGCATGGAAAATAATTTTACGTTGGAGACAACTCAGAAATACGGGACAAACCCCGTCCCATATCAAAATATTCAAAACGGGACGCACCATTTCATTGTCAAATACGGAACAATTCTGTATTTTAAAGGACGGTTGGCAACTCTTCGCCCTCGGTGTGTTCAGTGTGTCAGGGAACTGATTTCCTTTCTCCCTCTGCAGTCCAAAAGCAGCCTGGACGGCCTGGACGAGAAGGAGATGCAGCCGCCGCTGCCCCCCAAAGCCGACAGGTACAACCAGCTGAAGGGCCACATGACCTCCAGTGAAGGTGAGACGTCGGTTGACAAACCTCTCGCCCGCCGCCATCGCCGCTCACATTTCTCATTTTCTGCCAGCCAGGTGCGAGAGCAATTCCCAGCCTCGACTACCCCCACCCACACACACACACACACACACACACACACACACCCCCCGAGACTAACCCGCCTTGGTCCCAGTGTTGTGACTTGCCGTTTGTTTTGCGTGATGAATTTCCGTCCCGGCGGTGAGGCCGTGGCCTTTTCTTCCATGCTGGGCGGGAGGAGATGATTTATGAGGCCTGTTTTTCAGCATCAGCTCCAGATTTGTAGTGAAGATTTCTCCACTTGAATCACGGCACTGTGAATCACCCTCCCGTGTCTTTTTTTTTTTTTTTTTTTTTTGGGGGGGGGGGGTGGAGGGGTTTTAAAGAGTTAGCAACAAATCTCTGCCATCTGGAGGAAGTGGAGAGAAATAAGCTGTGTAATCAGGACTCCAACCAAATGAGACTGTCAAAGTCGTTTGTGCCAATTAGCTTTGACAAATCCAGCTTTGTTGGCGGCTCTTGCGGCTAGCGGCGTTAGCCGGCAGTAGGCTAGCCGTGTTAGCGAGATACTATTGGTCCGCTTACTAATGGGCCGCATTACAGTAGGTTCCCACACACAGAGGATCTCCCGCATTATTCCAGGGAGTGAACCCGCCTCGCTGCCGCTCCTCTGCAGGCGGAACAATACCGCACTCTGGTGGCGGCTGCTGAATACTGCAGCTAGCGTGGAAGCGTTCTCCGGGACTTTTCTTCTGGGTTGGGGGACTTGCACTTCTCGCGTTTTGCTGAAGGACAGTTTGAAAAAGATGGACAGGAAGCGGGTGCAGGATTGTACATTTTTACTGGTGTTGGAATGTTTGTACCTTGAGGCGGCCGCAAGACAGCGAGAGAAAGAACTCTTACAGCACGACTCGCTCATCACTTCCTTGGTAATTCTGATCTTTCTTCGTGTGTGTGTGTGTGTGTGTGTGTGTGTGTGTTGTAGAGAGTTCTCTCTCGGGTAAGACCCACCCTTCAACTCCAGCCATGTACAAGTTCAGGCCTTCATTTGGCACCATGCCCAAAGTCCATTACCACACTGCCGGAGAGAAGGTAGGACGTCACCTGCTGGTGATATACGTACATATAGATCTAATGCAAATATCCATCAAGAAGATTTCCATCATACAATAAAAATCAGCACATTTGAATTTTAATTGAGTATTTTTTTCAGATTGTCATGGCTGACGAGAGGAAGACGTCGGCCATCCTGGAGGAAGGCGTGCGCGGCCACGACTACAAGTCGGAGCCCAACCTGGACCTGCCCGAGTACACCAACGCTCCGCTGCACCGCACCTTCCGCTCGTCCCCGCTGCAGCTGGACGCTGAGCCCGTGGCGTCGCGCTCCCTCAGCCTGAGGCAGGGCCAGCGGCGGCCCGGACGGCGGCCAGCTGCCGGCGCTGCCCGCAGGCGCTGCCCCGCAGGCGCCCTACAAGAGCGTCTTCTCGCCCAACACCCTCTCCAACCGCAACGGCAGCCTGTCCTACGACAGCCTGCTCAACCCCTCGGCCGGCGCCCCCGAGTGCTCCGCCCACCGCGGCCTGCCCTCCGTGGGCTTCCACTCGCCCTACCTGCCCACCAAGATGTGCCACATCCGCGAGCCGGAGCTGCTCCGGCGCCAGGTGGCGCCCGCCTACAGTCCGGTGCTGGCGCCCAGGGCCCTGGGGAGACAGTCCCCCCACCTGCGGGAGCGGGACCCCTCCCCGGTGCGCTACGACAACCTGTCCCAGACCATCATGGCCTCCATCCAGGAGCGCAAGGAGATGGAGGAGCGGGAGAAGCGGCAGATGCAGCTGCAGCTGCAGCACGGCCGCCCGCACACCCACGTCTACGCCCAGGACGCAGGCTACGGCGGCGGACTCGCCCACACCGCCTGCTACCAGGAGGCTGGGGGGCACCGCGGCCCCCCCGCCTCCTCCCGAGGCCCCACGCCGCCGGCCTGCGCTGGCTCCAGGGACAACCTGGTGGGGTGGGGCTGGCGAGCCACGGGCAGCGGACGCCCGTGCTGCGCGCACGCCGCCGCGGCTCCACGCTGGGCCGCGCCCCGGACTTCCTCCACCTCCCTGCACACGGACCACAGCGGCAGCAGCAGCAGCGGCGGCCACGGCAGGGCCGAGGGTCCCTACCGCTCGCCGGCCCACCAGCCGCACTCCCGGCCCCGCCCGCGCCCCCTCCTACCCCCACCACAAACTGGCCTACATGGGCTCCCACGAGAGGACAGAGTCCAGGTAGGAGCCCTGCCCCCCCTCGCCAGGCATGCTGCATGTGTTTCTAACTGTGGGCGTCACACTCATCACTTTCTTCACACTCTCTTGTCGCTCGTCCCGCTCGGATTCCTTCGCTTTGGCCTTTTGCTGGTTGCAGGGTGACCAGGGTTCGAATCCTGGTCTCCGCTGTGAGAAATTTATCTGGCGACTTGTCCAGGGTGTCACCCTGCCTTCGCCCTATGACAGCTGGGATAGGTTTCAGCAGACCCTAAGCTCGGGAAGAAGCTAAAAATGAATGGATGGACGGTTACAGAGTTCCCATGATCATGGAAAACCTGGAAAAGTCATTGGATTTTGTAAAAAAATCACAGATTTTTTTTTTTTTTTTTATAAAAAAGTCATGAAATTTGACCGTGCCCTTTACAAACTAGCAGAATTAGCTTGTTGTTGTACCCAATTGTAGGCCTCTGCGTTCTCATGTCTCCAGCAGTGTGGTGAACCGGCGCTGAAGACCTGCACAAACACTGTGTCTGTATTTTGAATGTTTGAAGCAACTATTGTACCAAGACATAATTGGCAAAGGCTCTCGTGTCCTTTTAAGCGTGGAAATTCTGTATTTATAGGTTGCAGTAAGGTCGTGGAAATTTCATGCGAGGTCATGGAAAAGTCATGGAAAAAATTTGAAATTTTGCCTGAAAAAAACAAGGATAAAAAAAAAAAAGAATAGATTTTTGTATCAATCCGCCAGATGAATAAAGTTGCTTGACTTCTCTCTGTCTCTTTCTCCCTCCCTCACTATTGCATGTTTCCCTCTGAACTCATCTTGTTTTTTCTTCGCATCCTCTCATCAGTCATGCTTCTGCGTCAAACCGTCGCTCTGCTCTGCTCTGCTCTGCTCTGCGCCACTAACCCGCCGCCGCCGCCGCTCTGTGTTGTATTTTTTGAATTACCGCTTGAATAACGTCCCGTCCCGTTGTTGTGTGTCCCACCCAGAGAGGCGCTGAAGGTTAACGGGCAGATGGACTGCCACCCCAGCGCCGCCGGCGTCCCCCTCAGCCCCGGCCGCCACAGTAGTGTCAAAAAGGTGACGGGGGTCGGAGGCACCACGTATGAGATATCAGTGTGAGAAGATGGGGGTGGGGGCGGGGCAGCAGCCCGGCTGGAATCCCGCCAGAAGGAGATTCTCCCAGTACTTCCTGTCTTTGGAACCATTCACCACCAATTAGAGGACGTTCCTGGTTGTTTGTCGGTGTCGGAAGAAACAAGTGAAAACAAGCAAACAAACAAAAACGCGACTGTATGTGACTGTCATGGAGATGAGTCGATCTTAAGTTAATAATAGAAGGTTTTTCTTCGTGTGTGTGTGTGTGTGTGTGTGTGTGTGTGTGTGTGTGTGTGTGTGTGTGTGTGTGTGTACCGTCGCCATGGTTCTTACGACGGTCTGCCGTCGCCGTTTGTGCTCTTGAAACGTACGTCGTCGTTGTCGTCGTCGCTCCGAAACTACAACAACACCGACAGGAAGTGAAAACACGCAAATGCCGCGAGAGAGACAGAATGATTGAGAGAGAGAGAGAGAGAGAGTGTGAGTTGTGGAGATGTGAAGTGAACGGTGTCCTGGTGCTGGTTCCCCCACCTCAGCGATCCACTGAGAAACCCGGTTCACTTGTTTTTGCTCCGGGGTTGAAAACTCCGTTTCGCCGAGGGAGGACGTTTCTCCGGAAGGCAGCCAGCAGGGGGCAGCAGCGGCGTGGAAGCTTCTGACAGTCCAGTCGTGCTCGTTTCTTCCGAAGCTTCCCTGTTTTTTTTTTGTTTTTTTGTTTTGTTGTGTGTGTTTCCAACATGACACGAGTGCTCGTTTGGAGGGCCCAGAGGTCAGAGGTCAAGTTCAGCCCATCTGTTTATGTTTTTGTCTTGAACCACATAAAGTAAAAAAAAAAGAACAGGCGTTGTGAAAGAAGATTTTGGAGCCCATGTCGTAAAACGAAAAAGATTTGTTCCTCTGTTCGTTATTCTGTGTTATTCAAATGAGTTACTCAAACCTGGAATGGATTTTTCTTTTTGTTTTTCCTTTGAAATTTGAGTGCAGTTTGTTCGGATAAATTATGAACTAAATTAAGAAAGATCCTTGGCAGAAGTCTGTTCTACCTTGCGGTGTGGTGAAATCTAATAACAAATCATGCAACCAGAGAAAGCAAAATATTGAATTTACACTGACTTGTGTGCAAAAAAACCCAAAACCCAAACAAAAACAAAATAAACATAAATTTGAAGTTGAAGAGTTGCTGAAGTCCCGGCTGGAGGACTGATGATGTCACAGCAGCGGCTGTCTGGTACAGCTTCAGTGTTACACCCCCACTCAGTTTTTCTTTTTCTTTTGTTTTGTTGTTGTTGTTTTTTTAAATGACACTTCACATTTCTTAGCGTAGTTCCTTTTTTTTTTTATATGTATGTATATTAATTTATATTTAGTGCCAACTGAGTATGAAAAAGCCGTGATAGAATTCACAGGTATGTAAAACAGGCTCGGCTGCGTGTGCAGTGAGAATGAAACAAACAAACAAAAGTTTGAAAAAAAAAAAAATTCCACACACAACCATTGTTGCCTTGAGAGGAGGAGGAGGGGCTCCAGCGGCGGGGGTCCAAGGCAGACGATTGGACGAGGACTGATGCGCTAACGGGGTAGGGGCGGGGCTGCAGAGGTCGGTGGCTGCGGTTTGAGGTCGTCCCTCACGAACACGTCTCACCCAGCTGCCTTAAACAGCGACGCCAGAACTGCAGCCAACCGTCGCTCTCGGCAATTAAGTCGCTGAATTGGCGAAAATCGTTGAAGATTCCGTGTTGTGCAACATGACACAGGCATGTATTTCATAGTCCAGCTCCGACCAGGGGGAGATGAGAAGAGTCCGCCCGTGACCTCTCCTCTCCTGCTCGCTCTGCTCTTTACAAAGTGCATGTTTTTTGGGGGAACCGGGCCCCTTGTGATGTCACAAAGGGCTCTGAAACCACTCAGAGGTCGGTCATTGGGTGTTGGCTCCGCCCTCTGACTGATGCTCTCGTGCCACCGTGTCAACAACTCCTCCGGAACACGTGAAAGGCCCCGACTTAAGCTTCAGCAGAAAGCTGAAACCCAGTGGGGGGGGGGGTTTTTGGCAGGAGGCCGCAAACAGGGGGCTAAATACGTTGTTCTTCTGGAAATTACTGCTTCACTGGGAGGAGGAATAAAAAATAAAGATCTATAAAGCGACAAACCCGGAATCCAAAGACCTTCTGCCGTTGTCGGCGGCGACAGGAAGCAAAGCAAACCTTTAAGTAGGAAGTTGAAAACGTTTGGCTGCTTAGTTTTTACTTGACGACGTCACTGAACTCCAGTGTGTCAGACTCGGGCTGCTCAGGGCTTTAAAATCTACACACTCGCTACCTGACGAGCCACCGCCTCCTCCTCCTACACCGTCGCTGTCATTCCTCCCAACAACTGCCACGTCCTCGGCTTCGACGGCCGCCCAAACTCCTGTTCCCCACTCTTAAAAAAAAATAAATAAATAGTGTCCCATCAGCCGCAAACTGACTTTTCTTTTTTTTTGAAACTCTCTAGAGAAATATCCAGTATGTATGGAGATATAGAATATTCTATAAATGTACACGTGTTCCTATTTTTGTGAAGAGGAAATATTTCCCAATGACCTGAACAGAGTAAAAAAACATATAATAAAAGTTTCCAACTCTTTTGCTGAGTGAATGTTTCTTTTTTTTTTTAACACAATTTCTTTCTTTCATATTTAATAATTTCATGTCTCTTGTGTCTGCGGCGCCGCTCTAATTTCCTCCTTCACTGCTGCTGAGGAACACAAAGAACCGAGTCCCGTTTCATTTTTCTTTTCGGGAATTTAATTTCAATTGGCTTTGAGAAGCCGAGTAGCTCCGCAAGCAAGTCGGTGCTTCACCGAGTTGTTTAGATAGTTATTAGCTGCTGTCTGTTATATGCAAACAACTGCTGTAAGGCAGGGTTTCCATCCCCCGGGCAGGTCAAACCAAAGACTGTAAACTTGGTCTCCATTGCCTCCCTGCTTGGCACTCAGTACTCAGGGTTGGAATTATAGGGTTAGATCAGCCAGTGACTCCCGGGCGCAGCACCGATGCTGCCCACTGCTCCATCAGGGGACGATGGGTCAAATGCAGAGGACAAATTTTGCATCCTTTGGGATGTGAAAATCACTGCGACTTTAACTTTGATACTTGAGTCTTTTTCTTTTTCTTTTTTTTACACGTGTATTTCAGCACAAAGGGCGTAAAACAAGAGGTGGTCGAATAGGAAGTGTCGGGGTGAGCTGAGCCAAATGATCCGATTCATTCAATCATTCGGCTCAGCGCTTCCCCATCACCTGCTCAGACCGTCGTCGACCATGCACTCAGCTGATTAGCAATTTAGTGTTAACAAGGAACACGACACGGGTTCACATTTGGCATAACAATGTGGTCTATGTTAACTAATGGTTGCGTGATATTCCATTCCCTGCAGCTCGTGACTCAAAAATCTACACAACAAACGCGACTTAACAATTTATAGATATTGTGAACGAACGCAAACGTGTGGTTTTTGACAGCTTTTATTGGAAGGTGGAGGAAACGTAAACATTTCAAACCATTTCAATGCAAAAAAAAGCGACATTTCATCATGATTATTATTATTATATATGTATTTACAGACGCGCTCCGAGTTGCGGCGTGCTGGGCAGAGAGGGTTAACAACTCAGTAAGTGTGGAGGGGAGGGGGCGCTGAAACTCAACATGCTTTGGCCAGTGGGAATGGAACGATGTGGAGAATGGAGGCTGTGTGTGTGTGTGTGTGTGTGTGTGTGTGTCTGACAGACAGACTGAGGTCTCACTGCTCCGTAACTCCGTGAACCGTCAGTATCTTTATAACTGGATTCTTCTCATGAGCTCTAGAACAGAGCTGATCAGTGAAGATCAGCTCTGGGGGAGGGGCGTTAACAATTACTTTCACGCTTGTGCATCGGCTGACACCCGTGGTTGTAACAAGCAGGCTAGGTTTATTTGGAAATCCTTCCCTAACAAAGTCTGCTTTAGAAAACAAAAAACGAAACAAGAAAAAAAGAAAAGAAAAGAAAGAAAACCCAATGTGGGAATCAGAACTATCACATGCCTCCTCCGTTCACAGTTCGGCCAGGAGTGACGATGAGGATGGAGAGCGTTCCGTGGTGCGAGAGGGTGCCGAGGAAAGGGGCTCGGCTCGCTCACTATCTGTCTATCTTGTACCCCCCACCCCCTCCCCTACCAGCGGCATCAAGGACTTGTGATCTTGAGGCAAAACAGATAATAATAATAATAATAAAAAAAAAAAATCCTAGTAATATGCAAGAGTCCAAATTCAGTTCGTTTAGAGTCTATTGTAGAAAAAGAGGAAAAACCGACACACTGAAGTTCAGCAGATTAAGGTCTTGGTTCTCAATTCTTCTCCTCGGCCTTCACCTCCTCCTTTGTCTCTGTCCCCTTTTTGTCGCCGTCGGCCTTGTCGTCTTCTGAGGCCTTGTCCTTGACCGACAGCTCCTCCAGCTTCTCCACCACGTCCTCGGCCGTCTCTGTGGCAAAACAGTGAGACGTGCCGTCAGCACGGCATCGTCGGCAATATTCACCTCCTAGTGGCAACTACAAACTCCGTTTAAAAATGTGGCACAACATCTGGACGGCGGCCCCACAGAGGGCCGGCGCAGTCAGACATTCTGCATGTTGATGTCGCAGACAGAAAAAGTTCTCAGCTGGAGTGAGCAGCAGAGAACAGAGTGAGTCTGCACACGCAGGAAACCCAAACACAAGCTCACCGGCAGAGAGGTCGTTTACAACAACAACAACAACAACAACAGGACTTACCGTCTTCCTTTGCAGACTTTTTGACTTGCTCCCTGCACTCCTCAAACTTCACCTTAAACTTCTGAGCATCTGCAATGAGAGGACGACAACATCAGCACAAACCGAGGTCAGACACACACACACACACACACACGGGCTGTTTTGCCCCCAGTGAGGTTGAAGGAGCATCTTTAAAACCGCTGAAAACGGACGAGTGCTTCAGTCACTTGACTTCAAGGCAGAGGGTAATAACTCAGTAATAGCAGCAGGGAAAGGATCCGGCAGAATACTCACTCTCTGCATTTAAGAAGCGTATTGCGAGGAGTTCGGGTTTGGGGCACTCGTCGGCGTAATCTGCTAGCGTGGTCCACACCCACGCCCTGTCGCTGCCGCTGTTGGGCTTCAGGTCCATCTCGGGTGTGACTGCGGGTCACAAGCAGAGGGTTAACCACGAGCTGGACTGTTGGCCAACTACTGTTTAGAAGTGCACACGAGGTGTTCAAGTGCCATTAGAGGTGGCGAGGCGTCGCCTCGGTCCACGTGTAGTGTAAACACCCAGAGGGAATAAAGGACTAGGATGCTGTTTACATTATGGGCTCATTGAATTTAACTGCGACTGGAGTTGCAGCCTGGACTCACTGTGATGATTGGCGCAGATCTTCAGGGTTCGGTCTCTCCTCATCAGGACGCGGATGGAGCCTTTCTCTTTGTGTTTAAGCAGCTTGATGTCGCCGGTCCCCCTCTCCTTCCACTCGGGTGGGTCGTTCTCCGACGCAAAGCGGTACAGTTTAGCCCGCCTGGAGGAGAGAGAGGGTTCTACACTTACAGGGGCGCCACTTAAAAAAAAAAAAGAAAAGAAAGAAAGAAGAAAAAAGGACATCGCTCTTGGAGCGCCGAGTCAACCTACATTTTGAAGAGTTCCTCCTCGTCCTCCTCTAAACTCTTCACCTCCAACTCGGGCAGGGACACGATGGGCTCGTAGTGGGGGTCGTGGTTGGATTCCTCGGGCGTTTCGTGCTCTTCCTGTTCCTGGACAACAAGAGACGAGTTGAGAGGAGGCTGAAACTGCGAGGCAGCGTGCGCCGTCTCTGCACATGGCTCTTGGAGCTCTGCTGGGACAGGGTGACTTTTCACAACCCAACAACAGGCTGCCGGGGCTTCAATGAGGGGGGGATTAAGGGGCTCACCGGCTAAGTACTGCTTTTGTGGAAGAAACTCGGCAGCTTTTGAGTAACGTTTGTTTCCTGCTGAGCCAAGCGTCTTTAGCAGTCACAGTTTTGCCGGGCTGCACGTTCTCACACTGATTGGTACCAACACAGAGCGCAGTGTTAAGTCTGGTGACACCGGCAACGCTCAGGTGTTTAGGCCAGGGGTCACCAACAGGTACCCCCCCCCAGGACGACATGACTAGCGCCCCCCGCAGGGCTATTTGAATAATAGCCCAACTTGTTGAGCTGTGTCTAAACTTCAACTTCATGCAACCTAGTTTAGTCACCAGATGTGTTTCCATGACAGTTTTTCGCAAAATAAAAAGCAACATTTCTAAAACGTTGACAACGTACAATATGGATACGTCTGGAAAACCTCCTCATGAGAGCGTTAAAACCTTTAAGCCATATTTGAGAGGTTGTTCCAAGTTGAGCTGTTTCCATCACCAGTTTTCATTGCCATATTTAGGTTTTGCGCAATTCTACGGGTCCTGGAAACGCAGCTATTGTTGATAATTATCAACAACTCATTAACGTGATCAGTGTCTTTACATAGATCAGTATCATTAATAATAAAAACAACATGTAACCGAGGAAGTTTGATATTACAGTAGAGTGATGCAAACTGGTTGCCCTTCATATGACTCGAAAAAGTTCTGTCAAGTTCACGCAGTGACAATCGTTCATCTGTGCGGAGATGCGCGGCGGCGGCGTGACGGTGCGGTAAAGTGCAGTCGACCCCCAGCGCACTTCTGGTTAGCGCTTTAGCCTTTGTAGCAAGTTGGTGCGCATTGTTGAAAATCGCTACGGGGGGAGGGAGAGCGCGTAGCATCGCTGCACTTTAAGTAACTGATGGCTAAAACTACTAAAACGGTGTATATTAAAAAAAAACATGCTTCATTTAACCGCTTATTTCGCGCCAGTGAAAGTTTCTCCGCTGTTTTTTGTTTGTTTGTTTTGTTTTTTTAGATCCCATGTGAGCTCCGCCAGCAGGGCCTCTCACTAGCACTTAGCTCGCAGCTAAAAGTTGATCACTGAGCCTTTGTCGCCAGTGCAAGTCACCCAATCCGATCATTTTGGTTGATCTTGCCAACAGCTACGAATACTTGACGACCGTATCCATCGCTGGGTGCCTAGTGATAACACCGCCCAGCCGCCGAGTCCGGCTACTGATGCTAAAGCAGCTTAGCAGGTGTTAGCAGCGCTCCGTGGACAAAGGCAGAGAACCGGCTGCTCTTTGCCGCACATATAGTGCAAGTGAGGTACCACAAGAACACACCATTCTTATCGTTCTTTTTTTTAACGATTACTTCTACACGTAGGAACACAACGACTCGATCACATTCGTTATTGGGGAAGCTAATAGGAATACGCGGCTACACTTCAAATTAGCTCTGAGCAGGAGAGAAGTAACAGATACTTTGTACCAAAGTTTGGCCCCCCAAACATCGCCGCGGTTATTGAAACCTGTGAAATAGTTTCAAAACGTTTGGTTTCACCCTCTAATAACGCTGTATAACATAAAAGGTAACCTCATTAGCATCATCACAGCGAGCTTTTTCTCTCTAGCCGGCAGCTTCCTCCTATACGAACACGGGGCGAGTTCCGACACCTGTCAAACTGTAATCCGTCACCAAATACGGGCGGCGGAGAATCAACGACAGACTGGATGATCCAGCGGGCGCGATCTCACCTTCGGGTCTGCCATTTTGTGGTAGATGTTTGCAGATTGTGGCGGTAAGTTTGGCAGCGGCGGCAGACTGTCCGTCGTAACACTGACTGGGCGCCGTCTCCCACTCTCACTTCCTGCCTGCAGCTACAGCTTTCGCGCGCCCAATTTCCTACGTAAGGCCCGCGCCCCACGTCCTGACAGGGCGCGCGACACCCCTGTCCCTCGCAATGCCTGTTTCAAAATGCAATGCGACAATACAGCTCCGCCACCAGATTTAAGGTCCAATGTACGGAACACTTACTATAATAATAATAAAAGAAAGGGACAAAAATGTAAATGCAATGCTTTTATTTATGGATCTGTTATAGATCCATAAATAAAAGCATAACCTCCGGCTATGTTATGGCAATGCCTTTGATTATTTTATGTTCTGTGTAAAGTTTGTATTCCCCCACCGTGAAAACGTAGTTTAAATTTTGCGTGGAATTTTCGCAAACCTTTATTTTTTTGGCCAAATAAAATGCATCTAACACCCTTACGAACTTAGGAACTCATGAAACGCACTACATTGCAGTCAATAAAATGCGGACTGTCTCTTTAAAACACTGTTCATGCCTGCACGACACGTGGTTGAAAAGAACTATGGCGGCGCCCTGTACGTTTTACTGAGTGACGGAGTTGAGACCAAATTTAGGAAGGCAAGAGTCAACACTCACAACTTTATTGTACATTAATACTAATTTCAAAACACGAGTAACCTCTAAAACTGGGATGTTTATATCGAGTCTTCTGTAGCACCGAAAAAGGATCTTAAGGTAAATGCGTTGTAGCTTTTATATTGTATTACTTGTGACGGGTCAGGTGTCTCTCTTTACTATTGTTTAAGTAATTGAACCTTTCTGACTATTTAAAGTACTGACAGGCTATGACACTTGGTGACATTCAATGAAAAGGAACTCATTTCAAACCATGTTAATGGGAACATTTTTCCTTACCAATGCACCACCACCACCACTCTCACAATCACAAAACCCTGAACCGAGCCTCATTCCAGGCCACTGTAGATATGGTGGTGCCCTCTGAAAAGTCCTGGGGAACGTTTAAACACAACCCGTCCATGTAGATATAATGTTTTTGTTCTTTTGACCACAAACAACAGATGGCTGATGCGAGTGACTGCTCAGCGGCTGATCAGCCACCTCCCCAGGAGGAGAAGTCTTCTGATCTTCCCCAGGATGAGAAGCCTGATGATGTTCCCCAGGACAACCCCGACAACCGAGATGAAAAGTCTGAGGCCAAAGCCGATGGCGAGGCTGCTTCCGATCCCAACATGTACCGCTATATCAAGGACGACCTCTTCACGTCCGAGATCTACAAGGTGGAGATCAGGAACCTCCCAAAGTTCATCGGCTTCAACGACCTGAAGAAGTTCCTGGCCAAGCACGGCCTCAACCCCCACAAGATCAAGCTGTTTGGCCGGCAGACCTTTGCCTTCGTCACCTTCAAGAACGAGGAGGAACGCGACAAGGCCATGAAGATGGTCCACGGCATGCAGTGGAAGGGCCAGGTGCTGACCGTCAAGCTAGCCAAACCCAAAGTTGACCCCATCCTGAGGAAGAGGAGGCAGCAGGAGGAGGAGGCGGCGGGAGAAGCAGGGCCGCCCCCGTCCAAGCGAGTTGAGGCGGGCGAGGAAGACGAGCCGCTCAGCATCCAGATCGCCAACGTGGTGACTCCGCTGTGGAACGTGCCGTACGAGGAGCAGCTGAGGAGGAAGGAGGACGAGGTGGTGGCCGTTCTGCAGCGGCTGGCCAAGTAAGGCAACTAACTGCTGTCCACCTGTATATATGTATTTATATATGAACATATGCACAGTATATATAGATATTTATATGACAGACTTAAGGTCCAGATGTAAAAGACACGCATAGTATACACACAACCATAAAGATTACACATTGATAGACATGCACTCACAGTGGTTAAAATGCATAGAAATGATGGTTCCAGTATTTTCAAAGACTTCCAGAGTACTGCTTGGAAAGAGGTAGGTAGGTGTTTAGATAGATAGATAGCTAGTAACCCGGGTATAATAGTACATAGTAAGCGAGTATTTTTTTGGTCTGAGTTTCTGGAGATGAAGTGACAGAAAATATTGAATTTCCATGTATTTCTCAGAGAGATCGGCAACACCAACAAAGCCATGCTGCCGTGGCTGTTTGCACAGAAAGGGAAATACAACAAGATGTGTTGTCCTCTGGAGCCCATCCGACCATCTCCAACGCAGGTATGTACTGTTTATGTATATCGGATCCCGCCCGTTACAATTTCAATTCTGTGCTCTTACGCCGTCCTCTGTCTGTGCGAGTGTGAATTGGCACCCCCGACCGCATCGTAACCGCCTCTCCAACTCTCGGCGCCCCCTGCAGAAGGAGTACAGGAACAAGTGCGAGTTCCTCATCTCGGTGGGAGCCGACGGCCAGGATAAGACCATCGGCTTCCGCCTGGGCAAGTACAAAGGCGGCTCGTGCGCCGTGGTCGGCCCGTCGGAGACGAGCCACGTGTCGGCCGAGGCCAAACGGGTGGTCGCAGAGTTCCAGAAGTTCATCAGGTACACATGAAAGTGTCAAGACGTGCCGGAGCTTCTCTACTGGTACATCTCAAAAATGAAAATATCGTGAAGGAGTTCAATATTTTTTTGTTGGTCATTTCAGAAATTGAAACTGTTGTTTTAAATAGATTCATGAAAGAGGAGGCACCACCAAGTATGCAGTGCATAAAAATAAATATGCTTTTCAGAAGACTGTCATTTTTGCTGAAAACTTAATGAGGGTTGGGGTTTCATTACCTGCAAGCCATAATCATCAAAATTACAATAAATGAAAGCTTGAAATAATTCACTTTACGTGTTATTAATCTATATTAGAGGACAGTTTCAATTTTCTGGAATGACTGGCAAAAAAATGTTGAACTTTCTCACAATATTCTAAATTTTTGAGCTATACCTACAGGACCTGACACACATGGATTGTTTTTTTGTTTTTTGTTTTTTTTGTTTTTTTAATTAAAAAGCCCTTCTGTGTTTCTGTGCAGAACCACACCGTACTCGGTGTACAGCCCCGAGACGTACGAAGGCCACTGGAAGCAGCTGACTGTGCGCACCACCAGGACTAAACAGGCCATGGCCATGGCCTTCTTCCACCCACAGGTGAGCTTCCGTTCTCCCTCTTCTTCCGTGTGACCTCCCGGCTCTGTGTCAGAGTACTGAGCTCATCCATCCTGAACAGAAACTGGATGAGGAGGAAGTGGGTGCCTTGAAGAGCTCCATGAGGACGTACTTCACAGAGGGAGAGGGCCGAGACAGCGGAGTGACCTCGCTGTATTTTGTGAGAGAGGGTCAGAGGTGAGCAAACGATGCGCAACGCTTGGCGAGTCTCAACTTTCCAGAGGAGAAACGGTTTAAAGTGTATTTTCTCTCGACTCTCCAGGACGTCTCCCAACCTGGAGGACTTGCCGTGCGAGCTGGTGGCCGGCGACGGCTGCATCCACGAGGAGCTGCTGGGCCTGAAGTTCAGGATCTCTCCCCACTCCTTCTTCCAGGTCAGCAAGCTCGATTTGACGCATGAAATTGTCTGTGGAATAATCCTGAACCATGTCCGAGCACTGAGGCCTGCGTGTGTGTGCGTGTGCTCCCTCTGCAGGTGAACACAGGAGCTGCAGAGGTGCTCTACTCTGCTGTCGGGGAGTGGGCGCAGCTGGACCAGGACAGCACGGTGCTGGATGTTTGCTGCGGGACGGGAACCATCGGAATCTCCCTGGCCAAGGTGGGAACGACACTTGTTCGGATCCCAGGTTTTTTTTTGTTTTTTTTTCCTTTTTTTGCCTTCATTTTGATGAAAGATGGAGAATAAAACGGCTTTTTGAAAAAGGCTCAAATGCAGTCAAACTGCTGTTGAAGCGAATGATAAGAGGCTTCAAACTGCCAGCGTGTTCTAATCCTTTAATATTTCATAAAAATTCATCACTTCAATAGCTGAGTGGATGATGAATTATGTAAAGGTCAACTATCTAAAGGCCAGAAAGGGCAAAAAGCCTTTTTCTGGCACTCCTATCTGAGATGGAACAGAATGGCTCCACACTCTTTGACGGTTTTCCACTTTTATTCCTTGTTGGCGGCTCCAGCGGGTGAAGAAGGTGATCGGGATCGAGCTGTGCCAGGAGGCCGTCGAGGACGCCAAAGTTAATGCAGCACTTAACGGTGAGGAAGCACCTGGGGTATTGATGACGGCTCTGTAGTTTTCACTTCTGACCTTTTTTTTTTTTGTCATATCAGCATCACCAAGATTGAACTTTCTGAAAACTTCAAAACAGTCGTCACAACTGCAGGCAACCAATTCAAAGCCAGTTTTTCATTTGTGTGTGTGTGTGTGTGTGTGTGTGTGTGTGTGTGTGTGTGTGTGTGTGTGTGTGTGTGTGTGTGTGTGTGTGTGTGTGTGTGTGTGTGTGTGTGTGTGTGTGTGTGTGTGTGTGTGTGTGTGTGTGTGTGTGTGTGTGTGTGTGTGTGTGTGTTAAGGCCTGACCAATGTGGAGTTTCACTGCGGTAAAGCCGAGGATGTGTTCCCCAACGTTCTCAGCGCCCTGGTGTCGCCCAAAGTCACGGCCATCGTCGACCCGCCCAGGGCCGGCCTGCGTGAGTCACTCACTTTTTTTTTTTTTTTCTGTTTTCTTTTAAAATGTCGTTTTTGAATTGAACTCTCGTTCGTCTCCAACACAGATTCCAAGGTGGTCCTGGCCATCAGGAGGGCGGCGCATCTGAAGAGACTCGTTTACGTGGCGTGCAACGCAAAAGCGGCCATGACCAACTTTGTCGAGTGAGTCGTCAAATTTTTTTTTTCCGTTATGTTGACTGGGCCCCAGCGATTAGACCTGCTCAGTTTCAGAGCAGGTCATTAGACCTGCTCTTTGTTTCAGAGCAGGTCACCGGTTGAACCCCATTTTGCCCCCCTGAAATGGTTTCACCAAATTAAGCAAAAACTCTGGTGAAAATGTGATTTAATTAAAACTATGAAAACTCTAGCTGCTCCAGAACGCCACCTAAAAAAAAAAAAAAAAAAATAACAACCCAATTTTAAATTTTTTGGACACGTTGAGATTTTGCATTCTACAACTCTGTTGGCAGGTGTGAACCAGCCACAGCAGGCTCAGTCCCTTTAACGCTGCTTGCAGCTTTCATTTATTTTAATATGCATTTTTTTTCCTCCAGCCTGTGTCGGGCACCCTCCAACAGGGTTCACGGCGCCCCCTTCCGTCCAGTGCGAGCCATGGCCGTGGATCTTTTCCCACAGACGATGCACATGGAGATGCTGCTTCTACTGGAGAGGGTGGACTACAACTCCCAGCAGCAGCCTGGTGATGCGCAGCAGGAGACGGCGTCTTGAAACACAAGTAACTCTAGACAGTGCGGTAATTAACTAAACAGTAAACCAAATGCCGCAGTTCAGTCATCTGAGAACCTTTGATAGGTGTCAAGTCTTAAGTTGAAAGCGTCACTTCAAGATCATGAGAAACGTCTGTCATTAATTTTTCCTTTTACACTTTCATGTTGAAAATGTGCGACAGTGCGCTTATGTAGTTTTTCAAGCTGTGTAAAACTGTTGATAAATAAAATTTAAGCTTTTGTTCTCCCGACGTCTTTGAGACCTTCTTGTGTTCAAAGGTCCCATATTTTAGCCACATTCAGACAGCCGTTAACAAAAGTGAGTTTACAACTCAACAAACTGGAGCCACGTCACGCTAGTCAGTCCAGACACTTTATTTTATTTCATAATAAAAACATCAGTCGTCGAGCTGAAGTTGCAAGTACATACTTTATTTTCTAGGCAACGACAACTCTCAAAACGATTCATTTGTACGACTCGACTCGACGTGTGTAAAAGCGGGAGTCCCGTGTGTTTTTTTTTCCTTCTTCTCATGGCAACACACAAAGCAAGAGGACAAACGCACACGGTGGTAAAGCACATTCATAAAGCAAACCTAGAAGCACAAACACGTCGGTGGCCTTGCATTGTGACCGACGTCTTCAATGTTGTGCACAAACAGAAAAAAACTCAAACGAAAAATCACAGGCCACTGAGTTGATGAAAGAAAAGCACAGCAGTTCTGTTGCCACTGTTAATTCAACGTCATCCTAGCAAATGCATAAGACTTTTTGTGTTTTTTTTTTCTTCTTTTAAATGCAAGCTTTGGTTTACAGTATCTTCAACTGGTAAATTAATTGTAATTGTACTTTGTGCAAGTCAGTGTAGAAACTACATTGAAATGGCTGCCTATTGGGGGGGGAACAAACCAGGAAGTCCTGTCACAGTGACGGCAGAGTCGACTGAGTCTGACAAGTGGCTGTTTCCTCCCCCGGCCCCTCTAGAAAGAAACAGGCCATTATGACTCAAATACTCAGTGGCTGGAGGATAAATGCTTTGCTTTGTCAAGTGTTTCCGGTCAGAAAGGGGGCGCCGTTAGGTCCAAATGCATCGTACAAACTCCGAGCCCTTTTTTTTTTTTTTGCGAGATGACTTGGAACTCAGAATAAGGCAAAACGTAGCTGAGATGAGGAGCTACAGAGATGTGCGTCGGGATTCGCTGGTGTGCACCGTCACGTTAGAAAGCGAGCGAGAACAGAAATGTTTTTGAATCTGGTGCTTGTGGGGGTGTGGGGGATATTTCAGTTTATATTCTATGCACAAGTAAATAAAAAAGGGGGCAAGTCCCTCAAAATACAAAAAAAAAAACAATTATAATCAGCTGACAGAAATATCCAACAGGACACGAGTTTGTAACAACAGCTGTGGACTGTGACCACTGCACCACGCATGTTTACTCTTTATTTTTTTTATTATTATTATTTTAGTTTTTTTCCTCAGTCATGCAAAGCGAGACGGCGACTGTCTACTGGGGAGTGTGAAAACCAAAAACTTCTTTTTTTCCCCCCTCTCTTTAATTATTTGTCATCTTAGAACACAAACCCATAAAATACCCCATAAACGAGTCAGGTCACTTTGCCTCAGAAGTACTGTACGTTTATCGCAGTCCCTTTAAACCACGCGAAGAAGCACGAACGGAAGGTCAGTAGGTGTCGAGGTCGACGTTTAGAAACAACAACAGACCTCAGAGTGCAGCGTTGCTGCCGCTTATCTTGGCTGGAAAAGCATGCAGTTTTTTCCCCCCCTCCCTCTCGTCTATCGTGATTCACGCTTGTTTGTTTTTTTTTTTAAGTCAGGCTAACTTGTCTTCAGCCTCAGACCTGTGTATTTATATATATTTATATATATATATATATATATATTTATGTATCTTGTCCTAGTGCTATAGTGACGATGCATCTGGAGAGGTAGATGATATTTTGCTCTACTTCCTGTCGGTGCGTCGAGTACTAATGTTACATCTACCAGCCAAACCAATCAAAACCTGTGAGGGGGAGGAGCTTGGGGAGGGCGGGGGGGGTGAAGGAAGCAAAGCAGCCTGCCTGGTTCAACGTGTAACTATTGCCATTGGGTCTCAGTGATGGGAGTGTGTGTGTGTGTGTGTGTGTGTGTGTGTGTGAGAGTAACAGCGAGTGGGCTTCAGTGTCACGGCGGCTTCTCAGTGATCGCGACGCTTTCAGACGTCGACAGTGCAGAGTGGCTCACTGCCCGGCTGAGCCGACTCCATGATGGTCATCTTGGGCTTCTTCCTGGTTTCCTCCTGTCGCAAAAAACAAAGGAAAACCCAGCATGTGATGAGATTATACAGGAATTTTGTCGGACTCGTTTTCTCCTTTGCTGATTGCTATAAATCCACGTGGTGTGGAAAATGTATTTGTTGCACTCTTCTTCCCACCCTTTGTGTGGCGAGTTTCCTCATTTCTTCCTGCAGTTTGCTCAGGATGTGAAGGTTTGGCTTGTTCTTTTTGGCGAACTGCTGCAGCTCAATCACGCTCTTGTCCGACTTCTCCTGCAAGCGACATCACACGTTTGAAAGGTGAGAGTGACAAAAACAAAACAAAATGGTCAGCTGCAATAGTTTTGGGGTTGGACTGGGCGGCGAGGCGGCACCTTCTTGACCATCTTGTTGCTCTCTCTGCCGTACATGCGCAGCAGCGAGCCCCAGTTCTTCACGTGGGGATGAAGCATCTGCAGGATCTTCTGGGAGGCCAGCTGTTTGCCCACCCGCTTGTTCTTACCTGTGGACACACACACACACCAACAACACAAGTGACACGCTTGCCTGGTTGGATCTTGTGTGTGTGTGTGTGTGTGTGTGTGTGTGTGGACGAGAGTCAACTCACACCAGCCGCGCACAGTGTGCTTCCCACATGTCATCACATATTCGCTCTTCTGGTTTTTCCCCGGGATCACCTCGAACTTTATGCTGGTGTCTCCCATTCCGTGGTTTCTGTGGAGAAGTGGAACAATGTGCAACTGCTTCTGGGAGACGCGCGCTAAGGCTTGGTTTCCATCTCAGAGTGAAGTGAACCAAATCTGTCGCCGTCGTCGAGATTTAGCAAAACGCAAGCGAGTGCGTGAGTTTCAATGGCTGTTTTCCTTGCGTCGCTCACCTTTTAAGGCACTCGTGAAGGATCTGATATGGCGAAAGTAGCCCCGCTTTGTTGGTCAGCTCGTACACCCTCGAGTCTTCTATACTGATATGGTTGAAATACTGTGGAGGACGGTGAGTAATGAGTGAGTAAGCAAGCACGCACGCAGCAGAATCAGCTTTCAGGAGGAACCGTCTCCGTATCTTCTGTCTCCTCTCATTGTTTTTCCAGGGTAAACGGAAGAAGGAAGTACCTCCAGTTCATCGCCCTCGACGGGCTTCTCCTCGGACGTCTGCTTCACAAAGTCAGGGATGAGGATTTCCAGTGTGGCTCGAGCTTTGGGGTTCAGAGGAGACGAGAGAAGATGAGAGCGGCTGCCGATGGCATTCAGGTAACTCTGCTAATGTCGTTGACAAGTTGTAAATATGCCCATTTACCAGCTTTGTTCTTTGCAAGTTTTTTACTGCTTGCAGTTCCTGTGCCGTAGGTAACTCCGTCTATAATGACCGACGCTCCAAAGGGTTCACTTGGGTTCTCTGCAGGTACAGATGCAGCAGAGAAAAACTTAGAGACAAAACTGGACCACCCCCCCCGCGGACAATCTGACTTCAATTCTGCAACAACTCACCACATTCAAAAAAGTTGTAAACAGGCCGGACCTTCAGGACCCGCTGCATGTACTCATGCAATATGCAAACTTCAGACTTCCCATTGGGGTTAATGACAAATTCTGTGAAAGAAGAAAATTGTTGAATATCTGGATGGAAATTATTCCTGCAAACAGCCCAGTTGTGCTGCTGTACGGGTCCAAAACTTGACCCATGTATCAGTGACACAGACCTGGTACCATCTGCTCTATGCAGTACATCCACACAGTATATCATGTAGTATATTACGGTAAAATGTGAGGAAAAATAATCAAACCAGGCTCTAGTTCAACTGGTGCACACGAGTTCAGAGCAGGTGGTTTCTCATGCTGAACTGTGCGCTCGCTCGTTAAATTAGTTTCTCTCATATCGGAGAAGAACATAACTTGGTGGTGGACCTCACTCTTGTTCTCATTTCCAGTATCTGATGCTGATATTTAGCAAAGGAATAACAGCAGCCAGACAGGGAGGAGCCGTCCCAGCTATTCTCTCACTGACTGCTGACTGTCACAGATATTATTACACTGGCCATGTTCATCCTAATACAGAATGTCAATCAAACGCCTCTGCAGGCGGACTCTTTTAATAACTAACATCATCAGAGTCCACGTCTCCTGCTTTGAAAAACCTGTAATGGCAAATGAGGAGATAACGAGTGTGCGCCGCCGCTACCTTTCTTGGTGGGGGCGTCTTGGACCGACAGCGTAATGAGTTTCTGGTTGGCCGGCAGGATGGGCCTCTCCGACTCCGCCTGCTTCCTCTTCATGTCCCTGTTGAACTGCCTTCGCTCGGCCCAGGTGCGAAACTTCTTCACGGTGACTTGCTCAAAGTCAAATCGCTTCTCGAGGTACGAGCGGAACGCTTCAAGTTCTGTGATGAGGCGAGAAAAAGTTAGAAAGAGGACAAGAGAGACACCTCGGATCATACGAACACATGACAATTGGTTCTGTAGCACCGTAGACGTAATTAACATGTCTGTCTATTCATATGGTTGGGTTGTTTTTTCTTTTTTGATTTTTAAAAACCACAACTACTACTAATCTAATATTAAAATTAGTTATTTATCTATTAGAGATAGTAACAATTAATCGATTGATTGTCAATTGAGAATTTAATCGATTGAATTAAATTAGTCGCAATTAAATGAACTTTTTTACACGGGTTAATATCATTATAAGAGTGTAGTGGCAGGAAAGGAGAGGTCCTGCAGTGCGAGTGCAGCTAAACCGGCAGTGTCAGAGAGAAGACACTCACCGATGGACTCGTCCTTGCACACCTCCACCTTGGCCTTGACTTGTCCCAAGGCGCCCTGCGCCGTCTCACAGGCCTGATTCTCTTTCCTCTGCAGGCCGCTGTTGATGTTGTTCCCGCCGCCGCCGCCGCCGTCGGGACCCGGGAGATCGCCGGTAGGGACGTCGTCAGCCACTGTGGCCCCCAAACTGCCGGCAGCAGCCTCCTCCTCCCCCTCGCCGTTGGTCTCCTCGCTGGGCTTGACGGCGGCGGCGTCCTCAGCAGGAAGTGCAGCCTCACCGCTCAGCTCCTTCTCTTCTAGTTCCTTCAAGTTCTTGTAGTGGAGGCAGGGGATGCTGCTGGTGGGAGGGTCGTGTTTCTAAAGGAAAGGAGTATTTGGCATTTTTGGCATCTAACTTGTGCTGCTGTTTTGAGAATATGTCAAATAGAAAACAGCGCCACCTAGAATTGGTGGAACAGAATTTGAAGTCTAAGTTGGTGAGAGCAAAACATTATGGTGCTGCTGAGTCGTGCCCTACCCTAATACTGCCGGTGCCCAGGAAGTAAGGTCTGGACCAGGTGACCACCCTGGTCTCTCTGTGCAGGTAGACTGGAATGCCCGAGTTATGGAATGTCATGATCCATCCATCAGGAAGTGGTTCGGTGGGAGGGCGCCCCCGACCTGCAGAGGAGAGAAAAATGGAAATACGAGCACAAAAAACACAAAAACAAAACAGAGACCACAGTGCAGCAATTTCTGCAGACTTCATGTCTTGAGACAACAGACTGATCCGTGACTCACTCTTCAGGACAGTTTTAATCTTGGTCATCATGGGCTGGACGCCTTCCTCGGCGTCAGACGGATGATCGCTGTCTCCGCCGTATTTTTCCTCCGCCGGCCGCATCTTTTTGGGCACCGGCATGCCCTCCTCCAGCAGAGCGTCCACGTCATTGTCAAACTCCTCCTGGGGGAAGTGACGGCGACGGCCAAGAGAGAGGGTCCGGTCAAAGGCAGGCAGCAGCCGTTTCATGGGATTCAGAAAAACCAATGCAATCTTGTTGGCAATCTCCTATAAAATAAACTAATAGTCAGGGAAAGTTGGGTCTATATTAAAATCACCTCCAAACAGAGTTTGCTATTTGGACACCTGTGTCGTACTGGGAGAAAATAAAAATGGGCACCAACCTTTTTCAGCATTAGACTCATTATTAAGAAGATGAAAAAAATAAAAATGAACAAAATGATAATAAACACAAAGAAACATTTAAACATGAATAATATAAGTGAGTGCCAGCCAATAAGTTACTGGACTATGAAGCGGCTTGAAGAAGGATTTCTAGTGCCTTAATGTAGGGAGCACCCAAGTACTTCGTACTTACCATTCACTAAGATTTTAGGTTAGACCTAATAATAATAATAATAATGATATACGGAGCACCACCCTGACCTGAGTGCTTTCTTACCAAGTTAAACCAAAGCTTTAAAAGTTTGTGTTTGAAAACAAAATGCTTTCCATCACACCTCTACAGTTTGTTGTTGTTGTTTCCTATCGGCACGAGGCCAACATCACATTTTGACAGCACAGAACAGGTTATTAATTACAATAACTAATAAAGATGCAGTTTTTTTTTTTTTTCTTCAAAGGTAGACATACCTCATAGGAGAACGCCACCGCATCGTCATCAGCCTGCTCCTGCTGTACTATGACGTTGGACTTGAAGCCGCCTCGCTCGCCATCGTCTTGATCCAGAAAATTATCGTAGTACTCCTCCAACTCGTCCAGGACGGCGTATTCTACCTTGTTCTCCGCGTCCATGTCGACCTCCTCGGACGCTCTGCCTAGCGAGTGCTCTGCGGCGCCAGAGCTTCCTACAGCTGCCCCCTGCTCAGTCCAGTCATGCAACTCACCGTTAAACCGGCTCGAATCTGCATCCTCTTCTCCGTCCTGCCTCTCGCCTGTGTACAAAACCTTCCTGTCCTTGCCAGCGTTGTTGCTACTGCTGCTGCCTCCGCCGCCGCCGCCACCACCACTGCCGCCACTGCTGCTGCTGCTCTCGGTAAAGCTCACTCGGATCTTAACGTCCCTCAGCAGCTTGAGGTCTGGCAGGAACTTGGTGACCTGTGGAGCGTGGCGGGCAGTTCTTGGGCACGGCGGGTTAGGGTTGGCCTCATCTGAGAGGCGGCTACAGAGAGTTAGCGGGCCCACGGTGAGAGGGCACTGTAGGTGGGCTTCCCCGTCCCCTGGGGTGTGTGTGTATCCATCACCACCAGAGCTAACGTCCATTACCTCTGCGTCACTGGACGTTTGCAGGGGAGGTGGTGGAGGTGCTCTGCCTTCATCGTGGTCAAAATCATCAGGTGGCTCCAAGGGGAGAGGGGGTAACACTTCGTCTATTTCCATGACCTCTGCAACGGGAAGTCCTAAGGGCTAACAAATGATCCTAAAACCTGAGCTACGTGAGATTTCGATTCTCCTCCTCCTCCTCCTCCTCTTATCTAAGACCAGAGTGCATGCAGCAGCGCATCCCTGTTTAGAAAGCACGTACCAGAGAGGGTGACAACGCTAAGCTGACTACATTGTTCTTTTCATTAATGTAGACAGCTTTCAGAATCACTGTCTCAATTATTGGAAATCACAATGCATTCAGCTTAATATGCGACAGACACTGATCATCTTCCTCGGGTTGTCTTCTGGGAGCTGGAGGAAAAAAGGGGGACCAGCAGTGAGGAGGCGTCAGTAGCTGCAACTTGACTGATGTGGAGGGCGTTAGCATGACACGGTAAAAACAAACAAACAACCACTATCGGTTTGAAATATTGGGCAAACTCCTGACAACGTTACACACGGTCGCCTTAGAACCAATTCATCCACAAAATCACGGAGAACAGAAACCCATTCAGTGGCGAAGCGGGCCGCGGACGGTCGTGTCACGTTAAAGCTAACATGCTAAGCAAGCTACATCCGGCAGAATGATGCGCCTGTCAACAGACGTGGTGAGCTGGAGTGAAAATAGCTTCCAACAGATATACTCACGAGCCAATATATCACAGCTGTCTCCCACCGCTCACCTTAGGACGTATCTAAATAATGTTATCTTGCGACGCGCGGCCATACCGCCTGAGATGCAGCACCGCCATCTTGGAGAGAGAGGGACACACACACACACACACAGCGCCAAACCGCGCCGAAGCCCCGCCCCCCCCGGCACCGGTTTCCTCATAATTGACCGGTCGACAGGCCAACCACACCGTCCTGTTAGAACCCCTTTAACCAATCAGCATACAGGAGAGCGCGAACTTAGTTAAAACGTGAAACTGGCGAAACATTAGTGACGATGGAGAGTGCAAGCACGACATGGAACTTGTTGGTCGGTGAAACGACATGAATTGAATTCACGCCAGCATTGACTCAGTATTTGTTTTTGTTTTTTATGCTTCCGTGTTTGCGCGCACGTTTGAGCCAGTATCTCTGTTTCTCGTGTATTTCCATTCAACGTGGTGAGCCACATACTTATCTGCTGTCTGATGAATCCAGACGTCATCTTTGTGTGTTCTTTGTGTATCTGACGTGACATTCCGTTATTCTGGAATCTCTGGTCTATAAGCAACGCATCCATAGATTGCAACATCTTAACTTTTCAACGGGTGGCGCTGTTGATTTAAGGAAGCAGATGAACGCTTTTCAAATATGCAACAAATTTGTTTTTTGAATTGGAGCCGACTAACAATAAAGGTCAGTTTGCTTTTCCTTTTAGCCGGATTACTGTGCACCTGCCGCGCATCCCCGGTGTGACACAGGTTAAAAGGGATGCAGTGTTTGTCACATTCAAAACAGCCTACTCCCAGTTAACATGTCAGCCTATCTGAAGTACCAGCCAGGTGTTGCTGTGGCTGAACGCCACATTAATTAAGAAATGCTTTATGCACACTGCATGCATTGAGGGCGCCTCAAAAGCCAAGTCCCACGGTGTGTGGAAAAGCTTGCAACTGCTTGTAGCCCGGGTAAAACTGTTCGTAAATAGATTTTTTTTAAAAAAAAGTAAAATAAATATAGGAATAAATAGTAAAAAGTACGATAGTAAATGGTAAAAACGGGCTAATGTTCAAATGCATGATTACCATTGTGCGGAAAACTCATGCTTAACTTCATTTGTCAAATAAATAAATAAATATGAATGACAAAAATGTTAAAATTGTCTTTGTCCTTTTGAATTTAATTTGGGCAAAGTATGTTTATCTTAGAATTGTTTCTTTCAAGAGAAATGCAAGGCACGTGTGTTAATTAGATAATTGGTGTGCGTGTGCGTGCGAATAAAAGGGAGAGAAGAAGAAGAAGAAGAAGAAGAAGACACGCGGGTGCACACACAGGTAAACATGCCATGAGAGAACGTGGACGGTCATCGCTTTGAAGCAAAAGTTTGTTTCTCAAACTGGAATTTACGTTAACTTAGTATACGAGGACATTCCAGGGAAGTTACAAATCAAAACGTGCGCCCGATGTTTCCCGAACTGTCGCTCAAAAAGCCTCTCGTTAGCCCAGCGAGTGCTGGTTGTAGCGGTGGATGGCAGGCGCGCGGCTGTGAGCTAACCCAGCTGACCCCGCAGGCTTTGTCTGGACCATGTTCCGACCCGAATAGAGGGACTACCGGACCCATCCGGGAAACTCGGAGCTCCTCTGGCTACGTGGAATTCATCCGAACCTCAAACTCCACTGTGGGCGTGCTTTACTGCTGCCGCCACCTTCTGGACAGACAGCCGCGAACCGTTAGCATCTCTGGATAGGAGGACATCATCAGGTACTGATGAGTTTTTATCAACTATATTCTTTATCAACTATTTATTTGATGATGGTTACACAGCGGTGTCTGGACTCTGGGTTCATTGTTGACATTTGAGTTGATTTGTAAAAAGAGCTGTTTTGTAAACTGATAGCACAATTACAAAAACCAGTGGTTCTCATTTCTATTTTTTGAAATAAATACTTTTTATTTTAAAGTTTGCCACTGAGTGAATTTTCAGTATTTTAAAGGTTTATGAGGGACAGGCCTCCTAACATTTTATTTTATTTTATTTTTTAAATGAGGTGGCGCTCTTAGTATTTTAGTTGTATCTGACTGGGCGGAAGTTGCTTAGAAGAAAGACTTATTATTTTTCCTAAGTTACCAAGTCAAGAACTCAGGGCACCATCTGCATCAATTGAAGGTAGACAGTCTACATGCATGTTAACAGACTCCCCCAGTTTAAAATGCAGTATAACTGAGGTAAATTTACTGCAGGCGGCTGTCTTTGTGGGATGTGTGTGTGCGGATGTGTGCGACTGAGCGGTGTATCTTTTGCTTATTGATGAACGACACAGATGATTAAAAAAACGTTTAATGGTTGAAAACAGTCACCTGCAATAATGACTTTTACAGATTTCATTTTTTTTAATGCTACAGCATGACTTCATGTCACATGACTGTCTTTGAAACCAGAGGTGTGAATCTGTTGCAGAAAGTGTTTATTGAGCCCCACTTTGTGACTTAAATGTGGGGAAAAAAAATTACAAATCAGAATGAAAGCTAAATAATAATAAATTAGATTTCATTTAAAGAATCCTGTGCATGCTGACCAACATGACAGCATGAAGCAGGCTGTCAGCGACATGTGCAGATTTATTTATTTCTGGAGATACGTGACACATGTAGCTGTAACGTTCTGTGAGGTACAAATGATAAATATTCTTTGGCAATTCCTGATGTGATCGGGCATTTTTATCCATCTAAGTTGAGAATGAGCAATACATAATGTAGAATTTAACTGATGCTAATGAGGCAACTAGCGCTAACTAGCTGTACAACAAAGTGCAGATGAGACGGCAGCCGCCTGGGTGGAGGGCAGCTGCGCTGGCAGGGTGGTGGTGGTGGTGGTGCAGTGAGACGGGGATGTTGCAGAAAAGGCACACGGTTGTTTTGTCCTCCATCACGTCCTCAGGACTGCAGCTGAAACTCAAACGAGCTGGTTTTCCACTTGCTTATGTCACCGTCGAGCATGGTGCGCTCCGTGAAGGTCACTCTGCCCTCGGCGTCTATCAGGATGATTGTGTTGGTCCTGACGTGGGGAAGCAACAGTGGTGGGAAATGAATAAATACAACTTTATTTTGCCCCCCTGACCTCTACAGTGTCTTCAAGACACTTTATAGACACTGACCTGGTGCCGTAATGAGGGGTGCGGACGCACACGGCCGACAGGGCCTCAACTATGGGCTTGCTGTAGCCGTCGCCCTGGGTTTCCTGAGCTGGATCGGGTGTGTTCCTGTAGACCCATAAAAGGACAAGCCGGTTATTGTCTGAGCAAAGTGCAGCTGACGCAAAAACAGGTCCAAAGAACGCCTGTGCGAAACAGCCGGCTTCAGTTGAAGACATTTAAGACTGTTTTCACAGTGCGGCGATGAGGACGATGTGGTAAAAGTGTTTGGATAATATATTGCATATATGTAGATGAATTAAATATAAACTCCTGCAGAGAGAGGCTGATCAACTATTAAAAGTCAGGAAAATTATAAAAAAAACTTTATTTAAAAACATTAAAAGACAAATTACTTGTTTTGTGTAACATGTAGATTATAATGGAGAATAATAGTTGCAGTGAGACCAATACTCGTAGTGACATTTATTTGTTCACATCACAAAGGGCAACCAACTGATGTTTAACTGTCACAGCCATTAGCAGCAACAGTGCAGGGTTAGTGTTAGAGGGAGATTTAAATAAATAAATGAATAAAACCCCTCTCCACAGGGGGTGGATCGGGGGTCGGTGGGGCTGTGCCACACACTCACAGGTCCTCGTTGTTCAGGACGCCGAGCAGCTCCTGCACCAGGCCATCGCAGGACAGCGACTGGTCACTGACCACGCTGCTGAAGTGGCGCCGGCCCTCCTGCACTTTCCTCCACGGCGTGTCCAGCAGGGAGTTGCTCAAGGTGTAGATTCCTGCTGCGTCACACACACACACACACACACACACACACACACACACACACACACACACACACACACACACACACACACACACACACACAGAGGAGAGCACATTGAGTGATTTACTGCGTCGCATCAGAGCGGGAAAAGTCAGAGCCAACGTGGCAGAGAGGAGAGCATTTAGAAATGAAATGGTTCCTATGGCAACCAGCTTTTATTTATTTATTTATTAACAATAAATAAATAAATAAATAAATAAACACCAACAGCACAGACCTGGCTTGAGATGGATGGGCTCGGCGCTGCCTCTGTTTCCATAGTAACACACCACGTCTTGTTTGGCTCTGCACGGGACACAGTGAAAGGGGAGAATTTAGAGATTGCATTCGCTGACTATTCAACCGGCTTGTTCGGTTCTTGTTCGGTTGTGAGGGCTGCCGATAGGTCTCAGCGGACTTCAAATAAATGCAAAATGCGGCGACGTTGAAGGCGGCACTCGCGAGAATCGCGAGAAAACTGGCGCTCAGAGTGACGGAGGAATCAGCACGGCTCCAGGCAGTAATAATGACCAATTCTCCATCGCAGTCGTTTGGCAATTTGGGAAATAACAACTAATATCATAGCTAATTGCAGCCATTTCGGCTTATCACCAAAGGAACAACTGGGTAAAATAAAAATAAAAAATAAATTAGAGCTGGAAACACAACAGAACTCCTTTGGGGATGTGTGTTTTTTTTTCTTTAACACATTTCTTTGCAAAGTCCTCAATTAAAGAGAATTTATTCAACCCCCCCCCCCCAAAAAAAAAAAAAAAAACTGATCTGACTGACATCAAGGGCATTTGTGGCAGCTCTGGTACAGGATAGTGAATAATAAATCATGACCGGCTCCTTTGAACTGTCACAGGAGTGAACACTTTTTGATGTCGGGTTCATGACAACCAAAGTGCCGGTGTCAGTCATCCTGAAATGCGGCGCAACGCAACGCCGCCTCAATGCCAAACGCCTTGGAAGGTTTCCCAGCCCAGAGTTGGTGAAGCAGCAGTGGAAACACTCCGCCGCCGCCGAGGCTCAATGGCTCCGGCCGCTCGGTGTTACTGGAAGCTTTCACCAGCCAACACGCGCTTTAATCTTTGGGTCAAGACCAGGAGGAATTGGGTTTTTATTTCTGTTGTGGGAGGGCTTGATTGGTCAGAAAAACAAAATACATGTTTAAATGAACGTGTTGGACTTTTGCACAACCACCCGATTTATTAAATTAAAAAAAAAAAATCTTCCTCCTCCTCTTCCTCCTCCAGCTGTGGCAGAGTCTGCAAAGCTCGTAGTGCTTCCAGCTTCTAAGCAGCCAAACTCAAACAAACGCCGGCTCTTCCTGTGTTCCTATGGATACTGTGAACATGGCGGCGGCAGCAGCAATGTTGGCAAATGTTGACTCAGATGATGGAGCCCGTGTGTGTGTGTGTGTGCAGGCCCCAGCGACGGGTGGTTGCCAGCCAGATGGCGACAGGTAACCCTGCAAGGTGTAAGGGGAAGCGGAGGAATCAGAAGTTTTTTTTCCCCCCCGATGACGGATCAGCTGACGGCAAAACGGGATATCTGAGATGCTGTTTTGATCCCTGGCGTAATGACATACAGGCGACGGTGGAGAGGCGTTCGGCGTCCCCCGAGCGCGCTTGTGCACGCTGTACACGTCGATTGGAGGTCTGAGTTGGTAGCAGATGGAGGAAAAAAGTGCAGTTTGGCCAGAATACTGAGGAGCCGGCCAGGTGTGTGGAGGCCTGATGAGGGCAGTGATGAGGAAACAGCAGGAGGTGACGGCCGGCGGGCAAAGACGGCAGAGACGGGGCGCGGTGGATCGATACGCCGGCTAGGAGGCGCTCTAATGAAGAGAACGCTGCTGAGCTGGTTCTCCATCAGCAGCTGGGGCTAAATCACAGCCCTGGGGGCTGATGAATGAACATCCGTCAGCGCAGCTCTGCTCGGAGCTGTTGATCTGGATGTCAGAAGATAATTTGTTTCAGTCAACTCCAGAGCAAACAGTCCCTTTAAAATAAAGTCTTGTTTGCTGTGTGTTAAAAATGAGTTTTCTGTCGCTGCACTGCGGTTCCTCGTCGTCTTCTTCTTCTTCTTCTTCTGTCGAGACGAGCGGCTTTCAGCCGCCGCTGTGCCGCACGCGGCTCGGGGCCTGCCGGCCGCTTTTTAAAGTACTTTCTGACATTGTTTTTCTAACGCAGCCACACTGGCCGGGCGGAGGAGCTGCTTTAGGCCGGGGCGCTCGTCGGCAGGCGCACATCAGAGGCAGACGCTCATTAAAATGGATCATCTCTGGGCACTGGCTTTAAAGTGAGCGACAAAGTTGGATCAAAGCAGTCTATAGAAGGGAGTCAGAAGAAATGGTGGACGGGGGATCCCTGAGAGCATCAAACACGCTGCATCTTAGCTGGAAATGTTAATATATATATGGCAGGAGGTCCGCTGAGGGCTGGCTGCCTGGCTGGCTGGCTGACTGACTGACTGCGAAGCTGGCGAAATTCCACTGACCAATGCACTTGTAAGCACAACTCCACACGGTTATAGATTATTAATCAAAGCAGTTGGTCTTACAAGCCTCACCATTAAAAAAAAAAAAAAAAAGGGGAAAGAAGAGCCGTCCAGGAATTTAGTGGTCTGCGCGTATGTATTAAATCCTTCTTTTCCACATGCGTCTCACGACAGCTCGTCATTGACGGCGCTGAAGGATGAGAAGAGGAAGAGAATCTCTCTGTGAAAGCGTGCGTGGATATCAACTCCTCATGTCTCTGCTCGCACATCCATGACAGAAACCCGACTGTAACATCAGCTGGATCGATTTGACATGTGAATTCTGGCAGATCCGTCTGGATAAAGTCCAGCCTGATTAGTTTTTCAGCTGGTCTGACGGCGGAAGATGATCAGAACCAAACGGCTTCTTCTGAAGGGACGGAAAGGTGGTGGTGGTGGTGGTGGTGGGGGAGGTGCAGTGCAACAGGGTCAGTTTGATGGATGAAGTGCACTTTATTTGGTGAACCTGTTGCGCAGGATGCTGAACGTCTGATCAGTCTGTCCAGAGGTCAGAATGCGGGTATCAACGACATGAAAGCCTGGATCCATCCAGCCCGGTGCAGACTAATGTCTTCTAATGGAGAGTCCTGGCAGGATAACACAGCACGCCAAGCTGGAAGAACCTCAAACTGCTGGATTCAGAGGACGGCACAGTCACCAGATCTCAGTCCAACAGAACCACTGGGAGGCAGCGGTGTGGACGTGCACGCAGTCAACAGAGCTGCTGCCGTGGCCGTCTTCCTACTAGTGGTTTCCATCTAAAGTAGTGTTGTAGTCAAAACGGCAGCAACCAAGACCAAGACATTATCAAGACTAGAGAGTATTGAGATTGAGACGAGACCAAGTACCTTTTAATCATTTTCTTTTAACATTTTGCTGCTTTGCCAGCCATTTTGAATCATTTAAAAGAACAAAAAAACAACTTAATTAACTAGGAGTAACCGTGGCCTTGCGGCTTCAAAGGAAAGGGCCAGCCAGTTCCGTCTGCATTGAAGGACGACGGTATTTACATTCACCACACAGACGGTGGTAAGCGATGTGCGGCTGCTGTTGCAAACCGAAGCGAGAGCCTTATGCAGTGGAAAAAAGCAATGCAATCTCCCCCTTTGCCTCGAAGCGATGCTAAAAATGCGGAGGAATAGCTTGCACTGGGCACAAAGAAAATCCCCAGATGAGGCCGGGTTCCTGCTCCAGGCGACGTTACCAGGATACACGGATCATGACACCCAACTGCACTGTGCAAACTCAGATTTTTCTTCCCTTTCTCCTCCCCTAACCCCTCCCAACAGGCACAAGGTTTAGCGAGATAGCACGATGGAGCTAAAACCTCCAACCTCATGCTGGCAGAGAGAGAGAGACACCCCCTCAAGCAAATGGTCCACAGGGGCCTCCACCATGACAACCACCTTTGCTAGGCCGAGCGCTGATCCCGCTTTGATTCATTCCCCCTAAAACTGATCAGCAGTGCAGTCAGGCTGCTGAAGAAAGGAGCGGGGACGGGGAATGAAGAGGAAAAGGAAAAAAACACAATTTGAGAATTCCGTGTAGACTTTAAAGTCCAACAAGAGTAACCTGAGAATTTTAATGCTGCCTTTTTCGCACCTGAGATTTCTTTTCAAGCTCAGCCTGTTAATGGCCGCAAAAGAGGAGGAGGAGGAGGGGGAGGAGAAGAAGGTGAAGAAACTCGACTGCCGTGGTTTCATTTCACAGTAAGGCTACAACTCAGAAGAGTTGCAGGCCACACACACACACAAATCTCATATGTGGTGTGCAACAATCCAGCAAAGCCCACACAGCAGCAGAGAGAAGACTGCATGCCCCGTCTCCCCTCCAGCCAGAGAAATAAAAATCTATACTTGAAAGGCCTGCCGCCAGAAAAAAAGACAATATTCTACCCTGTTTCAGATCTTTAGGTTATTTTATTTTTTTCAAATATTTTTTTTTTTTTTAGTGGAGGAGGCAGCAGGACACAAGCTCAGCCGTCGGCGAGGACGAGCTCCAGCTGGAATGAACCTGAGGCGTCTATAGAAATTAAACTGCACACTTGTGCTGTAGAGAGGTTTTCACAATGTCACTTTCCCCTCTGACTCCGTCAAACGAAAAGGTCAGCAGGTGTGGATGCCACACCCTACCCCCCCCGACCCCACCCCCCACCCTGGAATCTTCCTTAAACCCCAGAGTGAAAATGCTTGCATTCCGTCGTTACTCTTCCACTCACTTAAACTCTGCTGTGAGGAGGTTGAAACCATTGTACAGGTGGCCTTCTGTGGACACCTTCTTCAGGTAAGAGTAGCTGTCCTGGTCCTTGTCTGTCAGGTAATTGGACACCAGAAATCCTGGAAAAATGAATTCAGAAAAAAAAGAAAATTGGATAACTTTAAAGACTTTTCAAAAGCCTCAAAACAATGGCAGTAAATGGTAACCATGTGCTTTAAATGGCAGAAAGCACTTTGATGTGTATTGGCTTCTTAAAGGCGCAGTACATACTTAGTGCGTTTTTAAATACAAGATACAGCAAGCTCATTTTCACTGATAAACGGAGCGGAACGTTTTAATAACAATCCTTTGTCCAAACAGTTTCTGCAATAATTAAGAAAGGATCGGTTTGCTATTAGTCCCAAGGACGGGCGTGTGGTCACCTCGTCCCTGGGCGTCAGGGTTGAGCCGAGCCTCCAGGTAGTTGGTGATTGCGGCCAGCTTGCCACGCTTGCTGATGCCTATCCAGGTGCCTCCTTCCTTCCCATATTCCAGGTCCAGGCCTGGCAGGGGGAGGGGGGAGGCGGGTGTGACAAACATGGGTAAAAAAAAATGTCTTGCGCACTTAATGGAACTTTGTTTCCTTGCCAAAGGTGAAAACCACCATTGTCCTTTGAGTCATCAGCTGTGTTTGTCTTATCGATCGACAACCTGCCGCGTTGCACAGGTCAGTGTTAGACATTATACCCCTTTTGCAGAGTATTTAGCCCTCTGTTTACAGCCTCCTGCTAAAAAAAAAACATTTTCATTCAACCTGAAACGGAATGGCCAATGATAAAAGCTGGAGACATCACGTCGCTGCCGTTATTTGCATCCCACTGTTTTTCCCCGTTTGACGAGAGCAGCTTCTTTAATCATGATTAAATAAATAAAGAAAACCCCGATAAAATCTAATTGCCTTGCCATTTCTCTTTAGTGTCCCTTGTCTTCTCCCGCCACATAAATAAGGCAGCGACTCTTGGGAGTCTCCTCTGCTTCCTGCCGATCGATTGAAGACGTGTCCACTTGCGCCCGACAGAGACGGCGGTAGCAGCGGCGGCGGCGGCGTCTTAGGCCTGTGGGAGTCCCAGCGGAAGACTGGCGGGACCCCACTGGGAGCCGTAGCTCAATTCCCTTCCTCGTCACGCTACGCCTCCCGCCCCCTGGCCGGCCGGATATGGCAGAGCCATTTATTTCTGTCGCATTGCATAAAATCAGCCATCAATTAAAGGCCCAGGAGCGGAGTCCTGACCCCTCCATTACGGCTGGGGAGACGGAGACGGCGACGGCTGAACAATGAGGCTATCTTTGTGTTTCCTCGTTGAGCAGAAAAAGCATGATTGATTCCCCGCCACCCACCCCACCCCACCCAGCGCTTGGCTGTAATGTGCGTTGGACGTCAGTCAATTAAATATGGTTTACTGCAGCCGGGGATGTCTTGCGACGGCGAGGGAGGAGGAGGAGGAGGAGTGGAGTCTCCGCTGATGGAGCTGGATTTGGTGAGTGTTTAATGGTTCCGCGCTAAGCGGAAATTCGTTTCAGTAATGATTTAAAAAGAAAAAAAAATCAATATTCTGTGTCTCTATCCTGTCAATGAACTCTGCAAGAATGAGAGAAGCTCCTCCCTGTAATGCTCTTCCTCAGTCAATTTGGCTAATTTTGGCATGTGGAAGATCCAGCAAGCAATTGTCAGTTTTAGCAGGAGGCTGTAAACAGAGGTCTGAATTAAGCTGCTTTCATGAAGTTGTGAGTTGTTGTTTTTTTTTATGATAGCTAGTAGGATGAGTAAGAGGGTAGATAGGATCTACTGTATATTCAAAGTCATGCATATTTGGAAATTGTGTGTAATTTTCAAATTTGTCACTGATAAATATACAAGGCAAGGATTATGTAATGAACTTTTAGGTCACCAACATTTTCTGAACATTATCTGGTATGTTTAGAAATAAAACATGAACATGCTCTTCACAGCACAACAAGTCAGACAAAAACTGTGACGACTGACAACATACACATATACAAACATGTAATAGTCAAGCGGCCCGCGGGTGAGCCTTGGAAAATTTGAACAAACTAAGAAGACCTGCAAAAAAAGGAAATAAGCAGGTAATCCTTTCAGATTATGATTGTTTCTTCACCGCGGCGAGGCGGACTCACTGACCGCTGAGGAATTCCCCGTTGGCGCCCCAGAATTCGGCGGCTTTGGACGGCCGGCTGTAGAACTCATCTCTGTTCGCAGCCAAAATCAGCCTGAAAAAATAAACAAAAGGGAGAAGATGGAGAAGGGAGAGATTTACTCGACTCGCTGAGACTCACTTTGGCACTTCTGGGAGGCCAAGACGTGTAACCGGCGCTGACCTCAGCGACTCAGTCACGGTGATGCACACATGATACATCACCTGGAAGGCTGATGGGCTGACAAGCAGAATACAGATCCTTAACGTTTTTTTTTTAAACCCCCCCTGGAATTCTTCTGCACGTGGAAAGGCGGCTGAACGGGCCTGACGCGAGGAAAATTGTCATTTTCAAGTTAGATTCAGGTGTTCTTTCTTTTGATTCTGTCAAAAGGCTGCAGTGCTTCTTCGATAATTTTAGGATGGCAATGCCAAAAAAAATCCTCCCCCCCCCAAAAAAAACGATTGTGCAGGATGCAGATGCACCACAAGGCCGAGCACACACAGATAAGATGAAGGTCGTCCGATGACGACAGAAGCACAACAGATCAAGAGGAACAAAGGCCTCCAAAGTTCAAACCAACCGAAGAGACACACAACAGACAAACAATGTGCAACAAGAAGTAAAATATACAGCAAAGACTCTCAAGGGTCCAATGAGGGAAACTGGTTGCACAACACGCAGGAAGTGTCTGGTTGATATCAGGGGGCCAAAGAAATGCATTTGTTGTAAACCAACTACAATCCTAAACACACAATTAACTTGAGAGAAAAAAAAAAGCGACTAATGAATCAGAATCTGCAGACAGGCCTGCAACTCTCCAACACTTTGAAGGTGTGAGGGAGCAACGCCGGGACCTGGAGCTCCTTTGCAGTTTGCAGAGGAACAAAGCGCACATGGAGGCAAACGTGCCGCCCAACACCATCCTTTGACAACCTGCGTCGCTCATCCACCTTTCACAAACACACATCATAATTTAGGGCCCAGCTGTGTAATCACAACCTGGAGCTGCTGCAGAATATGTTTACATTTGTAATGTTCTTGCACACAAACACAATCGTCAAGTGACGCAAGTCACACCACGAACATTTCCAGAACTTGGAACGCAGGATGGTGTGGAATCGATGCAGATTGCGTGTGTGCCCCAGCGTGCACCCGGAAAAAAAAATAAAATAAAATCTTCACATACAAGAGGAAGAAAATTCAACCTGGCAACAAGGACCAAGATCAGGAGAGGGGAAATTTCAAATGCCTGTAAATGACCTGCGGTTTCTTTTTTTTTGTGCTAAATGGAAACAGGGTTTGTAGCAAACCAAATGGCGTGTCTGGATGTTGGGGGAAAGTCAGAAGCCACACAGCCAAAGTTGTAGCGCAACGAACAGATGAGCCAGTAGACGATGTGATATTAATGTCAGGACCGTGTTGACGGATTGACCAATGCTGTACAGCATACTGGAAGCATACACAGCTTTTCTTAGCACACCTTCATTTTTTTTGCCATGCTTTCAGCCCATCCCCTTCTCGTTTGGTGGCATTCAAGGACAATCTTGAGATAAAATGTTGCACATCTGGTTTGGACAGTTGATCTGGAACTGACACTGGAAACCTCGGCCTCGAGGCTGAACGGTGAGATGCCTGCTGCCGAACACCACCAGGGAAAATCATTGAATCATCTGTTGGTGGGCAAACTTCCGTTCTTGTTACATGCACAACAAGACCACCCTCTGCAAACGGTCACCTAAAAATAGCAACGAGGACACGGTGTGCTTCACCTTTCCTCAGGTCCAAAGCCAGCGACGAGGACTCACCAAGCGCACCTCTGACACAGTGTCCGGAGGCAGGGTCAGTCCTAGGCAGGAGAGGACGGGCTGAGGGGAACGGGCCGAGGACGGACTCTGGCCGGCCAGCGGCGGCTCTCCGCAGTTAGCGGATTATTAAACAAGCCACCAGTTCTGCAGTGACTGCAGGGAAGGACCGATCCAAACCGATCCATGCTATAATTCACTCTGCACGGAGGGTTGACACCGACGAGTGATGTTGGAATGTGTTTAATGTTCACGTTAAGTGCATAATGTGACAGGGTGAAGAGCAGGGCAGAGTGCAACAAGCGGTTGCATTTAACCACAAAACTGTATCAATTCTATATATTTTTTTTATAAAACTAAATAAACCAGGTTATTGGACTATTTTTTTTTTGCATTTCTGATTTTTTTCAGTTGGATTTTCAGGTTAGAATCGAGAATCTATTCTTTTATTTTATGTTTCTCTTAAATTGATTAATTTTCAAAGAAAAACACATTAGAAAATCAATTTTGTTACTCCAGTATAGCAAACAAACTGACATGTATATATTTATTTTTTTGCTTGACTTCAAGTAAAGCACTGACAGCACAGACTTTCGGGATGCTGAGCAAAACACCACAATGATTTTTTTCTTTTTCACTTTTATCCTTTGGCTGTTTTTGTGTGTTTTTTTGCAGTCCAGTCTCAGCCTGGTGGTTTCCAGAAGTGGCAGACATTGCAGCACGGTCTGACAGCGACAGCAGGGATTTCTTAACCTGAATCCATTTCCCTGATATTTATTTTTAAACTGTATTCTAACGTTCCTTCGCTGGATGCCACACAACACATGATGCAAACAGTGTGAAATCCCGAAACCCACAACGGAGAGGGAAGATTCTGTCTCTGACAGAATGGAATATCACTCGCAAAATGTGTCTACAAGCCTCTCAGAAATACAGCTAAATAAAAATGTTAATATTTGCTCACCTGTAGGCATTTTTGGATGCAGGCCGGGGGTCAAACTTGAAGAAAATTATACACATGGGTGCAGCTGAAGGATAAGTTCCCGTCAAACCGGCGTCATAACTAATGAAGAGTTGGAGAGAATGCAAATTGGTGAGGTGTGTTAAATGAATGGGCGTGTGTCAGTTGTGTTCTCGCTAAGTGGAAAGTTTTTTTCAAGATGTTTCCACTGAGGGACATAAACTACCTGACTGATAATTCAAGCATGACTACAATGTCTGCCATCCAATATGCACAAGGTAGGGCATTCGTCCGTCTGCAGTGCACTGACGGAACTTAACATATAAGATAAAACAACAATGCTGTGATTTGTGAAACGCTACTTTCCAACTGCTGAACAATGCAGATGGGTTAGTTTAAACAGTACTTTCTCTGCTTGTATAGCAAATTGTGTTTAGCAGGGTGGAAAAAACAAAACAAAACCCATTGTGTGATACTTACATGTTGCACACGTGTGTAAGTCAAACAATGGGAGCAACCAGAGCACATGCTGTGGACACGCCTGTAAACGTGTGAGGCGTTGAGGATAAAGTCAGTCACAAAGATTCCGACTAAATATCAAGTTTGTATCACAACAAGCAAAGTATTTTTAGGGCTACTACTGCTGCTGCTCACCATCAATTAAATCACAATTGTTTATGTTTATACATATATAACTGCAAACTGCCCACTGTCCTCTTATAGGAAGGTTTTAATGAGTGCATTTTCTTGTCTGCTCCATTCTTGCATTCATAACAGTTTACTCCTTTTCATTTTTTTTGTGAATGATCGGTAATATCTCAAATATATATATATTTCCACCTTCTACGTGATTACGACTCAAACCTTTTAAGGCCATCAGTACAGAAGTTGCAAAGGTGAGAGGTAAATCAGGAGAGACAGTTAAACGACAGCTGCCAATCAAACAACTGACAGATGTCACTGTGCAAAGGTTGCAGGTAGCTGCTACAGCTCTTGCCTGAAGATGAGCTAACCACCAAAGGCTTTGACTAACCAGCTGTCCTGTGACATTTGCGAGGGACGGAGCCGAAAAGGATCGTAGGTTAAAAAAAAAGGGCAGGTCAGTGGACAAAATGTGAAACCTAAATATGTGGCTGGTTCAAGCAAAACACAGCAAGCTAGCTTCGTCACAGCACAATGCTGAGACAGAAACTAGCTGTCGTTAGCACTTCCGCCGTGGACAAACAGCGGAGCGAGAGGAACACAGAGCTAGTCCCTTACCGTGACTTTTGTCTGGGCGGGCTCGCTGACAGCGTCGGTTCAGCTGACCGTCACAAAACTGGACAGTGTCGCCCTAGTTGAGAAGCTTTTAACTCGATGTTGACAGCTGAGAGAGGAGGTGGGTACAAGTGGGCACCGCCGCTTTGGGACACCGGTTGTCCCGCATGCAGCGGGGTAGGGTTAAATTCCGTGTCCTGGGCGTAACCCCGCCCGTTTCGGCTTTGGAAATACACAAAACGAACGCACGCCAGTGAAGCGCAGCAGATCAGCTACGCGGAAGGGGATTTTCGGCTGCGCAAAGTCTTTTTTCAAAATAAAAGCGTTTTCAAGGGTCATATTTAGATTATGTTTATAATGTGTTGCGCGCTTCCTTGTTAAAACTAGGTAATATCTTTGGATAATAAAACCGGACAATCAACCATCTCAGTCTTTAAAATATTTATTGTCATCAGAAATCAAATAAGATTGAACCAGAATCCGTTTTTATGTTGTGAAGCCAAACCTTGTTTCAGGGGTACAGCCAAGAAATGTGGAAGCAGCAAACAGGTAAATAAACCCACCGAAAAATGTATCGACGACTTCAGTCCTCCTTTCTTTGAAATGTTTTTATTTTTTTTTTATCGTTGCTTATTTTAAGTTCAAAATCCTTGTATGGACAATAGTGAAGTTAATAGGAAGGTATACTTAGGATTACAAAAAAAAATCTTGTCAAATCTGCTGAAACAGAGTCTAAATAAATCAATAAAGACATTGATTAATAGATAAAGAGGCATATAAACAGAGGCTAATGAGTTTCAAACTGATATCCTGCCTTAAGCTGTTTTAATTGACTACTGTGTCACATCCAAAAGGACGGGGCAGGCAAAAACAAGGATAAAACCCAACCTAATAATAATTTACTAATAATAACGAAGGCGATGATGATTCAAGTTCAGCCACGGGCCAGAATCAATGGCCGCTTCCCTCCAATGCATCTCGAGCGGCGATGGGCGGAGACACACTGGCAGTGTGACCGACAGCATCCAGCAGCAGCCGCAGCTCCGTGGTGGTGGTGGGTGAGAGCAGAGCAGCGGACCAGGAGGAGGAGGAGGAGGAGGCAGCAGCTCTGCCGAGCAACACGACCCGAGCACGCCACGCAGTTAACAACTTTTCAGCCAGTTAGGTCACTTAATTGGGCTTTATTATTTTGTTGCGTACATAGCAACCTGACAAGCCAGGAGATTCGCTCGGCGGCGTGTAAGCGCTGGTTGTTGCTGTTGTTGTTGGTGGTGGACGGACTCCCGCAGCGGCTGCCAAGTTGCCGTCAGCCACGCCGATATTCGGCCCGAGGCTCGGACTACTTCCCGCACGGCTTCCCCTCTGGAGGAGCACCGACCGACCGACCGAACGACCGCCCGTCTCACAACACCAGGACGAACAGGGATCGAAGGGACAACAACAACGAGGTAAGGAGTCCGCCACACACACAAATCCATCCATGTGGCGATTACCTACAGTGCCAAGTTTTAGCCCGAGCCCCTCGCCACTCGCTCCCACCAGGGTGCGACTAAGGCGAGATTTCAAGAAATTCAAAATGTTGTGACGAGAAAAGGAGCTAAAGCTTAAAAAGGGGGAGAAAGAAGCGGGAATAAAGAGCCCTTGTGCGGCCGCAGTCAGCAGGTGCACTGATTAGAATGCACCGAGCCGGTGTCTCACAAAGATATTCAGCATTATTTTTGGAAGTTTATTTCATTTCGCACTTTGGCCGAAATTAATTTATTTTATGTCGAATTCGCTGTTGAAACTGCACAATATTTTCTCGCTGAAGGATGCGAGCGTGCTGTCAATCATCAGCATCCTTGACGGAACCGCCTTCCCCAATTGCTTTGCCCCGCCTGTTTTGTGCTTGTGTCCGTGTTGTTACCCGTGGAGAGGCTGTCTCCCCCCCCCATCCCCTGCTCCTCCTCTCTCTCTCTCCACACACACACACACACACACACACACACACACTACCTGTAAGGACCTTCTTTGAACCAAAGCAGTGTCGGCTGAGGTGTTGTTTGGTGACCAGTTCACCTCTCATGTGTGTTGATGCCACCACGGTTTCCACACCAGTGAGTCCGAGTTCAGGTTATTAAAATTCTCTCACAGCCGTCTGATTGTTGATGGTCGGCTTCCTGCAACGCACCCTGTTAGCCCTTAATGGACCCTGGGTGCGGTCGGATGCAATTATGGAGGATTTTCTCCCCAGTGTGTGCGACTGATTTGCAAATGATAATGCACTGGGACGGGAGGGGGGTAAAAAAATCGCACCTGGATTTGGCTGCAGTGCCGTTAAAGATCTAGTTTTATGCCAACATTAGCTTTGCGGACAAACCTCTCTGACCAACCACTCTGTGATGTCACAAAGGGCGCTGACACCTCACTCTTCCCTCAAGACCCTCGCACTGGTGTTGGCTCCACCCTATGAGACCACCAAGTTTGTGTCCCCTTCCAAACATGTGCAAGGTCCAGCAAAGCATCAGTTTTAGCACGGAACTAAAACCAGGCATTTTTACAGGAAGCTGTAAACAGAGGGCTAAATGTGATGTTTTTATAGAAATATAGATATAAATCAATAATCATGGGTTGAGTATAATGGGAGCTTTAGATATAATAATGTCACTGGTTTGCTTGGAAACATGAGCATACTTCAAAGAGAGGCCATTTCAACGAAAATCAAAATTTTTTATAACATATTGTAACCTTAAAAATGTTGCATTTGCAGAACTTCTTTAACACTGACATTAATGCGCAGTTAATTCCCATGAATGAAAGGCTGGTAGTTTCCACTGTCTTTAGCCTGAAATTGCTAATTGCTATCAGATCGCTTTAAATAACATTTAGACTTGGATAGACAGCAGCACTGCGGAGGCTCCAGCCGTCAGACTCGGCGCTCTGCTCCAATTACACGCATAAAGTCAAGTAATTGCAAAAATGAGGATTTTGATCAGCTCTGCCTCTCACGCGAGGCCGCACTGTGTATAATTACGGTCAAATTTGCAAAGGACTCCTCCGGTTTATGCCCTCGCGTTTGCATACGTACAGTGGGCTCATTGAAAATCAGCAGGCTCGCTCATTTTGGAGCCAGAGGAATATTTGAGACGCAAACACAGACGGGTCTCTGGGCAGGATGAGAATTTTCACAGCACCTGTCGGTGTGCTCAACAGTGGAAAACGCTCCATAATCAGAGGTAAAGCGAGAGTCGTGTCCTGAATGTTAATGTGAAAAAAAAAAAAAAAAAAAAGAAAGTTAACTCGCCCTCCACCGCGGCCACAATAAGCCACTACTTATTAAGCAGAAGGATGATAAAAACATACATAAAGCTTTATTTATCCCCCAGCCTATTTAATGGTAGGTCAGACCTGTCTTTTTGAAAGACCCCCCCAGCCGTGGCACTAATTCTCATATCACCGCTTGAAAAGGTTAAAACCTTGTGTTTCTAATGGGCCTGACAAGACCTGAGGTCAGTGCAAGTCTCTGGAGCGTCGCACACTCTGCTGCGCTAATTTATTAGGCGGCGTAACGCCCCAAGAAGACAGAGGAATTCTCAGGAGTCGGAGCTGCGGGCCACGTTGGCAATTTTGGATTGGGAGAGAAAAAAAAAAAAAAACCTGCCGAAGCTGGTTTCCCTGTCACATCCCGTCTTTGCATCAAATCCGCGGCCGCTAAGTTGCCGTGGCACGAGCTGAGCGTGATCCCCCAGGTCTGCAAGTCGAGCTTAAACCCCACCCACCCATCTGTCAGCGGACCCATCTGCAGCCACCGTAAAGACATTGCCGAAGGTTCTTCCCTGGACTTCATAGGAAAAAAATCCCCTGCAGTTGTGTGGAATGCTTCACTTCTTTATCTGTGCATCACGGAAGAAAGCGAGAGCAGTCATAAGTGTTGGACATGCACCATTTGCTCTTGCAAACATACTGCGATGCAGCAACGCAGCCTGGACTGTTTTTACACAAAAACATCCACCAGTTCAGTGTTGTTTTTTTTTTTTTTTAAATGAGTCCAGGGGACGGACCAAATCGGGTTTTTACCCCGTGTTTGGATAGTGTGATGCAAAATATAGATGCTATTGGTTGCTCTGATTGGTCGACTTTCTATCCACCAGCTGCGTGCCGAGGCGGCTTTATCTCCGTCCGTCAGTGCTGCCTGCCCCCTGGAATCAAATGCCAGCGCGAAGGCGGGAGACTAATTGTCATTTCTTAGCAGCGAATTAGTCGAGCTGTGTCCGTCTAGTGAAAGGTCTCTGCTGCTGCAGCACAAATTTAATCATCACACTTTATGTTACAGGCCTCATGGCACTGCAAGTGCAGAAAAGGAAAGGAATTGCAATTTTGCAGACAGCGCACGAGTGAAACGCGCTCTGCATCGCATTTCTGCCTGGCAATGTTTTTCAGGTCAAACGAGACTTCTTCCAAGCAGTTGTAGAGTCAGTGGTCAGTGTAGGTTCCCACTGTAGATCATGCACGTATAGATCTCCATCCATGTAAGAAGTTGAAATGGATTTATATCATGTCTTGCAACATAAACGCGGCTATTCCCTGTGGAACTTGCAAAATGCAAATGCAAACACAATAAAACATGCTCTCATAAGGAAGCGTATCAGCATCACTCCGAGCCAGAGTTCCTCCTCTTCACTGTGTGTGTGTGTGTGTAGGCTGGGATGAGTGGGAGTCGCTCGCTTCCTCCGCTGCTGCGTTGGCTCGCTCGTTGTTTCTCGCCGCGTTCTGCGGGCTGCTGCGAAGGCGACTGATCCGGCCCTCACATAGTTTGGGAAAGCCAGAGTGAATGGTCCTTCTGTGGGACAGACACCTGCAGAGCACGGCCTCCCGCTCCGGGAGGCCATTAACATGCACCTCTGTCCTCTCCGGGCCTTCACACTCCGCCTCCTCGCTGCCTCGTCCACCCGTCCTGGCGCCGCTCCCGCGTCTTGGCACCTGTTTTGCAACAGATCATCCTGCGAAGGCTACAACTCACGTCTTTGTCCGGGCTGGGAAAACACCGCTGCCGCAGAGCGGCGCTGCTAAGGTGTCGATCGCCTCCGATAAGGGATCGGATACATAGACGCTTGTTGTGAGAGTTAGACGGTGGCTTTGCGTTGTGATTGACACATCCCGAAGGATGCAAAATTAGTCCTCTGCATTTGACCCAAGGAATTATTAGGTAGTCTAACCCCCTAAGTCCAACCCCAAATACTGAGTGCTAAGCAGGGAGGCAATGGGGACCACTTTACAGTCTTTGGTATGACCTGGCCGGGGATGGAACCCACAACCTACCAGTCTCAGGGCGGACACTCAGGGTATTTCAAAAAGGGCGGTATTTCATTATGGATTGAACAGATTTCTGACTTTGTTTTCATCCTTTTCAATTAAATGTAGTTTTGCTGACGATGAAGTGTGAATTCATGATATAACGGATGAATCCATGAATGCTTTATTGCCACTGCACACATTGTACAACAAAATCAAAAGTGGTACACATGAAAACAGTGAGGCACATACAGACAAGCACAACATTCCTACAGACCAACAGTCACATGGCAAAATCAACAAACAGCATTTCAATTAAATAAAATGCAGCTAGTAACAAAGTTCACTTGAGCAGAATAGAACCACTTCATGTTTGGGGGCAGTGACCCAGAAATCTTGGAGTGAAAGCTGCACCGTTGCTAAATAAAAAATGTCCTTGGCTCAAAATTCTGACACTTTCCTGCATTTTTGCAAAAACTGCTTAAAAAAAACAAAGCTGGTTTTTCTTACGCTGTCCCCGCCAACCACGTCGGTAGGCGACAGAAACAGACCCACTTGCTCCCAGTACAACTTTGTTTACATTAGCAGTATCATCCTCACTCTGGAGTCTGCTGCTCCTGTGAGTCACACGTCCTCAGCGGCTCCCTCGCTCCGCTCGCTGCTGGAGGCCGTCAACGCCGCCGGGATGCCAGACGTCCGATGACACTCGCGCCGGGATTGGTTTTAAATGAGATTTTCACTGCAACGTCACTCGGGTGGCGTTATTGTGCTATGCCTTGCGTCGTCATTATTATTAGAGATGAGCCGTGTGACATGCTGACTCACTGATAATCCCCCCGCGGTGGCACAGCCGTGGACCCTGTGTTCGCAGGGGACGATGACTACTGGATTCCTCTCCGGAATATTCCGGAATCGCTCTCCCCGCTCATGTCGTTCCCTTTTCCTCTCGTCTCCGTCATGTGTGCGCACCTGCGCTAATGCTACTTGGTGACGTAGGACCTCTGTGAGCAGTGACCCACTAACACCGTGGATTTTCTCAATGTCCATACCCTCGACTCCCCCGCCCACCGCCGCCGCCGCCGCCGCCACCACCACAGCCGCTCTGAGACTTTGGGATTAACCTCGCCCTCCACACACTGTTCCGCCTTGATTATGTCCAGGGATAAGAGCCGCTTAATTGTAATCACTGGAGCTGCCCGGCAGGGTTTAGACGTGGGAGCGTGGATCAGCCTCGCAGGCGGCACTGATATGCAAAGAGCAACATTTACCCGCCTTTTAAATTGCGTTGTGAAGAAGATAAATTGTTTCAAACAAAACAAAAAAAAAAAACCCTGCTTGAAACTGCGGCGTGTATCTGCTTTGGCCTCTTAGCACCTCGATGGGCGAAGACAATTTGTTTGCAAACTCTGGACGTGTTTAATGGTCTTGAGAGGTCTCTCCCGGCCGAGCGCAGGCCGCCTCCCTCGCCGCCAGGTTATTACTTTGTTCCTATGCGATGTTGGCAGCGGAGCCTAGAGGTGTGAAATGAGGCTGGCGGAGCATCGCTAGACGGCGGAGGGCAGGGATGAGGCTCCTCAAGCACCAGCTGTAAATGGTTTGCCTCTTTGGAAGCTAATTGCCGTACAGAGGAATGTTTGGGTAGCGGTGGTGGGTTACTTGATGAGATTGTACTATACTTAAAATCTTCCCCTGGAGAATATAAGGTGTGTGTCTCCTATCAAATATGTGGTGAAACAGTGCTGAACTTCTCCTTGCGAGGATACGTGCAATTCTAATGTAGTTTTTTTAAGCCGTGGCCATCATTAGCTGTGGTTCCATGATAGTTTTTCGTAAAATAAAAGCAATATTTCTAAAAATTTCCACAAAGTACAATTGCGATTTGCAGGTGTTTCCACTGAATGATGTGACGTGCATTAGCCGTAATTCTCGTCAAGTCTCGTCTTGCGAGACCCCACTTTGAGGAGGATGGAGGTACAAAACATTTTGCGATAAATCTGTATTTTGATTTTTTTTTTGATTTTGATGTCAAGAATGGTTATTATATTTTTCTCTTTGATTACTTGTAAAAAATATTCTGTCTCCTCCTCCGTCCAATCGTAACGCGCCATTCTGGTCCGTACGTCACGTCCGCTGACGTGTCAATGTGAAAACAGTGTTTCCATGACACTTTTGCAATATATACCTCCATATGGATACGTCTGAAAACCACCTCATGAGAGCATCAGAACCTTTTAACCCTATTTGAGAGATTTTTCCAGTTCTAGCTGTTTCCATCACCAGTTTTTTATTGCCATATTTAGGTTTTGCGCAATTTTAGGAGTCATGGAAACGCAGCTAGTTTCACCTGCCATGCACTCGCTTTTCTGCTTTGTTCTGTTGTTGCTAAATGTAAATGTTGCTGATCATCCAGTGTGGGAAAAAGCCCGTTTCTCCTCAACTCTCGAATGAGAGCAGGCGCCGCCCTCCTGGGAGTACAGCGAGATGTCTGTTCCGATGAAAAGGACGTGCGTCTCTATGCCAAAAGCACTCTGATGTAGATTCTGAGAGGGACAAAAAAAAAAATAGAAGTGTTACAAGTGTTACAGGAAGCCAAACGCAACGCAACGTCCATCTGGAAGTTTGGTCACATCGGAACTCGTGTCAGATCTCAGGTGATCTTTGCCTGCTGGTGTGACACAGCGAGGGCAAACCGTGTGGCTCTGAATGCACAATGGCAGAGCCTGGAAAAAAAGGAATATTTCTACCTTTCAGCCTATTTTTTATTGTTAGCGAGCTCAGGACATGCCTACAAGTGCGCTGTCCCACTGCACTAAAGCAAAACTATTGAGTTTTTTTTTTCATAGTTTCCTGGGAATTCACGGGAGGCTTCATTGTGGTTTGAAAGGTTTGGAGAGCGAACACATCAGTCAATTTGCGAGCTTTAAACGAAGAAATGATAGCACAAATACTCGAGGCAATTACAGCTCAAATGATATAATGAGATCAATGTTTAGGAATTTCCTTTTGATGTGAGTGGGGAGTAATGCCTTTTTTTTCATGATTATTTATTTATTTTTTAAGCCACAGAGACGGCAATTAGATACAGACAGTTTTTCCTCAGTCGTAACCCAAACGTCAATTTCCTCAAAGAGAAAAGCCCTTCAGTCTTTTGCAGTAATTGCGATACCTTTGCATCGTGAAAGCAATCACCTCGCAAGACGGTGCCATATTATTTATTCATGTATTTATTTATTTATTCATTTAAATTTATGTCTGGTGCAACCATCGTACAGCAGTTCCTTGAGGAGCTGTGGGCTCTCGCAAAAGTTACTGATGGTTCTGGAGATATTTGCTGACGCTAATCAAGCCTTGTGCTGGTTGTATCTGCATAATAACATTGTACTTGTCGTCACAATGTGTTTAAATGAAGAAGAAGTGACTTGGAATGACCTGAAGTCTGAACAGCTTGACATCAAAACTTTCCTGCCTGTATTTGGAACAGATTTTCAGAGTGCAAGTTTCCATCTTTTCTGCCGTGAGAACGAAGTACGAAAGATGAAAGAAGTACGATGACTTTGGGGTCTTGATGATTGATTGATTGATCGATCGATCGATTGATTGGTTGATTAACTTGAAATGTCACTGTAATTGTCACTAGAGATGTCAGTTCCACCCAAGACCAGGCTATTTCTTATTTTGCTTAGTTCAGTCCACCACTAGAACAGCCTGTCAGCGGTAGACGGTCTCCTTGAACCTGCATGCCAGCATTCCAATACCCTTTTTATAATTGCTCTCTTCTTCTGTTCCCTGTTCTGGGCCACACATGAAGACGGCGCTGCAGTTTTCTGACGTGCTCTGATGCTCCTTCACGTTTAGAGCCTCAGTGTTTACCTCGGAGGAAGCCAAAGCAAAAGAAACAACAAAAATAACATGGTGTGTGTGTGTGATGAAGCCTGTTGCAGAGTCGGGAGCTGACATTTGAATTCAGCAGGTCAGAGTTGGCTGCATGTTAGCTAGAACTGCATATTTTGTGCATTCAATACAAGGATCATATGTACAAACATAAGATAGCAAATCAAAAAATACTGCCGTTTTTTTTTTTATCATCTTTAACAAGTGCGCAGCATGCTATGTAGTAAAGCTAAACGCAGTCAAATCCAGACACCAGCAGGGGGCGACAGGAACTTTGAGCGGATGTAAAGACATTTGAAGAAGCTGATAATTTCATCCTGCCTTGGCGTTAATTGGGAAATTAGAGGGGCGAGTTGCGCGTTGAGCCTTGCGGCGATCACAACTTGTATTTTTTTGAATGTTTATCTCGGCGGAGCAGCAGCGGGAGCTAATTAATGCGGGTGTCATGCGAGATGGCCTCCATGAAGAGGCTGTCAAGTGAAGACAGGAAAATGTTTTTCTCCCCTACTTAAGATCTGGCAGCAAATATAAAGGGACCCTGTCAGTGCGTGAATGTGGCTGCGGAGATGCCAGCGTGCTCATCAATGGCGGCCATTATGTGTGGGAGGCTTTTTGATGTGCAGGGCCTCGCGCCGCGGCGCGCTGAGAGCCAGGAGCTTTGACCAGCTGGGACTGAGCGGCGGGTGCACGCAAGCTGTCTGTCCAACTTCCAGCAGTGAAGTAAAGTTCTTCCAGGAAAGAGTCGCAGTGAACCGCCGGCGGAACAAAAGACCATTGTGATGATCCTGGAAGTGATTCATTCACATTAAGGTTTTTTTTTTTTTTCTTTTAAATGAAATTTTTGGCTGTGGTGCATTCAATCATTTTCACCGTCCCTGGCTCTCCTCAATTCCTTTGTTAAAAAAGAGGGTTCCTGGACGAGTGTCACCCAATATTGCAGCTGGCTTGCAGAGCTTTGCAGCCTGCGGTGTGGAGGAGGTGCATCACTGCATCGTGACTGATGCTCCTCCAGCTGTGGAAAAAGCAATAAAAACATCCTGAGATGATGCATAATAAGACAATTGCTCAAATCAAGGTGAGCAGGGTGAGCAGAGGATCTTGGCCTGAATCCAGCTTCTGAAGCTCGCAGAAGGACTTCTGAGTGCTTCAGATGAACTGTTGCCGCCGCGTTTGTATTAACTTCCCTCTATTGTCGTGGTGGCAGTGGGGTGGGGATGTGGGGTCGAGAAATCTAATCTAATCTAATATTCCACTGGCGTCCTGCTGACCTGCAGTCCAGAAGTGCTCCTGCTGCGCCGGTTGCACTCAGTGCCGAGGTGTCATCGTTTGCACTGCCGCGGTGCATTGTGGGAAGCCCCGCTGCGGCAGCGCAGTGGCATTAAACGATGCGGAATCGATCCGTGCAAGTCAAATGTGCAACTTCCTTCATTCCTTGCGTAGAAAAAAAATCCCTGCCCCCCCCCAACCATGATTGACCTGTTCCCGCAGGCGGCCTCTTCTTCATTTTTTTCCCCCTGCAAAGCCTTTTCGACAGCGGTGCTGACCAGCGGGTGGCTGCTGGCTGGCTGGGTGATGGGTGGTCGCTCCGAATCAGCCGTTACAGGGAGAAGAGGAGGGGGAAGAGGTGGAGGAGGAGGAGGAGGAGGAGGAGAGAGAGGGAGCAGGGATGGAAAGGAAGCAGAGAGAAGAGTTGGCATGGTCACGGACTGATGTAGGCCTTCAGAGCTGTGTGTGTGTGTGTGTGTGTGTGTGTGTGGCTGTGGGAGGATGAAAAGAAAGAACGGCGTTAACAGTGACAGGAGAGAGACTGGACGTCGTCAACCTCAGCAGGAGTGGAACCTTGCAGGAGTTGCTGCTGCTCTCCTGGAGCTTTCAGGACTTTGAACTCCCAGCCAACGTCCTTGTGTGGCGCTTCCTCCTCAAAAACCAACCCTGCAATGTCAAAGAATGAAGCCCTGCGTCCTCCTCCCCAACTGCTGCAGCAGGTCATCAGGGGTCTCCACCATCTTGACAGCAGCAGGTCTTCAGGTCTGGTCATGTGATCTGCTGCAAACCCTCACGGAGTCCATATGGAAATCTGCAGTAAAGGATCCACTGGGTTCCAGTGGTGGAACATCTCATCAGTATTGGATGATCCCCCCACCCCGCGACTCCAGTTGGTCCCCTCTCTGTGTGTGTGTGTGTGTGTGTGTGTGTGTGTGTGCGCGTGTGTGTGCGTGTGTTCATCACGTTCATCTTCTGGAGACGCTACAGCTAATTTCAAATCAATCTCACGCGTTTCATCACTTGCGTGCAGCTCTGACGTCACGCAACTCTGAACGGAGGAGCGTCGAGTGAGTCGGCCAACGAATTCACGAGATTCATCCTCGCCTCATCCCTCGCGTGCCGCTGTCGGCGCGTCGCTCCCAACCCACCCCCACCCCCCCCCACACACACACACACACTCGCTCAGCGGCTTCAAATAAAAGGCGGCACCGTGACTGACGGCGCGGTGAGTGCAGAGGAGGAGCGGAGGCGTGCTGCTGTGTGACAGTGAGATGGAGAGAGTGTCAGGGGGAGGAAGAGGAGGAGGAGGGGGGGAGGCGGTTGTTGGATGCAGTGGCTGATGAGATGCAGCAGCAGCTGACTGATGGAGACGCTGCAGACCTGCTCGGCCTTTATACCGTCTATCTTGGCGAGTAGCAGAGTGATGTCACCGCCATGACATCACTCTGCCCAGTGTGGGTGACATACCTCCTAAACCCCCAACCCCACCCCATTCGCCCACCCTTCATAGAAAATTCCATCAGTGAGTGGCAGCAGGATGCAGCAGCAGCCTGTGGCTGAACTCCATACACAATATATTCCTTCCTGACGTGCTTCCTTGGTGCCGCTCATCAGATAAACCTGCGGCTATTGTTCTGGGATCTGCTTTCATGGTTCAGCTTTCGTGGTATCTGTTGTTGCTGCTGTTATAACCAAATTCTGGAAATCTTTTCGCTTCCTTCCTGCAAAAATCACAGTTGTTGGTCAGAAAAGGGGACAGAAACATGGCCGGAGAAGAGGGCGGAGCTGAGGGTGCCTGGGAGATGTGTCAGCGAGCTATGAGAGCCCTTTGTGACATCACAAGGAGTTGATTCCTAGAAATTCATTTTTACAAAGCACATCTTGAAGTCAAGGAAGGATTTTAAATTTTTTCTCTGAGGAGGTTAATCGACAGGACGAGTTCGTGGCTCCATCTTTCATCGACTTCCTGTCACTCTGAAGTCGACGCTGCTCCGAAACACACCGGCGGACTACAGGCAACAAGTCTGACAGCACATTCCCGAACGCCAGCCTCCTGCACGCCGCTGCTGCCACCACCACAGTGCTTCCTCCTGCTCCCGCCGGGACGCCGATCTGCATTCAGCTGTTCGGGGGGGGACGGGCCATGAATATTCCCGACCCGGTTCTCCGGTGCAGGCAGCAGCAAAGCAAAGCAAACGGTGGCATTTGCTGTAGGGACGCCAGCCGGCTGAGCCAGTTGTCGGGGAGCTCGCCGTCGCCCCCTGGGGGGGTCCCGGGGACCAGTGATTGACGGGGGCTCGCAGGCGGCCGGGTGCTCCATATTTGCGATGACGCATCGCCCCTGTCACCCCCCTCCGGCCCCTCCTCCTCCTCCTCCGCCTTCTTGCTCCAACCTAATCTGCTCTTATGGGCCTCGGCCCGTGGCGTCTTAAGCCCCTCCGTCTCCGACAGCTGCTGAGGACAGGGAGGTATAGAGAGATTAAAGCGGCCGTCGCAGCGCCCTGGAAGAATCCCACATGCCTCTCTGCCTCTGGCCCCCTCCGTCCTCCCGTCTTTGATCCACCATCTTCCCCCTACTCCCCGCTGTGGTCCCACTGGTTGCAGTGGGGCTCCTATATATGCCAACATATACTGTACTACGTTGAAAGGTCTGCAACGGCGCAGCTTGTTGGTTGTTAGTTTGCGAGAGAGAGAGAAAGAAAGAGAGAGGGAGGGAGGGAGAGAGAGACAGGAGTCGGCAGCTGTGAAGTCAAGCTGCAGAAAACACAAACACTTGAAATTGTGAATGTGGCCAATCTTGTGTGTTTTTTTAATAATCAGCAATTTTCACCCTGAAAGTGCTCGAGCGAAGCGAGATCAGCAATGATGAGAAATGCCAATTAAAGTAGCAGCAGGAGAAGAAGCGACGGTGAAATGAAACAAAATATGATAATCACGTAGTACAAGTACATTTTAACTCACTTCAGGGCCAATAAAAAAACAGAAGGGCTTTTTTTCTTCAAACTATCAACGCAGTTTAATAATCTCATATGTGGAGGAAGATCTAGATGGAAGATGTAGCACAGTTGAGGGCCATGAAAGCAAAGAGCAGCCACACGGCCAGACGGAAGTGGAAGGAAGGCTTGTGAAAGGTTGCAGCATCACCTGTGACGTCCTCTCCTGCCAGTGTGGGTGAGAAAAGAAAGAGCAACCTCCATGGAAGCACCTGCAGCCTGCAAACTGTCTGATAAAAGGCAGCTTCCTTTCCCTTCTCCTTCTCCTGCGGCTGCTCCGTGCGTCTCGCTGCTTGTCCTCTTCCCACTTTCATCCCGGCGGCCCGCAGTCGCTTCTTAAGGTTCTTAACTATGCACTCTTGGAAAAGAACCGAGTTTTCCTAATGAGCGTGGAAATTTTGGAATCCAGCTTCCCTGCAAAGGCAACAACGGCGGCGCTGCCAAATGTTCACGCTCCAGAGGGCCCATAACTGGCAGCAGCACACGGTCCGAGTAGCAGGTAACCGGATGCTGTGTGTGTGTGTGTGTGTGTGTGTGTGTGTGTGTGTGTGTGTGTGTGTGGGAGCAGCAGAGGTGATGTGAAGCCGGGACCAAATTCCTTTCAACGAGGAGCGGAAAGCGAGGGGGAAATGGAAGCAGGTTGGTGTAACGTCTGGAGCGGCGGCCGTCACCCTGGAAACCACCGGGGGTGGGAGGCAGGGGAGGAGGGGTCTCTCACAGCGTGTATCATCTGAGCAAACACAGCTCCAGCATGTGTGTGCGAGTTGTCAGTTGTCGGTCCGGGAGCCGGTTGTGTTGCCGAGCCGAGAGCGCTAATAAAACCTCTCAGGACTGTTTCTACATCCTCCCCCTCACTCACCTCCTTATCTCTCCCCTGCATTAGGCGGCGCCGCCGACTGCATTTGATGGTGGGATTTTAATATCCTTCGTCATTTTTTTTTTCCGACCGATGCTGGTATTGTAGGTACTGCTGTCAAGGTAGCTGTCGGCGTGGGAGAATAAAGCCACTTTATTGGCTCCTGCGACAGCTGTCTGGTCTCTCTTTCTGGAAAATATTCATAAGGAAATCAAGATTTCACCCGTTTTCCTCCGTTACATGTTTTTGGAAAGTCGGTGGAAGCTTATTGTTCATTTCACGTCGTCGATTGGTGGCGAGGATTCCCACGTCCAGCCGCTAGCGCTGCACCAGGCAGTCGCTCTGCCAATTATTAACTTCCTTTTGTTGAGACGTTTGCCCGGCATGCACAAGGATGGATTAAATAAATGATAAATGAATTCTAATATGGCTGCCGTTTCTTAGGCACGGAAGCAGGCAGAGCTGCTGTTGGACCGTTTGTTTGTTGAATTGTTGTTTTCTATTGATTTTTATGTCTCCCCGGTTCTGGCTGGTGACTCAACACCCATCATTTAATTGCAACCTGGGTCCCCTCAAGGTTTCTGCTTCCTAAAAGGCGTTTTATTCTTTTTTTTTTCCCCTCTGCGCTCGCTCTGCATGGGAACGGTTGTCCTCAAAAGAAGGTTGTCTCCATCAGCCTGCGAAACCCGCTTTAATTAACTGGCTGTCAGCATCAATCTGGCAGAGCGGCGGGGTTCACGGAAGGAAAAAAATGTAAAAAAAAGAAAAGAAAAGTTCTTTATTTCTTCTTCTTTAAAAGTCCACCCCCCCCCCCCCCCCCCTCAGTTGTCGGTGTTGCCGGGAGGTGTTTAGCGGGGCCCCCTGGAGGATTCCCTGAGCGCAGGATTAGGCGGCGCTGAAGCACTCTCCTTGACGCCTTTATCCCGCCGCCGCCGAGGTCACAGGAAACCCCTCCGACCTGGGGGCGCTTTCCATTTCCTGCCCTCCCTCAAACCCCTCCCCCACCGCCACCACCATCAACCCTCCCCCTCCTGTCTGCCCGGACCTCCAGAGCCATCCTGGCTGGTCATTACGTTGAGTGCACCGACGCATTAGCCCTCTACCGGGGAGCCGCTAAGCGCCCGCCCCATCTGCCGCCGTCCAGGGATTAATTAAATGATTCTGCCTGGCTTATTACCTTGTTATACCTTTTATTTTTTTCTTTGGTCATTGGCTTTTATTTATGTCGTCGCACTAGTGTTGGAGATTGGTCTTGGTCTCCAGGCCACTTTTTAAGGGTCTCGGTCTTCTCGGACTGGACGGGTTTGAGAGTTTCGATCAAGACGGATCGAGGCAGCACTGCAATGACGGATAATAACGGAAAAGAAAGCATTTGTTTTACCACCGCATTAATCTAGCCATGCAGAATGCAGATGTTCTGTTGTGATTTTTCTTGAATATATACTCAGCCTTGGTCTCGTCTTGGTCTCGATCCCCAAATGTCTTGGTCTCGTCTCCATCTCGATCCTCTCTAGTTTTGATAAAGTCTTGGTCTCTGTTGGTGCGGTCTTGACTACAACGCTATGTCGCACTGTGTGTCCAGGTGTTTGTATTTGCTCAATTTGCTTTGCATATACGCCAGGGTTTTCCCTTTATGGCCCATGTGCACGCGCTCCGTTGGATAAAGAGGCGGAGGGAGGGACGGAGGGTCTGCAGCCTGCGGGGGCTTCGTTACTCCTTCGCTACAGGCGGCGTGAGTCAGGAGGAGGAGCTGCTCCTTCGCTGGGATTTGCCTTGTGGTGGTCGGTGACGGCGGCGCTCGTACGTTCCCGGTTTCCTCCGCGTGTCGCCTCGCCGCAGCCTCGTCACGATGCCGGGAGCGTCATCGCTCATCGTTATGTGCTCCAGCGACCGAAGCCTGTTTTACAGATTCACTCAATGTTATGCAAGAGCGTGAGGGAGCGCTCTTATAAAATGCAAAATGATTGGACGGGAGAGGCCGTTGATGTCACATCCCACTTTTTTCTTTTAATTTTTTTTTTTTTTTTCATTTCAGCTGTCACCTTGATTTAGAAGTAGAATTAATAATAAACCCAACACACAACTATTAACGCTGTGTTTTCAAGGAGGTCTGAGCTGCCTGAGCTCTGCTGCACTGTGACTGTCGACACTGTGTTCTCTGGTGTTTACACAGAAGCACCTCTGTCAGTTGAGAATCTGGTTGAAGTCATCATGACCATCAGTGGCATTTCTAGCCCAAAAATAAATGCAATGGTGCAATGAACATGCAATGGTGAAAACATAAAGTAAAATGTACCCCGATTCATATGCTCTATGCTTTTACAGTACAATATATTGCAGGTGCATAAAGCATGGCAACAAAATAAAGTATAGACTGAATTATAACTCATCAACTTTATTTATTTGACACTTTCAAGCAACGATCATGATACAATTTCATCCCACCAGACCTTCTCTGACCTTCTAAAAACAGGTGCATCATAGGTGTTTTTCTTTCTCCAGACTGCAAACAGTCTTTTTCCTAATAATTTTTATCTTAGTATGCCAGTTCCAGGATACTATCTGCGATTTCCTGATGGAAAGAAGGAATCACTGGAAGGTGTGACTGAATGAAGGATCTGCTTCTACTGTTCTTGGACATAAACACTCCAAACCTCCACAGAACGGTGGAGCTGCTGGAACTTCAAGGACTTGAACCCCGGGATACTGTGACTGCCAGGTTTTTCTGAGGCTTCGGGAGGTTCAGACACACCAGTGTGTGTGTGTGTGTGTGTGTGTGTGTGTGTTCGCTAGTGTTGCCACCAGTTTGGAATGAGGCCGAGTATGGACGGCGAGTGATGGATGTGTCACAGTGACACTCTGTCTTTTTTCACAGTGTTTGACAGTTGTTGAGGATAAGTTGTCGTTCTGGCGCGGATTAAGGATGGGCTCGGATACAACCGGCTGGTTTATTTATTTTTTTTCTGTTGGAAGGCGCACAAAAAAAATGCCTTGACATAGAAAATAGAGCCCTTCCTTTTTGGCTGGAGGTGTTCAGGAAAGGAAACGTTGAATGATAGTTGGAATACTCGAGGTAAACGGAAAGAAAAGCAACTGGCTCTCTCACCGATTTTTATTTTGAGCGGTTCAGTTTTTTTTTTCTGAACGTACATTAAAATGAGGGGGAGCGGAGGGAGAGGAACGTCCCTCTGGGAAGGATGCTTCTATGAGGGGTGAGAAAACTCGATTTTCCAGCGCCGGGGCTCGGCGTTGACATCCTCGTTGGCAGCGGAGCGCGAGCGTGCGCTTCTTAATTCGATTTGCATTTGTTTGGAAGCGCCGCTCTCCAGCGGGGCCGCATGACTGAGCCGCCGTGTCGGCCGTGATGGGAGCGCTCGCTCCCAGCCGGTGCCAGGAACCATCGGCCCGTAGGAACCGTCGCCCCCGACGAGGCCGACCGAGCCGCGGTCGGTGGCTTTCTTCCTCGACGTTCTGCAGTTGTGACTCTCCGAGTCAAGTTGCAAATGTCGTCCAGTCTTCTTGGGTTTGCTTCCGATGGCATTGAAAGCTTTACCACTTCCAATTCCAATTCCAATGCATTAGCCAGCAGCATTAGCCAATGGGAAAGAGCATGGTTTTATTTAGCGTAGAATTGAGATCACGATTCTGTGATTCTTTGGAATGTAAGACAAATCCAATGGCACTTTGTGCAAGAGTGGGACATCCACGTTGATCAACAAAGGAAACAATCTTTAGCTGAGTTGCAACATCTGACACTGAACCTGAAAATTAACTATAATCAACTTATATGTAAACTTCAGTCTCTCTTTGTTCTTTCTTTGTGTGATGATGAGACTTAAAAAAGGTATCAAAGGCTCATTTACAAATAAGATCATCGTAAAAATGTGAACCAGGAGAATCGCAATTTTAATGCGATTAATCGTCAGTCAGCCTTTTGGGAAGCTTTTTTTTTCTCTTCTTTATGTTGTTGAAACATGCAACATTTGCAAACCCCGGACAGTGTTGTGAGAGTCGGACTGGTTGGGTAGCAGGCGTGAGGTCTCCTCATCTGGATCAGCGTCGTCTATTATAGCACCGCGACCTTTGACCTTTCAGAAGTCTCAACACTCAACCATTTGCATCCATTCCACATATTTCGAAAGTTTTGTTTTCTTTCGTTTTTATTGTTTGGAAGCATTTTTTTGAGTCGACCGTCCGTCCGCTGCGACCCCTGCACTGTGACACGGCGCCACGCCTCAGGCGGGAGTTTCGATGATTTTGGCACCATCGTGCACTTTCGCTGCTCAAAGGAGTTGCAGCACAAACGTGACCACAGTCACAGATGACCCAGATTCCTCGCATTAATGCATGTAGCGTGGAAAGTGGGTTATGTGGTTCCATATTTATATATATATATGCATGTATATATGTCTTGAGGGGAGTGTGCATGTGCCAGATTTTATTGTTGGTTGCGTTGGAAGTGGCGCGTGTGTAACTTGGTTCGTGCAGCCGTTTATCTTCCTGTCTTGCGGCACTGTTCTCGCGTGTCATATTTTGGATTTTGCAACGTCCGCTTGGGTTCGAGTCAAATATTACTTTTCGAGGGACCAAGAAAAGAAAAGGAAAAAAAAAAAAAAAGAAACGTGCCTTTGCAGCTTTGATCCTCCTGGCGATTCTTCAACAGCAACCAGGGCAGGAGAGCGGCCGACAGTTTGGGGCCATACAGTCTCTTTATTGCATGTCTCCACATTTTTGCACCAGATACCCAGTAAGTAAGTGACGCTAATCTCGCCCCCCCCCTCCCTCCCCTACCCCTCCACCACTGAGCTGTGCTGACTAAATAGATCTGTGAGACGCTGCCGGCTCGCACAGAGGCATCAGCGTTTTGCACTTTTTCTCAGAATCAGCTGGATTTTGCCGAAGCGTGTGGGCAGATACTGCAGCCGGCGCTCGGCCTCCAATTCCCCCCACCCCCCTTCTTTCTTTCAATTAATTCTTCACCGACGCAGAAGCGGCAAAGCGCTGATCAAGACATCAGCGTGAGTTTCTGCTCATGATGATGAAAAGGAGGAAAGGAGGGAAGACGTGTTGGATGCAGACAGTCAGACGTCGATCACGTGAACAGGGTTCCTCCAGCAGCGTTGACCGTTTACCTGCACGTCCCTTTGTGCCTTAAATGTGCAAAAGTGTTTCTCTTTGCACGTGTGTGTGTGTGTGTGTATGTGTGTGTATATGTGTATGTGTGTGTGTCAGTGGTAAAGCGATAGCCGGAGTGCCGCGTTGGAGATTAACTGGTTTAGTAACCAGAGAGCTAATTATAGTGGAGTGGAGGATTGTACTCAGTGCTTATATCATCTCTCTGTCTCTCTCTCTCTCTCTCTCTCTCTCTCTCTCTCTCTCTCTCTCTCTCTCTGTCTCTCTCTCTCTCTCTCTCTCTCTCTCTCTCTCTCCCTATCACACACACACACACACACTCTATAGTGCAGTTCTCCACTGCTTCGGCAGCGAAGCTGGATCCCAGTTCCCTCCTCGATGCCACTGCACACCAGCATCGCGGCTAAATGACCCCTGAAATGAAGCTTCCCTCTTCCTTCCTTCCTGCTCCTCTTCCATTAATAAAGACGCCTGGATCATGAAGTGAGAGCTACTGATGATGATGATGCATCCCGTTCTGGAGGGTGTGTCCCACTTCTCTGGAGCAGGTTCTACCCGCTAATTCATCAGCCAGAGTGATCAGTTTCCCATCTCGCCGCTTCTTTTCTTTTTCCTTAAATATTAATTAAGCCAAAAACTTGAAGCTTTAAAGACTTTAGAACAAAAATCCAATGAAAATTAGTGCAATGGTGGAATATCTCTGGACGTCAGTGTTGCTAGCTCACGCCTGCTAGCTGCAACCTTCTTTGCTGTTTTTTTTTGTTTTTTTTGCCCTAGGCGCTGAACAAACCCTATTAAGGACGCAGCGTAATTCAACTAATTGGTGAAACAAGGGATGTAATTACATTCTCGCCGACAATAACCGAAAATGAGGGGAGCAGTTGTTTATGGTAATGGCAGCTTCTTCCGCTTGCTGTCATGGGCACCTCAGTGTGCCTCACCTGTGGTCTGATTGGTTGGCTACTGGGACTGAAGTCTCCCTGGAGGCTGCAGGTGCAGAACCATCCAAAGACTGGAAGGAATCGGCCACTGGAGAAAGTGGAAGCCGACACGGAATACAGCCGGATCTGCTGTGATTAGACTGGGAATTCTGCTGTTGATCTATTTGGCCAATCAGGACGATCCTGGAGAATGACGCAGCCGATCAGAACGAGTGGAGACACAGCAGCACGTACGACGTTGTGACGTCACGCTGGGAATAAACTCTTTTCTGCTCATTTTCTGGCCTTTATCATTTTTTTAAAAACGACTAAAAGACCAAAACTGAAAATTCTGCACTAGAAAGATTTGCTATGAATCACGTTTCAGGTCACAGTCGTCCTGTCAGCCGTTTTAAAGGCTTTTTGTATTGCGCTCTATGGGAAAATGCTTATTGGGCCATGGGATTTGTTTTGCTGCAGTACCTCAAGTGGCCACTGGGGAAAGAATTGTTGCACCGGCATATTGCCAGTCCAGTATCCCGTTCTTATAATTCGACTCCTAAACATCAGTCAAAATGCTCCGTCAGGCTCTGGTTTCATTGAGACAGGAAGCTTCCCGTCGGCCAGAATCCGTCTCCTGTTTTTTTTTTTTTTTTTTTTTGCAGTATTGCGCCGCCGTGTTTCTCTGTGACCTTTGCGACCTCCTAAAGCTCTACGCCAATCCCTCTCCTCCTGCCCTCCGTGCCTCTTCCACTCCTTCCAAGTTGTCGCCGCAAGTCTCCCGTCCGTGCGTCCATCCGTCCTCACCCCCGCCAGCGCCACCACTGGCCCCCCCCCACCACCACCACCACCATGCTCGCTGGGCTGCCGGTGATGTGGCCTGTCTGAAAATATCGAGGTCAGGCTAAGCCAGCGTGCAGCGGTTTCTAGGCCATGGCACACATCACAACGGCTGCTGCCCAGTTGAAATCCTCTGCAAACAGCAGCTGAGTGGGGTGGGTGGGCGGGGTCAGGCTGGGTGATGTCAGCTAAGTCCTCTGGACCCAAAAAAAACACACACACACACACACACACACACACACAAAAAAAACCAAATAAAAACGCTTTACTCTGATTCGCTGAGGTCTCGCTGGAGCTGCAGGAGGTTTTTGTTGAAGGTTGTTTGTTGTTACACTGATTTCACCTGTGCACACCTGCACCCACCCGCAGAGAGACTGAAAGAGACGCAGGCGACTCGTCAAAGTCCTGGGGCAGCGGCCGCTCAGATTAAAAGCTTCTCATGTCGCTGCCCACATTTTAGATCCAGGATTTTATTTTATTTTTTTAATAACGCGGAATCTGCTTATTTTTTTTTTCACAAGCAGGAGGAACCTACACGGTTCAGCTTTTTATGGAAACAAAAAGGGTTACGTAAGGAACTTAACACAGAGAGTGAGGGAAAGAGAGAGAGAGAGAGAAAGAGAAAGAGAGAGGTGGGCTATTCCTACTCCACTGTGTGTGTGTCATTTCTTCATTATGAAGAAATGAGTCGCCTTGATAGAGACAAATGCAGCTGACGCTGGTGTCCTGGTGGCTCTTTTTTGACAGGCCTTGAGGGGGCAGCAGCTCACTGCTGATTATCACCCTGCGGACAGAGACAAGTCAACACTTGTCATGGCAGCAAATCCTCTTCATATATCTGTATGTGTGTGTGTGTGTGTGTGTTTGAAAATATAGATATTTTTCAGTCAAGTAAGGCAGTAAGTCATAAACATCTCGGCTGTTATTCTTGGCGGCTCTTGCTTCGCTGCACCCGTCACTGTTTGTGACATTTTGCAATTTAGCATTTTTTTGTGGATCTGTTCGCCTGGAAAAGTTTGTCGGGGACGACAGGAGATCCGGCCGACGTCCTCTGACTCACTTTGTTTGGCCATGATTGTATTTAAGTGCACATTTTGAGGAATATTGCATTGGAAAATGTATGCCAAGCAACATTTAAAAACAAAAATCCTCTTATTTGTATAGATATGACCAATAATGTTGACATTCCCGTTGTGTGTGCCGACAAATAGAGCAGAAAATGGAGTTAGTTTAATGGGCTGGAAAGGATCCCAGTGTTTCCAGTCTGGACTCGGCCTTGAGACGTGTTTATTTTACAAAAGTGCGTCGTGATCTTCACCACAGCGTCCTGCTGAGCAGCCAGAGGCGGCTGTGCAGGAGGTCGTTGGAATCATCTGGCTTTCCAGCAGCAGCTAGGGAGGAGGAGGAGGAGGAGGGAGGAGGGAGGAGGAGCTCCCACCCTGCACTTCTGTCAGCTGACAGCTCTGATGGGCGGAGCCTCTGCTGTCTCTGACATGATTGACATTTGGGGTGAGGGGTGACAGTAATGGAGTCCCTGATGTGGGGCATGGGAGGTGGGTGGGGGAGGGGTCCCAGCCTCATGTTACGTGATTGACAGGCGGGACTCACAACACCTGAAATCATCTTGGGAATTTTCTTTTACGCCTCACAATTGTATTTATTCACTGGAATTTCCTTTTATCTTTTTAAGTCTAGATTTACCACTAGGGGCAGCATGTAACAAAGTGATTTGCTTTCACCTCCATCTCCTTTTTTTTTCTCAACGGTTGTCTACTCGATTCTACGATTTTACGTAGACAGATATTGCAGTACCTGGACGCACCACATGAGGCACTGCAGTCAATCAGAAAACTGTCTTATTTTGACATCAATATTACGCCGCAATTGTTATTTTTTAAAAAAAATCTCAACCATGTGACTCAGGTTGAGTGTGTCTTGCGGAATATTGAAAGTTAACAACACAGTAAACAGGTGCATCTAGTATTATTATATTATTTACTATTTTAAAGTATTTTAAATGCTGACTTTCAGCCTCAGCTCCATCTTTGGCAGATCCTCACACTGAAACGTTCCTCCTTCCGGTCCAGTGCGAGACATTCCATACTTTACAATGTATTCCGTTTAAATTGGCCCATTTCGTTCGTGGTCGCACCATCATGTAAACCCAGCCGGACCAGCGGTCCTGAACGTGAATCCTTGGCAGCGCCGCGACCCCGGAGCTCCATCCATCCGTCGCTAATGGGACAGAGTGGAAGCTTGTAGCGGCGCGCTGACTCACCTCGGCCGCTCGCAGGAAGTGCCCACAGTCACTTTCGACCGCGTGCCTGTTTGAATTTGGCGACTTGTTTTTAGCGGCGGCGCTATTTTTAGCAGGTGCCTCCCCCAATCTATCACAAGTGGGATCAGAGCGAAGCTTCCTGCACCGGCGACATGCTAAAAGGCAGGAGCGTGAAGTCCCAAATACCACTTTGCAAACCTGCACTTTATTTTCCTGTTTTCCTGGGCCGGTGGCGGGGGGTGGGGTTCTTGGAGGCTGGCGGAACACTCAGAGCACATTTGTATTCCCGGCAATCAGCCGCAACTTTAAAACCACTCTCAGGCGGAACAGAAGCTATTTATTCCCCAAAAAATAACAATAAAAAATGCAGCATTTTGCAGGTAAATCTAGAATGTTGTGTGAAAAGAGGACTGAGTAGCTGTTGTGTACCGCAGTGTTGCAAAATAAAACACCAGGGGCCAGAAGCGGCTAGATTTGCAATTTAATGTATTTAACAGCAACTCACAACTATTAAAAAAAAAGCAAACTGTCTATATTGCATGAAACGATAACAACATTGAATTATAGAATTATTCCCAATGACATCCTCCTACTAGCGTCTCAATTACTAGATACTAGTAACGCAATGTTCAGTGTATTTTTGTTTTTCTCCTTGCGAACAGATGTCTCGTTTGTCACGTTGAGTTGTTAAATATTGGCAGCCGTATTGCAGCCGTTAATTAGATGAATTAATTAAGATTTTGAATAAACGGCACCTTTTATTGTGTGTGTGTTTTTTTTTTCTATCTGCCATAATAAATGATACTTTCGTATAATGAGTTTGAGAGCTGTATAGGCGCCAAGTGTCTCCTCATCATTAGCCAAGCTAACTGGTTAAAACCATGAAAAAAAAGGAACATTCTGTCGCTCCTTTGGCTTTTCATTTGGTGCCGTGTGGCTTTGGCTGGTGTTGATCTTGAAACGTAAATACATGTATTATCGCTGTTTCGAAATAGACCGAAATGTCAAAAAAGGAAACTTAAGACTTGCTTGGGATATTCAATCTGTTGTTCCGACCTTCGCTTCCCCCCGTCGGGCTGTTGAACTTGGAACGAACCTCGGCGGCAAGTCAGTTGGCTGCGTGTTTTCCTAGCAGGTCTCCGTGTGGTTTGTGAAACCCCACAGAATGTGTGTGTGTGTGTGTGTGTGTGTGTGCTCGTCCCATCCACCACATTATACTTCTGACTTCTGACTGTGTCTCCTGGACATAAGGTCAAATATTGTTTCGCTTTGCCTGTGTTTTCATTTGCGTTCTTGGATGATGGCGACGTCGTCAACAACTCCCTGTGAAACTTTCAGCCAATCCGCTGCCACGGATAAGCTGTTTTTTTCCCCCTCCACCCTCCCCTCCGTCTAATCTATGGAGAATATCTGTCATACTGATACAGTCCTGCAGCTTTTCTGCAAGAATATTCCTGATTAGCCTCAGATTGGATGCAGAAAGCGCTGGCCGGCGTGCCCCCGGTGGTGCGGAGCAAGATGGAGCCGCTGTAAGATCGAGATTAAAGTTGTCCGAGCGTCGGAAACGGAGCCTGGGAAACAGAGTCTGAGCTGAACCGCTGCTCACAGCGGCTGCTGCTGAATGCACCACGGCGCTAGAGGGCGCTAAGGAGATCTATCATCTCTTGGATTGTTGGAGACCACAGCAGAGGAGGAGAAGGTCCAGCCTGCCCTGAGACGTAGCTTTGCCCTCGCTGCATTTGCGATGGTTGATACTTTCTAATGTGCTGTTGGACTTTTCATGGAACTGTGGGACTTTCTGATTTGCTAGCGGACTTTTCACCCAGTGTAGCGTTACAAAAACTCAAAAATTAATTAGTTAATTAACTAATTAATTGATGTAGCCGCACATGCAGCTGCGTTTATTTACAGTTACTTCATAGAGACTTGGCCGGGTCGTCTTAGAGCAGCAGCGTCCTTGTGTGTGTTTGCGGCGTTGACGCTTCATTTCCTTGTCAAGCCCTCACAAATACACACAGTTTACAAGTGGAGTGTTTGTACGTGTGCGTATTTGTACGGTTTTCTCTGCGGCTGAACTGCTGAGCAAGCAAGAGTGTGAGTGAGTCACGGAGGGAGTGCAGGACGTGGGAGAGAACGTCTGAGATGACGAGACGGCGATCGGCGGCGTGCGACCGACTGACTGACTGACTGACTGACTGACTGACTGACTGACTCACCGCCGTGTGTTTTCGTCACTCGGCATGGCAGCCTGTTGACGACGTTCCTTTTAGTTTTATATGTCTGACCTCCAGGCTACCGAGCAGCTCCAGGCTTGGTGAAGATCACACACCACCGACTGAACCTTCCTCAGAAGAAGCTTCCGCGCAGCGGAGTCAACGCGGCGGAGCGTCTCCGTCCTTTTTCACCACATTTCTGCCTTGTGTTGATGTGCAAAGTGGCCTGCTGGAGGCGCCAGAGCGCTCAAACGGCATCGCTTCAACCTCCTGTTTCTTCTTTTGTTCTTCTTCAGCATCGTTGTGCCGAGGAGACTCCAGGTTTCTCAGCAGCCATTGTGTTTCATCTGTGGCCAAAACAAACCAAGCAAACAAATTCATCAGTTTTAATAATGAACCTTTTGGACGACAACATGCTTGAATATTAAACCGTGCAGTCGGTGCCGCTGGCTGATGACTTTGCTCTGCGTTTCTGTCTTTCCTTCTTTTTTTAAATTTCGCTGCACATTTTTATCTCTCATCACTTTTAATTGGTTCCGCCCCCACTTGCTCCCCCCCCTCCCCCACCCAAACCCTCGATAATGAGCCGTCCTCTTGGCAGCCGAGTGTTCGACGTCGACGCAACAAAACAGTCTGGCTTGTCGCCTCTGAATGACTCTAGTAGCTCCTCTCTGTTTTGTCTTTTTTTCTCTCTCCAAGGCGAACTGAATCCATAATTCACTTTGGCTTGAGATCAGTGAGGAATCGCTGCATTGTTTCTCCTTTGGCAAAGTCCCACAGATTAAAGATTCTCTGGTTCAGGTTCAGGCTGTTTTCAAGACGTGAGCATTGCATCTACTGTCAGATAGCCCTTGCATTAAAACAGACATTGAACAAAAACCCAATGTATTCAGTTTCACAGCATATTTAACCCTCTGTTTACAGCCTCCTGAAAACACATAGAAAAGCTTCCTCCTAAATCTAGAGCGTTTTTAAACCAAAAGCAAGGTTTCAGTGGGCGGAACCTCAGACTCACCTGCCCGAGGGCGCGGTCACTAACCCGGTAGAGGTGTCTATTGGGCTCTTAGTGACATCACAAAGGGTTTCAAGGATTAAGTGGCTAATGAAAAGAGGAATAAGCAGAGGCAGCAAGAAACAAAAAATTGATGCTATAAAACCTTAGGTGAATAAAAATAGCATAGAATAGAATAGAATAGAACACCTTTATTAATCCCACAGTTGGGAAATTTGCATAATAACAGCAACGTTATCATGCAAAAAATATGGAAAATTATATCAATTAAAAAGAAATAGGGCAATAAAAATAAAAGTAAATAATTTGTTTGGTATAAAAGAAAAACAACAACAAGATATACGTCTTTATTGCACCTTTGTGAAAACTAAAACATTAAATGCGCTGTAAAGAAAAACCTTTGCTGTTCAGTTCAGGGCCTGGACCTGCAAGGGTTACATCTACAGTGTATAAATAAAACCCTGAAAATGGGAAATAAAAAAAAAAAAAAAAAAAAAAAAAAATATCAAGACTGATGCAAGAAAGAGAATGTGTGACGACGGCCCGTGTGAAGCGGCGCTCCGCAGCATCAGCCAGATAAGCCCACCATTAATCATCACACAGGCAGCCTGAGCGTCGGCGCTGATCCCATTCTTCACGCCGCCGGAGCATCGGCCCGGCAGAAAATCGCCTGCCGCCACCTCCCTCCTCTTCCTCCTCTGCTCACACGGCACTGCTGTGTCTTCACACCTGTAGGGGGCAGCAGCAGCAGCGGCAGCACCGGCTGCAGTCGTGTCTCTGCAGTGCTCAGAAAACACCAGTCAGTCGTCGCTGTGTCACAGACAGAGCTCCCATCTCCCCCCCTGCCCTTAATGGCTCCAGCCTATCAGTGTGTGTGTGTGTGTGTGTCTGTGTGTGTGTGCGTGTGCGTGTGCAGGTACCCCTAATGAAGCCAGTCATCTGCCAGAGACGATGCAGCGGCTTGTTTTGATGTTGAGTCCTCCTACTATTTAATCTCTCTGCCTTCTTCCCTCCCTCGCTGCCAGTCTCTCTCTCACTCCCCCCCCCCCAACCCCTCTCTCGCTCTTTCTCTTCTCATCTTTTTTAAAAAGCGCTAACAGAGGAGCTAACGCTAAACACCGTCGGCTTGAATTGCCGTCTGATCGCCGAGACGTCAGGACTTTAAAGGTCGTCGCCTGTCAAAAGGCTCTTTTCCCTCCCAGTGAACTTCACCTCCTACCAGGGGTGCCTTTTTTTTTTTTGTTCCCGCCGCAAGAAACAGTGTCTAGATTTAGTTCCCCTCAAAAGTCCCCGCTCCCAGGTGGTGTAAGATATTTGATGGATGTTCGTCGGCGTTCCGTCCTTCGCGCTGCAGAGCTTTCCCACTTTTGTGCATCGTTCGGGGATGAAGAGATGAGAGGAGGCCGACCAGTAATGTAGTCAGACACTGCGTCGCTAACGCTAATGCTATTGCGAGCTGGATGCAACAGCTGGTGTTCTTGTTGCAATAGTGAGCTTAGACATTGTCTTGTCTTTTTTTTCTTTCTATTTTTCTATCTATTTGGTTGGCTTCGAATTTGGCTTTCCACTCCGGTGCCGTTCAGGTGGAGGAAACTCTGGAATGAGACGCTTTTAGTTTTTTCATCGTGGTCGTAGCACGGCTAACGTAACTGTGCTTGATTTGGTGTTTTCGCTCAATCATCGACTGATGAGCTTCAGAACAAAGTTGAAGGCTGAGACCAAACTTTTAGCTTTCAACAGCTGCCAAGGAAATCAGGTATTTGATTTCATTTCATGGCCAAAACCTGCTATTTTAAAAAACGTTTCATCAGAAATTTTGAGAGTTTGAGGACCTGACTGTGTTGCCCTGTTGCTGAAACACATGGGCTGCAGCAAGCCTCGGTCTGAAAAAAAATAAAAATAAAAGTTCCCGGGACTTCATGGGAGTTTCTCCTACTTTTGGTGGCAAAGCGGCGAACAAACGAAGCAATCATGGCAAGTGAAAAAAAAGTGCATAGTTGGAAGGCGAGATGCTGTTATTGGCAACCAAGACGTGCTGTTGCCGCGTAATATGCTTTTGTCGGGCGGCGGCGGCGATGGCGGCGTGGAGCTGGCACCGGATCAGCAGCGTGTAGTTCAGCCTCCTGGCAGACGCTGGGGGCCGCAATAAACCAAACAGGATCACATTAGCGTTTCAGGTCTGCTGCTAATGGGCCCCGCTTTGGCTGGCTCATGATATAGGACACACACACACACACACATACAATATATATAAATGCATACATAAATGTCCACTGTTCTGCGGTGACTTTTAATTCCACGGCTGATAATTATAACTGTTATCTGTTGCCTGGGAGAAATTATTGAGCTTGTCGGCGCCCATTAATTTACGCCGCAGCATAAATTCTGTTTTATCTCCGGCCCGCTGGAGCAAGTGTGTGCGGCTGTACAAGTACGGTGGAGAAGCCGACAGAGTCCGCTTTGTCCGTACTTGAACATCACACACGACTCGCCGGGTCCTCCTGAGGGTGAATAATACGAGTCAGAAGAAAAAGAAAAGCGTGGCGTGGAAAGTGTGGAGGAAGCAGATTCTTTTTTTGCAGGTTTGCAGTGCAAACAAACACTGAACAAGACTATCGACAATCAAATGACAGGGTTAGTTTGAATATAATTCCAATGATGATTTGGATTGATTTTTTTTTTTTTTTTAAATGCTGCATTCGTCCACACGGCCAACGCACTTACAACTATGCTGCTATACATAATATATGTATATATAAATATGTATGTATGTGTATATATATATATATATATACATATATATATATATATATATATATATATATGTATATATATATATGTATACATGTATGCATGTATGTATGTATGTATGTATGTATATATATATGTGTATATATATGTATATGTATATGTATATATGTATATACATGTGTATATATTTAAATATTACATTCTATGTATATATTATATGTATACATATATGTATATGTATGTGTATGTATGTATGTATGTGTGTGTTGTGAGTTCTCTCTTGCGGAGGTTATATTTGCCGTTCCCTTGGCTGGTGCCTCCTGTCTTGTGTGGGATGTGGTTGGATAAACCAGCAGCGACTCCCCGGACAGGAGCTCCGAGCCGTTGATTGTGTTTGTCGGCTGCCCCAGAAAAACCCCTCCACCAGCCTTGGACCCTCGACATGTCTGTCACCAGCCCCTGCACATCCTCATCAGAGCTGCCATCGTCATCAGGGTCTCCTGCAGGGCGGCGCTACAGCGCCCTCTCAGGCCGCTGGCAGGTCTTGCTGCGGCTGCAGCCCCTGCTGACAGGCTGCATGATGAAGTCGTCCCTCAGACCTGCGAGGCTCATTACCTGCCCAGAGCGCCGCCGCACTATGATTTCCTGGAAAAACGCTTTTTTTGACAAGCTGCTTCTCCTCTTAATCCTCCTGACTTGTTTTTGTAGCCCTGTCGCCCGGTGCAGAGAGCTTCCACTGCTGCTTCTTCTCTGTTTCCTCTGTCGTTTTCACCACTGCTTCCTCACTGTTTCCTTAACCGTTCCCTCCACTCTTTCCTTGACCGTTCCCTCCACTCTTTCCTTCCTCCACTATTACTTCCTCCACTCTGTCCTTCCTCTTTGTCTTCCTCCACTATTTCCTTTTCCTTGACCGGTTCCTCCACTGTTTCCTTTGCTACTTCCTCACTGTTTCCTTTGCTACTTCCTCATTGTTTCCTTCGCTACTTCCTCTGCTGTTTCCTTCGCTACTTCCTCCTCTGTTTCCTCGCTGTTTCCTGTGCTACTTCCTCCATTGTTTCCTCACTGTTTCCTTTGCTACTTCCTCCCTTTTTCCTTCGCTACTTCCTCCTCTGTTTCCTCGCTTGTTTCCCAGCTTTGTGCGTCTCTCTGATCCTCTTCTTCCCAGACATATCGACTGTTGTGTGCGTGTTTTCCATGCACTGCTCATTCACCTGCTGCACCACCAGCACAATGCGGCTCGGTTGCCTTTGTGTATTATTATTATTATGTTTCGGACTCTCGGTGCAGCGGCTCCGCTTGGATGAGCTGCCACGTTGAATATCAATCCTCCCTCGGCACAGCCGAGAGCCGAGGCAGAGGACGGGAAGGCTGCAGGTGGACTTGAACCCAAAAAGCCTCAAGAGTTATTATGGGATTTTACTTCTCTTGGTCCCCCTCCCCCACCTTTGTTTCTTTTAAAGTGCAAATGAATGCAACAATATGCAGTCCCTCCATCCTGAAAGAACATCCGCATTTTTTTTTTTTCAACATCCATATTGAAACAGCAGCTGCTACAAACCAGCAAATATCATTAGTATGGTTCCTCTGAAACCATCAGCGAGATGATTGGATTATACTGCATGAGATTCTTCATTCGTTTAATGCACACATGAAATGCCTTTTATAAATGGTGAACTTGATATGCTTTATCAGCTGCTCTACTATTGCACAGGGAAAAAGCCAGACTCTGAATTCCATCGAGTGTCGGCCTGATATCTGTGCTTCCTTCCTTCTGGAGGACTCGTGATCCACAGGGCGAGGAATCCAACAGGGTGTCTGGTGGATTTTCTGCGGTAACAAGCTGCTTATTAATCTCTGCACGCGGCGAGAGTGAATATCTCATTTGTAAAGATGGAGCGGGAGACGGCAGGTCGGGAAGTCCAGGCGGGCTTTTGCTCCGTCACCTGTGTCCGACTGCGCCGGGAAATTGGATCCATGGGCAGCTGAGAGCTCCGCCCCCACACTTGACCACCCCCACCCCCCCACCATTTCCCCTTTAAAAACTATTATATCCAAGTGTTCATTTCTCTTTCGGTGGTTTCCGCTCTGCTTGACTTGAACTTTCTGTGGGGTGATGCAGAATGAAAAAATAAAATCAATTCCGCAGAGGTGAGTCCGAGGAGCCGCGTTCGGACGTTATTAACATTCATGAGGATTATAATAATAATAATGATGATGATCAGTCGGCCAATCTGGGCGGCTGAAAAACAGGCGGCAGTGAACATTTTGACGTCCTGTTGGTCTCCGCCTGCTGTCGGCCTGCCGGTGTTTGCACTGGAAGGACCCTTCCTCACCCAAACGCACACACACACACGCACACACACAACACATAACACGCAGTCCCTTCATCCCATTAGCAGCAGAACCCCTCCCCCAGGGACTCTCGATCAACCGTGCAAGGTCAGCGAGTAGCGGAGTAAAGACCTAGACAGCAGGGGTCCAGTTCCTTCAGATCAGTGCTGCTGCTGCTGCTGCTGCTGTTGCTGCTGCTGCTGCTGCTGCTGCTGCTGGTGGTGGTGGTGGTGGTGCTGGTGGTGGTGCTGCCGCTGCTGCTGCTGCTGCTGCTGCTGCTGCTGCTGCTGGTTGTGGTGGTACTGCTGCTGCCGCTGCTGCTGCCGCTGCTGCTGCTGCCGCTGCTGCTGCTGCTGCTGGTGGTGCTGCCGCTGCTGCTGCTGCTGCCGCTGCCGCTGCTGCTGCCGCTGCTGCTGCTGGTGGTGGTGCTGCCGCTGCTGCTGCTGCTGGTGCTGCTGCTGCTGCTGCTGCTGCTGGAGCAATGCAGAGGCACATTGCATTGCAAATATTTTCTTTTTTCTCTGCAAAACGTAACCAAAATACCAAAACATTCTCATCGTTCTGCAGCTTAAATATAGATGTGCATCAATTCCCGCCGGTTGCCAGGTTCCCTTCTAGTGGGAAACAAGCAGGCAGGATGTGATTAGGTGGATAATTGCGTTTTCGCCGATACAAACCTAGCGCAGTCATATTTACTGCCTTTGACTCGGAGATAAAGTTTCCTTTGCAGGCTCTGGAGCCTGTCTGTCTGTCAGACTAAAACACGCCTCTGCCAAATAATGTCCAGCTTTCCAAGGTCTTCCACTGCTGCTGCCTCTTATGTTTATGTTTGTTTTTGTTCGTTTTGCATCCCAGAAGAACAAATCATCTCTGTTTTTATCGTTGCAACCAGCGCAAATCTTGTTAATACAAAATTTAAAGGACCCGTTGGATGGACATGTCTCTCCATGTCAGCGAAATCTTGAGAAATACACAGAGTGTCAGAATGTGCCCCTCTGTGATGTCACAGAGGGAACTCTCCGACAGACTGCCTTGTCTTTGCCCCTTGAAAACACCAACAATGTCAGTTTTAGCAGTTAATGAATCAAAGCTTGGATGAAAACTAACCATGAGAAAATTGACCACGGTGGGCGACCAATCAGGGGTCAGGACCGGGTGGACTCACTGCGGGTGTGTGTGTGTGTGTGTGTGTGTGTGTGTGTGTGTCTGCGTGCTCCACCTCACCCGTCGGAGCCAGTTAACCTCCAGCCTGCTCAGGTCTGGAGCCAAAGCGCTGCAGCCGGTGGAGGATGAGCAGGAGGAGGTGCTGCCTTCAAAGGCCAAAGAGTAAAACAGAGAATCTCTGTGTTTGTTGGCTGAGATAATAAGGCTGAAAATAGTGAGCGTTTGTGTTTTTCCCTCCTTTTTTTAAAAAAATCATTTTTCATTTGAAGTGAGTGGCGTTTGATTGGGAAAAAGTGCAGACTTTCCTCGTCACCACCGGTTTCATTCACCATCACCTTGTTTCCCCCCAGCGGCGGCCTTGAACATTGAAACAATCCCCTGCTTTACTGATACGGAAGCCCCGCTGATGCGCCTGCCTCCGTGTCGCTGTTGTTGTTGTCGCTGTTGTTGTTGTTTTAACTAAAATGTTTTCCTCAGTCGGAGGTGAGGCTGCAGCCCTTAGGATGGTGATTGTGGAAATCTAACCTGACGAAAAGTGATTTTTATTTTACTTTCTGCTGGCGGTTGATTCTCGCTACCTACAAGACTGGTGGGCGGGAGGAAGAGGAGGGGGTCTACGTTCACATATTGCTCCTACTATGTCGAAATGTGTAATGCAATAACAGGCCGAAAGCTTCTCAAACCATTTTTTTTTTTTTTTTTAAATGTCTTTATTTCCGATAATGATGAAAGTCCCTGATTGGCCCTTTAATGGAGAAGTTCTCCATGGCCTTCACGTTGACGTGGCTCCCTCCAGGGTCGCTGATCATCAGCTGCACTGGTGGGCCAATCTCCCACAACGTGATCCCATGCTGCCAAGCCAAATCTGGCCTCCATATGGTCGCCCCCCCCCCACCTCCTCACAACCCCTTCCTCACCCTCGCCCCCCCATTTGACGGCAGGTGGTCTGCCACACACACACACACACACACACACACACGCACACACCGGCCATGTGCAGGTGCAAGGGAGTTAAACTGTGTCTGTGCAGTAATACGGCTCTGCTTCCCTGTCGTTTACCCTCTCTGTCAGTTCATTGAATCGCCCTCCGTCAATGCACCACAAATTAAGTAACTGAATAGATACAAATCTAATAGTTCTGAGACAATAATGGCGACAAAAAGTGTTTGTATGCCCATACAATGGACAGCTCTCTTTTGCTAGTTACTGAATTAATGGCAGAAGTGTGTGTTGAAATCACAGATCAAAAATTCTTAAGATGGAGTGGGAGAGGGCGGGGTGTGTGTGTGTGTGTGTGGGGGTGATCAGTAACCAGGAAGAGGTGTCCATAAGAAATCATTCCTCTTATTGCGACATCACAAAGGGGAACATTTCTAGAGCTGCTCGGTCCAGCAGAAACAGAAGAGAATAATTGATGATGATTTATTATTATGTTATTGTGTTATCATGAAATGATTTGTTAGTTAATTGATCTTTTTGCTTTGGAAGCTTTCAGGACTAACTTGACTAACCATCAGGGGAGAACTTCACCTATGATGTGAATGTGAAGGCAGCAGCAGCAGCAGCAGCAGCAGCAGCAGCAGGAGACTCTTGTTGGCTCCTCATCAGAGCTGAAAGCTGCACAGTTTTCTGCTCCTTCCAGCCTCATCATGTAATTCTCAATAATAATAAGAGTCTAATTGGGCCCTGGGGCTGGAGCCCTGCCAAACGTTGTGCACTGAGACGATGCTGCATACATATAGAAATATATATTTATATATATATATTTATGTAATATAACTGCATTTTCAGCATTGTGGAGAGGGAAGCTCCTGCCTGGTCTGCTCCCTGCTTCCCTGAAACTGCTCCTTCTCCCCTCCTGGCCTGTCCCTGCACCACCTCCATATGTCCTGTCAGGCCAACGAGGGCCTGCTGGGATCTTTCTGCCTGATCGCTTTCCAGGTGGCCACCAGACTGTGACTGTGACGGTGTGTGTGTGTGTGTGTGTGTGTGTGGAGATGAAGATGCAGTGGCCGTCAGATGGGACCCAGGCTGCTCTCTCTGACCCCTCATGGCTCCATCTGGACTCTGGGAGCAAATTGCTTTTTAATCGATCATATTCCAAGCAAAGGCCCCTCCCCCCTCTTCTATTTATGGAAGCTCTCTGACTATTGTGCGTGTGCGTGTGTGTGTGAACCATTTAGGCGTAACAGGATCATCTTTCCCCTCTTCTTCTCCTCCTCCTCCTCCTCCTCCTCCTTCTCTCTTCCTCACTGCTGTAATAGTGTGTAGATGAGCCGTCGCTCGGTGCCGTGAGATGAACTGCAGCAGCCGAGCGCTGGATGGCCGTACGAGGCCTGGCGGCGTCGCACTCGCGCCTCTTCCCGAAGGGAGCGTACGCACGAGGTGTTGAGTGCAGGGGGGGGAAACGGTAGCGCACGAATGACGTTGCACGATGATGTAACGTGCTGTTTATTGTTGCGCAGACGGGGGCGAGACCAGGCGAGAGCTGTGATTGGCCAGATTATTTTTCTTTCCTGTGAGGTCAGCGCGATGTACTGGTTACCTTGTTGGAATGTTGGAACCACAGTCAGGTTCTGTCACACACCTGCTGGCTGGAAAACTTCAGCTACTGGCCAAAAACCGTTTGATTTTGCTCGTCCTCCTACTGGCTGGTCTCGGTATTACTCATTTTTTGTGTCTGGAGTCGAATGCGAGCGATAGCGCGGGAAGGTTTAGTGTTAGCGCTGTTGGTTTTTAACTAACTTTTCCAAGAGGCCACATGTGTCAACATGTTTTAGGCAGTAACAGTTTTTAAATGTTGATAAAAAAAAAAAGCGAAACAGTTTTTTTCACTGCTTTGTTTTCACTTGTCTTGTTTTTTCTTTCTTCGAGCAGCTTTTTTTTTTAACACCCACTTTCATCTGCGACAGCATTGCGGTGTGATTGATGGAGGAACAGATTGCACAAATTGCGACTTAGCCTGCTAATTACGCCGGGCACATTTCCCGTGTTTGCTGTTATCGCCGACTGATCTGCCTCACGAGGGAAGTCGGCTTCCTGCACAGAACTTTTTTTCTCCCCCTGTGCTGTGTTGAATTTCCTGCTTGGCCAAAACAAAGCAACAAAAAGAAAGAATGACAGAAGAAGAAGTAAAGTAGGAGGAAGGACTCTGAGCGTCAGTTTTCCATCACAGTTTTTTCCAGGAATCTGGCGCGTCGTCACGGCTCTCTGCTGTTCCGCCGCTGAATGCTGGTGCTCCGGGAGAGCCAGAGAATCTCAGGAATCTCTGGAAAGCGTGTTTTTTCTTTTTGTCTGTTTGTTTTTCCGGTCGATGGAACGGCGGTGGGTCGAGTCGAACCCTCGGTGGTGTGGCCAAGACTGAAAAGAAACATGTCTTGAGAATTAAATGAAATATCCCTCCAACACATCAACAGTCCAGCAGCACCACAGGATTCCGGGAGATCCTGGTCGGATCAGATCCGACTGTAGGAGGGCAAACAGCTGAAGGTGACAGTCACATTCGACGACTGTCCAGACAAACAGCTGCTTTGAAACACAATCACTTTCCCCTTGTTGTTTATGCTTCTTTGATTTTTTTGGAAAAATCAATATAAAAAATTCCACTGATGTCTGTTGACCGTCTCTCTCTCTCCCTCCCTCTCTCTCTCTCTCTCCCTCTCTCTCTCTCTCTCCCTCTCTCTCTCTCTCTCCTCTCTCTCTCTCTCTCCTCTCTCTCTCTCTCTCTCTCTCTCTCTCTCTCTCTCTCTCTCTCTCTCTCTCTCTCTCTCTCTCTCTCTCTCTCTCTCTCTCTCTCTCTCTCTCTCTCTCTCTCTCTCCCTCTCTCACCCTCTCTCTGTCTCTCCTCCAGCTGTAGCATCCCGGGTTGCATTCAACGATCCTTGTATGGGTCTTTCCTCCCAACCAAAGGTGAGTTTATCCTCTTTGTTTTATCTTTTTTTTTTTTAAGATGCAACAGGCAAACTTTATTGTCCCACTTTCTTGCCACTCTTGTGGTTCCAACAAGACGATGAGAGCCAGACTGTTTCTCTCTCTCTCTCTCTCTCTCTGTGTTTCTCTCTCTTCCTGTCTTGCACCTGTTTGTAAGCAGTGATAAAACTCAAACCAGAGTTTTTTCAACGACTGGTTGGTTTTTCTTTCACTCACTGGCCTCCTAAAGAGCCCCACTCTCAAGCCCGACCTCGGCTAACTCAGTCAAGCTTTGACGAACAATACGGAGCTCGAAGTCGGTTGCCTGGGAGCTTTTAACTGCGGTCGAACCTATTTGTGGCGGGGTTAAAAAAGCAGGTCATCCTTCTTGGCGTCTCTGCAGCCTGCTGGAGAATCAGGAGAATGCAGAGTGTGTTTTTTCAGTTGTCTTCTACCCCTCTTGTTTGCCCTGCTGCAGTCCATCTTGTTTCTGGCGGATTGAGATGTTGGCTGAGGGAACTCAGTTCAAGGCTCTCCATCACGTGTTGATGGGACGGGACGGTGGCACTGCGTTGGCCCCCAGTTCTCCCTTTTCAGCCTCTCTCTGCTGAAGCCCCTCCCCTTGAATGTTGTCACTTTGTTCCCATGATTCAAACTTTTACTTTCTGCTATTTTTAAGGGCTTTGAAACCAAGTGAACTGTGACTCATGTGACCACCATGAGTCACATGGTGGTTGCTGGCTCACCTCACTGTGCCGTTCAACCAGGAACCAGAACGTTTCAGATTAAAGTCAGCGCAAGTTATTTCATATTTAATAATGATTTAATAATACCTACTAAACACAATAAAGGCTTGGAATGCACATCGCATTTTATAGGATTTTTTTTTCTGTGAGTGATGTTGGTGTGTCTGGCTTGAGTTTAGTCAAAGCGAGATGTTGTGAGTTTGAGAGGTGGTGACCTCTCTGCGTGGAATATGTCTCTGTAAAATAAAATTTTATTTTGTTAAACATTGGGATGCAGCAATATCCCAATCATATAATTCCCTAATCCTTTGAAAACAACTCCATAGCTCCATGTGTTGCATCCATCTATCCATTCAAAGTTTCATCCATCTGCCTGTCCGTCCATCCATCCAATTTCAATCCTATCATAGCGGTAAAGGTGCAGGGTGCAAAATTGATTGTTGCTTTTCCTCTTTGCATAATTATATAGCAAGTTTTTTCTTTCTTTTTGTTGTTTTTTTTACATTATACACCCTTTTTTCTAGATGAATGACTTCAACAGCACTTCTCAGGTAACCTCTAGGTGGTGCACTTCCTCTTGGAGTCTGTTTGTGTGGCCTCTGACACAATCTAATGGCTCAGCCAGCGGGGGGGCGCTGCACCGTGCAGAAAAGTGATTTCTTGTTCTCTGGTTGCACTTTTGACTGTTGGCTCCTCCTGAATGGAGTCGTCGTCCCTCCGTGACATTTGGCTCTGTCCACATTATGGTCTTTGACACAGCGTTGGCCTTCGCCGCTGCAGGCCAACAGCGGCCTGTTGGCCAACAGAAGGTTTCAGGGCTGCTAGCGCCTCGGGCTCGCGGCGCTCTCCGAAATAAAACGCAGGTCGGAGGAGGTTAAGTGTGCCGGAGTGCAGTTATCCGTGCGTGAGCCCCACCTCTCAAATCAACTCAGCTTCATCCTCGAATCCGCCGCTCTCCAAAATGCCATTGGTTTAATTAACTCTCCTGAGCCTCTCGGAGAGAAAGGCCCTTTAATGGAGTGGGGTTGCATATTAATCTAATGGCCAGGGACCAATTACGGCTGACTGTCACCTCGCTTCGCCTGCACCAGCAGGACCTCTCCAAAAAACCTGAAACCGGCCCATTAAAAGAGTCACATTTCTCAGGTAGTTAAACTCCAAATGAAACGGGAGCACTTTGCTAATGAGTCGTAACTTGCATGTTGAGAATTTAAACTGTTTGAAATGTGGAATGTGGAATTATGGGCCTGGAGTGATTTGTAGTACCTTCCGGAAAGGCCTTCTTCCAATTTGGAAAAACTGGACCAATCTGTTCCACACCTGAGCTAATATTAAAGAATATTAAATATAATAATAACCCACTGGGTGTTATGGGTGTTGTTCAAACACTGTGTTTGGACAGGAAAATGGAAACAAGCCCAAGCGGATAAAGTGGCATCATTTGAAACTTGAAATCTTTACATTTAAAATGCCAGCTTGAAACATTTCTTGGACCCTGCATAAAGACAAAAACACGAAGCCTGAATCGCTCGGATTGCTTTTTTTTTTTTGCTGGCGGAACTCGATGACTTCCTGGCAAAGAAAAAGAATCCGATTCCTTTCAGTCACACCTTCAAAGCAGCGCCTGGCCAGGCCCGGGCTGAATGGCGGCTGTCAGCCTCGTCTGACACGTTGACAGATGCTCACCAAGCGCTGCCCTCCAACACCCCCCCACCCCGTCCCCGCACCTCCCACTAGCAAGCCGCCGCCGCCACCAAATCACATCCACAGTAAATTGTCCGACCTCTCTCTCCGCTCCGCTCTGCGCTTCTGCCGTGAAGTGGGAATGGAAATGATTCTTGTGGAAAAGTTTCAGAGTTACTTTCCCCGCTAAACTAGCTGCTCGGATGTGCACAGGAGGACTTCTAATGAGGCGGCTGAGGCCAGCAGTCACACTCGCCGTCTCCGAGGGGCCGGCTGGTCGCCCGCTACACCGGAACCGGCTCTCGTTGAGGCTTTTTTCCCTCTTTCTTTATCATCATTTTCTTTCGACACCAGAGCGACACATCTTCCTTTTATCTCCGTCTCTGCCTCCTCACCGCAGGCTTGTTTTCATCTGGAGTAGAACGGGGACATCCGGCTGAGAGCCCCGGTGAACTCGCTGTGGCCTGTTTTTCCAAATAATTACCCGAGATAAGATTTCTATTAAAGATCCACTCCACGCGTCTAGTGAAGCTCGGTGTGTGTCTGACGATTCGCTGGGCCAGAATAAATATTTATATATGTTTGTAAAAAGAGATTATCTCTCCTGCAGAAGTAAATGAGAGAATGTATAAGCATCCAAATAATTTGCATTACCTAATTATGTCCCCGTGAGCTCAGACTTGACGTCACATCAGATATCAGGAACTGCAGAGATTTGAGTAGAAATTCTCGCAGATCCACTTTGAGAATCTTCAGTTTCAGTCGTTTCCAGCCTGTCGGAATACGATGACATCGGTCGGAGTCGTCCATGGAGCACCAGGAGGTGCTACAGCCAGGCTTTAGTCGCCATAGAAATGGGAAACTGCTGTCGGTGCGGTCGGGAAAAGAAGCGGATTTATTTTGAAACCCCGTCTTTCACAGTGGAGCCCAAGCATGAGGAAAAAAAAGATGTTTTCAAGAGTCAGACTTCCTTGTCCTGCTATGACTGTCGTCAGGCTGAAGTTTCTCATTCAATATGAAAGTGATGAGACTTGATTTAATGGTGTGTGTGTGTGTGTGTGTGTGTGTGTGTGTGTGTGTTTGGTGGAGGTGTTCTGGTATCTTTATCCTCTTATTGGATCTGTCGCTACACAACTACTCAATCATAAATGCAATAAAATAGACCAATGACGTTGTGCTGCTGCAGAACAGCTAGAAACTCTTTAGGAATTCTTATGGCGAATAAACGACTTCAAAAAAAATTGCAGTAAATTGAACATTTGCAGTCACGCCGCTGGGTGTTTGCACAGCGGGCAGAGTTCCTCACACCTGCTTCTCCGTCCTATTTGCAGCATCCGCCGTGCGCTGGGGGTGAGCTTGGTGTTCATTTCCAGTGTGTGTGTGTGTGTGTGTGTGTGTGTGTGTGCGTGAGTGTGAGTGTGAGTGTGAATTGCCAGCGAGGCAGTGGAGGGCGGCAGTGAGACGGAGCAGACCAGCGTGTCTAATCCAGGGATCTCCTGCGGACGACTGGTCGTCCTTCACGCCCCCTGACTCCGCCCCTGATGGGTGGGGGGTGTTATGGGGGGGAGGACCACCCACTGGTTGCAGTGCACACCAGCGATGAGAAGGTTTTAATCTGGAGGTGCGGCGGTGGTGTAAGAATCACTTTGCAGCCGCCCCGTCTTTGTTTCCTTGGCATCGTCTTTGAAAAGCAACGAAAGTAAGTAAAGTGAAATAAATCGTTCAGGTTAGTTTAGCTTTGTGTTTCTCTTTAATCAGATGTGGTAGAGAAAATGCTGCCCGACAGAAAAAACAAGGAATTTTTCAAGGTATTTTTCTCTTTTTGCATCTGCGATCATTTTCACATGAGGGGGAAAATTTCATTTGCCCGTAAATTAATTACCTGCTTGATTGCTTAGTGGCACCAGGCTTCCAGGAGAGGAGAACTGACGGCTCGTTTGAGAAAAACGCATCTTGATGGATGGCCCATGGGCCTTTGCTGCACGTCAGGGTGTTCGCCTTCAAAATCCCCACTAATTTGGCGGCAAAAGGCAAATAAAAGACGCGTCAAATCGACTGAAGCGGTCCTCGTCCCGCCGCTGGTGAAACGTGTGTGAAAAGAAAAGAAACGTTTGCCGTCGCGCCGCTGCCAAAGCCTGTTAGCGCTGCAGTCAGTCAACTGTTTCACTTGGCAGACGGGGGGCGCCGACGCTGAAGATGTCAAGCAGAGAAAAATGTCTGTCGCTGCAAAATGATTTGCCGCTGCAATCTGGGCCTCGGCGCCGGGCCGGGATCGTTCTGTCTGATCAGATGGACGTCGGCTCAAAACTTTTTTTTACAATCGAATCGATTTTTTTTTTTTTTTTTTTTTTTTTTAGAAAATACTGAATACTGAGCTGTCGAGCTGGATTACTCAGAGGTTTTTGTTTTGTTTTTGTGTTTGTGTTTTCTTGCTGGGCTATTATATTGTTGTTAGCCTGTCTTACTGTGTGACTTCCTGAGTTTCCAGTGAGTCCTTGACGTGTGTCTGGAGTTCTGAAGGATTCTTCACACTGTGTGTGCGTGTGTGTATGTATGTGTGTGTGTATGTGTGTTTTGATGTGGGAGATAAAGAGAGAGAGAGAAAGAGGAAGGAAGTGTTGTGATCCCAGAACATTAATTGGTACAAGTGGTTCTCACACACACACACACACACACACACACACACACACACACCGCCACCTCTGTTAAAGCTGAGATCCTGCTGAGGGAAGACAGTGAAGCAGGTTGTGCGTGTCTCTGTGTCTGTGCACTTGAGGTGCAGCACACACTCTTGTGTGTCAATCAATAATCAATCAATCAATCAATCAACTTTGTTTTAAAACGTTGAATCACAGCCAACGTCGTCTGGCAACACTTTGCACAATCAAAGAGAAAAGCAACTCATCCCAATTACCGTCACAAATTCATGCACGGAATCAGTCCACCAGCCAGCCAGTGCAAACTGGTCAATGGGCCCAGTGCATCTTGGGACGTGTAGTATTTCTTCCAGATGCTCTGTTGTTGAGATGTTTTCTTCAAAGATTCCCTCCTTCTAAAGCACACTGACAGGAGGAGCGTGACGCCGTTCTTTCAGCCTCCTACCTGTTTGACTACTTTTTTTTTTTTTTTTAAATACACCCCCTATTATCCATTCTGCGCGTCTTACGGCTTCAAGGACGCGGCGCCGGCGTAGAGCATGTGCGTGCGGCGCTAATGGCTTGGCAGCAGCACAGGAACCAGCACTCACCACCTCCCTCCTCCCACATCCTGATCTGGATTATGAATTTTTTTTTTTTGCTATAAAATTTGGAAAAACAGTGGCAACAAAAAGGCGTTAATGATGATGACGATGACGGTGATAATCTAATAGTTCAATAAATAAATGCTGGAGACGCCTCCAGGGTGATTGAATCGTTATGTCTGCATCCATCTAGGAAAGAGCCAGCAGAGAGTGTTTGGAGAGAGGGAGGACAGACTCCACGGGTGATTGGTCGAGTTTGGGTTGGTCTGCCACATTACAGCCGAACAGTCCGTTAAGGCGCTACTGCGGCTGTTTAACAGAACTCCTGTCCAGTCCGAACCAAACTGGAAACCTGAGAAAAAGCCTCCGGCGCTGTTGTAGTGCATCTTTATGGCATCGCACGAATCGCTCAGTGTGAAAATATAATGTGTATTGTAATGGAACGATACAACAGATGCTTTGCAGCATTCAAGGTAATGCAGTTAGCAGCAGTTTGCAACTCCTAGAGGCTCTCCTTTCTGCGTGTGTGTGTTTGTTTTTATTACTTGTTGCATTTCTCTTTTTACTTTTCTGTGAAACACTTTGAGATGCATTGATAATGCATGAAAAGCGCTATATAAATAAAGTTTGGATTGATTGATTGAACTGGGGATGTGAATTATTCTCACAGCTTAGCTGCCTGCTGTTTTGTTATTATTCACCTCAAGCGCCACCACTTTAAATCGACTGAATTGTCTTTTTTCGCCCCTTTTGTGATGAATGATGAGATGAATGATGAGCAGTTTTGTGTACCTCTCCTGTAGTTCTTGCTCCTGCGCTTGTGAATCAGGATCGGGTTTTACGGGGGCCTCCACCAGGGGGAGCTCCCCCCTCTCAGCGCTTTTGGTTAAAGATGTTTCACCACCGGATGCTGTGAGAAGTTTATCGCCTCGCCCACCGCTGCGGCCTCCAGATTTCCTCCGTGTGATGGACGGCTTTGTAGCTTTTATTTTTATTTTAGTGGAGACCACCGAGGAGGAGGAGGAGGATCTCCGCCGTCGCCGGCTCAAGTCAGATTAGACCCACTGCGCTACACCTGTGCACCAGCAGTGAACACCCACACACACACACACACACACACACACACACACACCTTCCCGGGAAAAGTGGAGGATGGAAAGAGCGCAGGTGTGAAATCAAAATCCGCTTGTTGGTCCTGTGGCTTTGATTGTGAGAAACCTCCGTCGGCAGCCGGCGGAGGCGGAGCTCTCCCGCCCAAGGACACACCAAAAGACTCTGAAATAATCTGGATGAACCGTCGGGTGTGATGCCATTGCCGCACTCTGCAACTCTTGTGCTGGCAGATGTGCGGCAGATCTACAGTCCTACGATGCCTTGGTGAATCAGATTGGCTCGCAGCCTTTTTCTTTTCATTTCTTCTTCTTTAATCAAGGATAGTACAACCTTTTTTTCGCAAGGTGGGCGGGTCGAGTTCTAACAACACAGCCTTTGTGTTCAAAGCGAAGCCTTGACCGATATCAACGGGTGAACATTGGCAACGCCGCCGTTTCCTGCAGAGCCGCAGGCAGAGGTCACTGATGAGCGTGCAGAACTTTTCATCCTCTTAAATAAAAACGAACACAAACAGTGACAAGTTCCCATCAATGCCTTCCAGAGGTGTTAAATGAGTGCATGCTAGACAGCGCAGTGAGGCGACAGGCAGCTCTGTGGCCTTGCAGCGCCGCCGACGGGTTGGATGGTGTTGAATGCGATGCATGGATGATGCTGGAGTGATTCATGCTTAGCGAAGGTTTGGAGCGGCATTGTTACGTCTAACGTTTCTAGAGGCTCTCACATAATGGAGCCAGTTAGAGTGCAAGTGAAGAAAAATGAGACAAGGCCCATGAAGACATTTCTCCCCTTCTATCATCCAGGAGATAATCAGGCAGATGCCGGTGCTTTTTGTTGTTTCTGCTGTAATGTGAATTTCTGCTTCACCTCGGTTTATTGTTATTGTTGTTATGATGTAGGTTGAATTCTCTGACTCATTAGTCGGCGTTCTTTGTCTGGCTGAGCTCCAGTGTTTGGAACTTAGCTCCAACCTTTCATCCATCCATCCTTCCATCCGTTCTTCCATTCATTCATCTGTCCATCCATCCATTCAAATATCCTTCCTTTCCTCCATCTATCCATTCATCCATCCTTCCATCAATCCATCCTTCCATCAATCCATCCATCCATCAATCCATCCATCCATCCATCCATCCCTCTATCCATCTATCCATCCTTCCATTCATCCATTGCACCTGAGCAGATGCTGCTTTTGTCCCAATGGCTTCACTGCTGCCCCCACCTGCCCTGGAGGAATATTGGAGGCGATGCCAGGCGACCAGCTCGACTGGGCCAGGTTCCATTTCGCTCCTCCAGGTGTCCTAAACACTTGGAATCTCATTGTGATTTAAAAAAATAATAAAATAAAGCCAACTGTGGCTGGAACGACGACCAGCGAAACAATTCAAGTTCAAATCCTCCAGGACGGAGATTGGATTGCAGGGAGGAGGTGATTATCACAGCCAGTCAAGGCTGAAATTGAGCAGATGATTAGGACAGAATTCATTATTGATGCTTATACAATTGCGTCGGGATAAAGAGAGTTACGCCACTTTGAACAAAATCCTCCATCTTGGACTGACAAAAGGAGGGGAGCCAACCAGGACGCCACAACCTACTGACTCACCCTACTGACTCACCCACTGACTCACCCATTCCCCCCCGTCGGCCCTTCAAAACCCCAAAATCCAAAACTCACAAGATTTCCAGCGACGCTGGTGACCCGCCAAAGTGGCTGGTTTTTCCGCTGATGGATGAGTGGTTGCATCCAAAATTCATCAGCGTTTGGCCGCCCTGGGGGTGGAGGTGGTAGGGTGTTGGTGTTGGGTGAGGGCGGGACGGCTGCCATGGCGTCTCGCCCGGATCCAGATGGCCCCAGACAGAAGGGGCTGGACGGGGCCACTTTATCAGCAAACAATTGTTCCATCAAGCCTTTCAAAGGCTGCCGCACAAACAAAGGCAGATATCAAAATATTTTCTATAAATGCATATATATATATATATAATTCCACTCTGGACTCAAAATTTCCAATTTTTTGCACAGCGGTATTGAGATATGAACCTGGTAAAGAGCCAATCATGGAAAGAGCACTTTGATAATCAGGAGCACTTTAATGAAAAGCACTTTAATGAAAAGCGACAATTTGAGAAGAATTTTGGAAACAGCAGCTGAGCTGAAGCTACAACCGTTGTGTCGTCGAGCACTCCAGCTCTTATTCTGACCTTCGCTCGTCATTTCTTGGATTTCCTTTTCACCTCAACCGTTCAAAGCAGATGACTCCGCCCTCCAGAGTCTGTTTCTGCCTACTGGGGAGTTTTTCCCGACCACTGACTCTTCGTGCTGCTCTGGTAGGGGGTCAGTTTGTTTTTTCTCACTGTGCAAAGCCTTCACATGGTATTTAGCACTTTACAAATAAAAGCTCATTGTTTGATTGAACTGTTCTGGAGTTTCATGGACGGAGAGAATTTCACCCCGTGGCCGATGTCATGATGATATCAAGACTCGACCTTCTACAGTTTGAAAGATCCACTGCAGCCTGCTAGCCAGTGGCCAATGACTCAAGCCAACTCTTGTGTGTCAGAAGTCAGTTTTACACGCTTGCAGAACTCACTGCCTTCACATTGCTGCCAGGATTTTCTTTGACCTCTGGCTGCGGAGTCAAACTTCTCTGTGCGTTCGCTATCGTTTCATCGAGAAAATTGGGGATCAGAGGGCAGAAGGCAAAACCCCTGGCGCCCAGTGTTCTTTGGAGGTTCACAAACATATTCTCTCCCTGTCAGGCCATGGTGGATTTGTTAATGTGGAGCTTCTCGCTCAGAAAGGCCTGTTCCAAGCGTTTTACATAAGACATGAAAGGGCATGAGTGATGAAATAAAACCCGAGTCAGATAAACAGCAGGAATAAAGATACGGGACAAAGTGGGGCACCAAGTTTCAAGAAAAAAAAAGAAAAGGGGGGGAAAAAAAACAGCTGCAGAAGAGACGGAGAAGTTTTTAACAGGCAGTTGAAAGAAGTGGAGGACGGCTTGGACAGGCTCAGGGTTCATTCAGCGGAATAAAACAGAATAAAAATCTAACAAGCTGATGAGTAAAGTGTCGCTTCCATTATGAGGCCTAACAGGAGCAGATAGAAAAACACCCAAAACTTAGGTAGGAGGTTATTTCATCCACATTATGTCCAGCCTCCTTTGATTGAAGTCATAATTCTAAGACAAAGTTTTGAAAGGGTTTTGTTTTTTGCCCTGAATACTAACGACTTCCCCACCCTCTCTGGATCCACAGTGAAATGCAGAATTATTCCGATGGCTCATTTGAATAAATTCGCATTTTGCACACTGGTTCAATCTCACTTTCACTCCACTTTTTCATATAGTTTTTTCCGCTCCCGTTTTGCAGGGCACATCTTCCACGCTCGGGCCATTAGCTTCACTTTCTCACTGGAGCGAGTGACTGCAGAGCAACGACGCAACTTCCTGTTTTTGGTTTCTGTAATTGTTGAATGTTTTGAGCGTATCGACGTCTTGAGAGTCGACCTGTCAACAGCGACGCATCTGATGGAAGGATTTTTAACGAAGCCGCATTAAAAAAGAAAAAAACAACCTCTAAGAGTTGTAATAAACGCAACGCAGTGTTATTTCCAGTGATTAGCTCGGCTCGGCTCGGCTCGGCTCGGCTCGTCCACCCTGCTGTCAATCGATCCGTGTTGCTGCGGCGAACAAGCTTGGAAGGAGGCAGTGGGATGCAGATTGAGCCACGCCCACTCTTCACTCACTTAAAGATAGAGAAGACAGCGAGAGAGAGAGAGAACGAGAGCAATGTGTGACATCACACACGGCTAAATTGCTGAGAAGTACCCACTTTATGAGGCAGTTAAGTTCTGAGAGTTCTGTGGAGCCGGACAAGTAGGTAGTTGAACAACTTTTAAGATTGTATTTCAGACGTCTAAAACGTGATCTGAAATATTTAGGACTTAAAAAAAATAAATATTGGAAGCAAACAAATTTGTCTCCAAAAACACAATTTTCTTCTCTCTGAAATTTACTGGTTTCACCCTCAAACCATCAGGCAGCGTGAGCTCCTCCGACAGCCTCGTCCACCTGACTGCACACCGGCTGTTTGGAATCTTGCACTCTAGGTGGCGCCGTTCAAGGTTCACCAGTGGATTTCAGATCGGGGTTTGCTACCGAGCCCAGCAGAATCAACCCCGAGCGACTGGCTGCTTGTGTGCTTCCACCTCCGTTCCTCCCTCCTCCCACCCAGTGTGGGATGCTGAGGTAAAATCCAAGACTTCCTTTGTTTGCGTCTTGAGGTTGAACCGTCGGTGCTTTGATCCCAGTCGGTTTGGAAGGACGGAGGCGAAACCTGCTTCCCGCCTGATTCTGTGTCGTGTTTGCCGTCAGAACCTGAAGCTGTGTAGCCGGGCCTCCGGGCTGCTCCGGGTCGTTCTCTTTGTTTCCACTCCTCCAGACGTTGGCCGAGGACCCGGGCGGCTGCAGAGTCGTCAGGAGCCGCTCAGCTCAGCTCCGCTCGCTTCGGAGGAGTGGGAGGAGGAGGCGTATCCACCTTCCATCCATCCATCCATCCATCCATCCACATATCCGTCTTTGTTGCCGGCTCCATTGTGGAAACGCGATATGGCGATGTGAGCCGATAAGCCTTTTTCTTTCTTTCTTTTTAAAAGATCTCGTTTGAACGTTATCTCTCCGTCAGCCGAGCCTGATGGGATCGGCGGCCCTGATGGGATTTGTCTTGCTCGCAAAACTCTTGGATGGCGCGTTATCTCCGCTCCGCTACATGGCTCCGCAGCCCCTTTATGCTGATCGGTGCCGTGAATGTTTATAGGTGGATTTCACCTGCTTGCGTGTGTGTGTGTGTATGTGTTTATACAGTAAATATGGCAATTCTAAGCATGTTTTTTTTTCTTTTAAAGATAAACACCTTTTGTTTTCTTTGCTTCCGATTGTTGTTTCTCTCGCCGACTCTGACGGCGCTAGACGTGCGCTAGACGTGCACTGTGTGTGCACTATACATGCGCTGGTTCAGTCGGAGTTCTGGGTCCTCACCGTCCTCTGGTTGCCTCCCAATAAACCCCCCAAATAATAAGTCAACATGAAACTCAACATTGAAGTTTCCTCAAAGTCACTTCACTTCCCCCGTTCAAGCCTCTCTTCGCAGTCCTTCCACTTTGAACTCAAACTGCATTTATTTATCGCCGTCGCTCAAGTGTGACCAAAGGAGGCGATGTTGCCGTGTGAAGCGTGTGCAGCTCTCCTTAAATGGTGGTAAATGTGAGCGTGCGTGCGGCCGGATTAAGGCTGGTGTTGAGGGATTCGTAAGCCGGCACGGTTGGAAAACGTCCCGGTTTCTGCGACTTCTGCGGCTCCTCTCGCTTCCGTTGCGTTCCGCGTGAATGTCTTCCGTATGACATCCAATTGCAGCACGGCTTCGCTCACTCCTGCTCTCACTCCTGCTCTCACTCTCTGACAGACCTGATGCCGCTGTCTTGAATGAGGGGCTGCGGCGCCGTGAGCGTCTTCTGGCTGCCGCTGACATTTACACTCTTGGCCGCGGTGGTGAATTAATTATTTTTTCCGAATAAAGGCCACGGCTGCTGCTGCTGCTGCTGCTGCTGCTGCTGCACCTGCTGTTGTTCCTTGTGGATTCATTCATTCATTCATTCATTCATCTTCTATGCCCGCTTATTCCAATTCAGGGTCACGGGGGTCTGCTGGAGCCTATCCCAGCTGTCTTAGGGCGAAGGCAGGGTGACACCCTGGACAAGTGGCCAGTTCATCGCAGGGCCACATAGAGACAGACAACCATTCACACTCACATGCACACCTACGGACAATTTAGAATGTTCAATTGACCTCACATGCATGTTTTTGGACTGTGGGAGGAAGCCGGAGAACCCGGAGAGAAGCCACGCAGACACGGGGAGAACACGCAGACTCCACACAGAAAGGTCACAGGCCCGGGACCCGGAATCGAACCCACGACCTTCTTGCTGTGAGGCGGCAGCGCTAACCACTGCGCCACCGTGTCGCCCCTCCTTGTGGATGTTTTGCATAAAGGCGCCTGTTATCGGGTGCAGATAGACGCGTCCAAATGTGGAACAAACAGCCGGAAACCGCGTCGCGAGCGCCTTATCGCTGCAGCTTTTGGAGGTGATAAGGCGTTTCTTTCGGCGTTTGTCTCAGTCGAGGTCCCGTTAAAAGCCAATTCTGAGATCTTTATTTATGTGGTACAATGTATTTAGCCCTCTGTGTACAGCCTCCAGTAAAAAAAAAAATAGAAGACATTTTTCTATTTGTCTGAAACTCCACGGAGCAGTGAGTGTCATGTGATTTCACCCAATGATTCCCGGGCGCAGTACCGCTGCTGCCCACCGCTCCCTCGGGGGATGATGGGTCGAATGTGGAGGACATATTCTTCGGGAAGTGACAATCACTGGGACTTTAACTTTAACTTTTAAATCACCATTCACTTTTAGTTTGGTGCTTTGTCAAAGTGCTCTCAGAGGGCGGAGCCACGACCAGGGCTAATTTCCCAAATGGCGTGCTTCAGTACCCACTTTATGAGGGTGGCGCAAAGTGAAGAAGTAAAGTTTGGAAGTTTTTCACCACCTCACTCTCTCTCTCTCTCTCTCTCTCTCTCTCTCTCTCTCTCTCTCTCTCTCTCTCTCTCCCCCACACCCTCCCCTCTCTCTCTCTCTCTCTCTCTCTCTCTCTCGCCCCCCACACCCTCCCCTCTCGCTCTCCGGGCTTCTGTCCACAGACAGACATGGAACCTCCCGACTTCGTATTTGCACTTTCTCTTCACACACACACAGTGCAAGCGTACACACACACACACACACACACACACACACACACTGACACCTGCCCTTTTTGATGTCTGTCTCTGAGAGAGTTTCTGCTGCTGTCTGGCTCTGTGTCAGACGTGGGGCTTCGTTCTTAAAGTCGCAGTGCAGCACTGACGTCTTTTTGATCTTCCTCACTGACGACTTGCCTCAAAAACGTGTGTGTGTGTGTGTGTGTGTGTTTAACACGGTCGACTTGACAGCTGTTAAATGCCGTGCACTGACACAGACCACCACCACCACCGCCACCCTTCCTTGGTAGTGAGGTTACTTCAGGTCGTTCCTGTTGATGACAGTGAGGGTCGGCAGCCGCCCTGACACTCTCTCTCTCTTTCTCTCTCTCTCTCTCTCTCTCTCTCTCTCTCTCTCTCTCTCTCTCTCTCTCTCTCTCTCTCTCCTCCTTCTAATGTCTTTGACTCTGCAGCCAGTTTCTTTTTTGCAGATTGTGGAAAAAGCTCAGCTATGCCCCCCACGCCCTCACCCCCCTCACCACCCCGACCCTCCCAAGTGTTGATCAAAGGCAATTTGGGAAATTAATGCATTTGCATTTTGAGTGGTTTTATGCAGCAAAAAAAGTTTTTTGTTTTTTTTCTTTCCTTGGAGTTCAGGAGCTGCAGCTGCTGCTAACGTGTAGGTGTGAAGGATTCTGGGAAGTGATAGATGGCGATTTAGAGGAAGACTGCAGATGCAGAACTTATCTGTAAGACACTCTGCTTGGTCATGTGACCTGTGGATGTGAAAAAAGTGTCATCTTCAGCTGTGGAACGCTTGTTTTGTTTTTTTTAATGTCACGTCTGCTAGGGATTTCTGCAGGAAATGCTTTTTTTTTTTAAACGGATTCTGTCAAAATGTGCAACTTCTTTTACGTCGGGATTGTGAACGTGTAGTGCCGTGTGGTTCCGACACGCGTCTATATTTCTCCTGCCGAGGACTCAGCAGGCCGCCCCTCACATGTAGGCCACCGCACAGCGTGAAGCTAATGGAGCCACGGATGGAAATAAAGCTGAATGATGCCACTAATAACAGCAATCGCCTATTAAACGCTTCCCGCCGTGGGGGTTTTTTTGTTCCGCTGTTGCAGTAAATTACGGGCCTGAGACGCAGCGTCCAATCAGGACGTGACGGACTTTCAGGGTCGACGGGGTTGTTAGGATGAAATCTGGGAAAAACTTCCTGCACGGCTCTCCTGGTCACCTCACGTCTGTTTCTGAGAGGTGCGGACGACTTTCTAAAAAAAACCTAAAAGCTGCTTTATTTGAGCAGAAAAGTGGTTTCAGTCGGCAGATTTTTATTTTTATTTTTCCTGCTTCCTCAGGGCCAGAGGGTTCAGTTGTGCCAGATTGTCACACCGTCAGCGTTGTCGGAGAAATCTGTCATATTTTATAAAAAAAAAACCAACTTGTTAATTTCCACTTTACTTTCTTATTTCTAATTTAATCATCTGGACTGAATTTATGACAATGAGAATAAATCTTTCGGATGGAAGATTGTCAGCTGCAACCTTCATGCTGAAGTTAGCATACACACACACACACAAACAAACAGACACTCTCTCTCTCACACACACACACAGAAAACCACACAGGCGGGGGCACTTTCAAGCCTCACTTAACGTGAATGCTGCTGCTCTATGTGTGTGTGTGTGTGTGTGTGTGTGTGTGTGTGTGTGTGTGTGTGTTTCTCTGTGTTTTTTCCACCAGTTAACTGCAATTAGACTTTGGATTGTCGGCAGCTAATCAGCCGTTCTAGCCCGGAGTTGTCGGCCGCTCGCTGCTCCGAACACTGTGTCCTTCTTAATTACGCCTTAATCGGCGCAAACAAAGTGTTTATTTTTTCGCGGCGAGACAAAGTGTGCGGGCGCGAGCGGAGGAGAAAGGCGGCGCCGAGCGACATGTCGGTCACCTTCCATTCGCCGCCTCCCATCTTTCCGTCTCGTATAAAACGAAGCCGACGCTTCAGCTGGAAAGTTTCCTGAAATCATCTGAATCATTTCATCTTGCAAATTTAGCAGAAGAAAAAAAATGAAAGAAAGAGCCTGCTGAGGAAAGGCCTCTGTTCTGTTCTTCTTTTTAATGTAAAAAATGCAGAAAATCCTGCTGGTCTCAGCAGCAGCAGCAGCAGCAGCAGCAGCAACACTTGCAGTCGCTTCCTGTCACATTTCTTCTCCCTCCTCTGTGTTTTAGTTTTAAAACTGCAAGTTTGCAGCAGTGGCTTCCTGCTGATTGGTTGGACGGATGGTTGGTTCCAAAAGTCTCCGGCCAGCTTGACAAGATGGATGTGCACGATCTTGGTGTCAGTGAAATCTCACCGACTGTCCAGTTAAGAATCGGTTAAGGGAGGAATGACTTTTTTTTTTTTTTAATCTTGTTGGCTCGAATACGTCTCTGTCGGACGCCTCGTTGTTTGCTTGACGACGACTTCAGTTTCGCAGTTTAGCCTTTAGGTTGTCGTGTGATTTTTTTTTTTTGTCTGTTTTTCCCCTATTTTAGGTGCAAATTGCTTTTTCCTCACGACGGCTGCAGTCGATAGCGTCTCAGAACAAAGTCTGATCTCTTCACGGCTTAAACAGCCGTATCAGAGACACACACACACACACACACACACACACACCTGCTCCCCTTCTCTGCTGTCCCTCCCTCTCCATTCTAATTATCTGATACCCCAGATAAAGTCTTGTGCTGACTGTGCAGATAGCGATGAGAGGCGGGTGTGTTTTTATTATTTTTCCCTTTCTCGTTTTCAGCTGACTTTGTTTTTTTTCGTTTTTTTCTTTTTCTTGTGTGAATCTACACTGCCGGAATCTTTCATTCAAAGCGACGGCTTTAAAAAGAAGAAAAAAGAAAATTAAAAACAACAAAGAGCAAACAAACAGAGAGGTGCTCATCTTTTTCTCCACTCATTCCTCTGATTTTAAGCGCAATCCTGCGAAATCCACTTCCAGATTCGGTGGGCGAGCGTTGGTGTGCAGGGGATGGCCGGCCGAATGAGGAATTCTCAGGTTGGCTCTCCTGACACTGGGGTAACTTTGTGTTCGGACATGGAGCGGCTGCTCAGGCCCGGCAGCAGCACCTGCTGAGATGAGAGGCAGGAGGAGGGAAAAGTCTGGGCGATGCGGCGGGATTTATTACTTTCATCTCTTCTTTCCTCTCGGAACGATCATTAGTCGGCTCAGGCGCGGCCGGAATTTAAAGCACGGTGTCGTCGGCGCGGTGAATGAGGGAGCCGGCGCTCAACCCAATGATATATTGTGGAGGTTTCAAGGGTCTGTCGTTAGTGTTAGCTACAGGCTAGCTTGGGACGTTTAATCTTTTACGAGAAACTGAGTTCTACATTTATATTTGATTTGATAATCATATATATAGTTTTTCTTATGCCCGACTCCAGCGTAGCCGCTTTGAGACAATTTAATAATTCAACAAACCCCTTCCAGACCACCAGAAACTTGCACGTTTAGCCCTCTGTTTGCAGCCTCCTGCCAAAACTGACCCTCTGTTGGACCTTCTACGTGACAGGAAGGGAAGAAAAACAAGGCGGTCTCAAGAGGGCGGAGCCAACACCTGGCCGGAGGTGTGGCCGATAACCTGGAAGGGGTATCAGTGCCGTTTGACATCAGTTCAACACCTTTTTTTATTCTTCTTTCTTTCGCTCTCATTGTAGCACGAGGACATTCTCCCCATTTGCATCCGTCGTCCCAGAACACCAGTTTAGTCGGCCAAAACGCCTTTCTGAGGTTTTGCGTTCGCCGGCAGCCTGCACACGCCGAGGACGCCTTTAAATATTCATGCACAGCAGCGACGCCTGCTTATCCACTTTCGTGCACGCATCACCGCCGCCGCCGCTACGGACTGCCAGGTGGAGCCGCTGCCAAGCCGATGGTGAGAGACCTTCATCAGCACGGCCGTCCCCAGACAGACAGACAGACAGACAGACAGCCGGGGAGATAACCGTCGCTCTTCATTCATTATTAATCAAAGAATTAGAGCGAGGTGCCCTCTCGAACCGAGCTGGGTTGACGGCGGGGACGAGTCGCCATACAATATGCAGTTGTCTGCGTGATGCACCGCAGCACCGCAGGTACAAGACACAAATACTGCATGAGGCTCCGCGGCTGCTGCGATGGTGATCAGCCGTCAGAATGGAGAGGAGGAGGAAGAGGAGGAAGAGTGGAGGAGGTTAAGGTGGAGGGGGAGGAAGAAAAGATGAATGAGGAAGAGGAGGAGGAGGAAGAGGCGGATGAAATGAATCTGATTGGAAGCTATTTGAACTCTGGGATTGGTTGAGAGGGGGGAGGAGGTGTTCTCTCTCTCTCTCTCTCTCTCTCTCTCTCTCTCTCTCTCTCTCTCTCTCTCTCTCTCTCTCTCTCTCTCTCTCTCTCTCTCTCTCTCTCTCTCTCTCTCTCTCTCTCTCTCTCTCTCTCTCTCTCTCTCTCTCTCTCTCTCTCTCTCTCTCTCTCTCTCTCTCTCTCTCTCTCGGGGGTTCAGGAGGGTTTTTCACAACTTCTGTGTTGTCTGTGACTCTTCTGGCCGGAGCAGCACGTAGGCTCGGCCGCTGCTCCTGCTCTGCAGAGAAAAAGATGGAAAACAAAGCAAACATTCTGCAGAAAGGCAAAGAGAGGAGCTGAGGTGGAACTGGTCGGTGCGGCTCAGAGGAAGCCGGACCAATTTGCCGCCGTTCCATCCAGCCGCTTTCATCTTTCCCCTTTTTTTTTTCTTTTTGTGATATAAAGAAAAAAAAAAAATTCTGTAGTGAATAATGAAGGTCTGAAAAAACACCAACACGTGATTGAGGCGACAACTTCCTCCCACCCTGCTGAGGCTCTCACAGCGTAGGTGGTGTTGGCCCAGTCTTCAGCCAGCGAGCTTCCCGTCTGTGGCGAGCTAACACTCTTGCTGCAGGTGGCGCCACCAACTGAGCCAACAGCGAGTCTTCGCTTCGGCAAGAGCTGACGAGTAGAATCACCCGCCGCTCCTCAGATCCAGTCAGTCAGTCAGTCAGTCAGTCAGTCAGTCAGATGGTGAGATCTCTGAACTCCGATCTGAACTGAATCACTTCCTTCCTGACGATTTGTTCATTTCTCAGCTTGGCGGCAGTTTTCCAGAGAATACTGCCGCCAGGCTGAAGGTGGCCAGTAGGAAAAAACTTAAACATCATAAAATAATAAGCAATTATTGTTCCTCTTTAGCCAGGAAATATTTTAAACTGAGTTCTCACTATTTTTTTTTTTTCCAAAGTAGCACCACTAGCTGTGTTTCCAGGACCCCTAGAATTGCGAAAAACCTAAATATGGCAATAAAAAACTGGTGATGGAAACAGCTCAACTTGGAGAAACCTCTCAAATATGGCTGAAAGGTTTTGACGCTCTCATGAGGAGGTTTTTCACACGTATCCATATAGAGGTGTATCGCAACAGTGTCATGGAAACACTTTTTTTTTACACTGACACATCAGCGGACGTGACGTACGGGGTCACGTGACCAGTTCGCTGACCAGCGAAAATGGTGCGCTCTGATTGGACGGAGGAGGAGATTAAATATTTTTTTGCAAATAATCAAAGAGAAACAAACGTAACTCTCGTTAAAGCTCGCGGGACTGGATTTTACGAGAACGATGGTTTATGCGCTTCACAGCGTTCAGTGGAAACCCCTGCAAGTGACAATTGTACTTTGGGAAAAACTATTATTCAACTCCAGAATTATTATTGTCATTATTATTATCATTGCACTGTTTATGGTGATCTAGTCCACGGTTTTTTTTTTCCGCCCAAATGGCCACGAGAGAGACGTCATTGCATCAGACTTTGTGGAATATGTGTATGAATGGAGGCGCCAGTGTGAGTGGAGATCATCTTTATTCAGGAGGGATGTGAGGGTGGGGTGGGGTGGGGTGGGGTGGAAGGGTGCTTGGGTGAGGCGGATGGGGGAGAGGGGGTCTGGAGGGAGGAGAGGCGACGACTAATACGGCCGGTCTTAGCCTCACCTTTGATGTTTGCAGCGGAGATCCGAGGTGTTCAGAGTGCAGCTGTCCTTGAAGCCCACAAAGGACTCAGACCTCCTGATCCCAGAGCCACCAGCACTCCTCAAGACCCACCCTGAGTTTGTGTGTGTGTGTGTGTGTGTCTGTGTGTGTGTAGTTAGCGAAGCGTGCGTAGCTCCGCCGCCGTCCAGTTGTGAAGAATTCATTTCTGGGCGGAAATGAGTGAGTTGAAGTGAGAAGCGTGAGTCTTTGTCGCTGCGGCTGTGTTTTTTTTGTTTTTTTTTTTTTACGCGACATGAAAGGATGAAGTGACGCCCAGATGGAAGAAAGAAAAGTCACACAAAGTCCCCTGTTTTTCACTTCCTGGTTCTTTGAAGCAGACGCCGCCATCCGTTTCTTATCTCCAACTATTTGACTTTTGAGCCTTAAGCCCTGTTGGTTTGTTTGCTGTTGTTGTTGTTGTTGTTTTTTTTCATCTAGTTTTCATCTTTTTGTCCACTTTTTCTTTGGTTTTCAGTATTTGTGAACCTTCAGAAATAAAATGAGATAAAATGACCATGATTATCAGTAGCAATATCTGAGAAACGCCGCCCCTGTCTTTCTTGAAAGCACCGTTGCCCCATTTTAGTTTCAGGTTCAGAAATGATGTTGCATCAACGGGAAAAAACCTTTTGTTCTTTCACATTTCATCTCGTCTCACAGACTTTTTGCTCCATTTTTTTTTTAATCGGTGAAATGAGTGAGAGCTTCACGAGAAAATGTCTTTTTTTTTTTTTTTTTGATTTAGCAGCCAATTATTTGAGACAACCCGCTGAGGAACTTTTGTTTGGGGAATTTTCGAGGGTAAATTAATTTGTTTCTTCAAGCATGAGGCAACTTTTAAGGAAGCGTTGCGTCCCCATTAGAGTCTGGGCTCTGCGGGGACGTCGAGACGCTCTTCGTTTCATCACCCGCGTCACCTTCACCGCTGCAGTCGACCCACTTTGGCACCCGGACTCTTGTTTTTTTTCCCTCTTGTCAGACATCAAAGATCGCGGAGAGCCTGGACAGGTTGGCGTCTGCGGCCGAGCGATTCATCTGAAGCGTCACGACTGCAGTGTCTCTGCCGGCGCTCCTCCTTTTAGTTCTTTTTTTCATCCCGTGTGTTCGGCACTTCAGAGGTGTGCTGCGCCGTGAGCAGGAAGGTCACACTGACACGCCGGGGTCGTCCAGAGCTCCGAACAAAGTCACACATCGCCTCGTCATTAAGAGTCGGACGGGTGCAGACGACTCGCTGCTTCGCTCGTTTAGCGGAGAATTGATCAAAGCAAAAAAAAAAAAAAAAAAAAAATCCTTTCAATTTGCCCGACGCTCATAATTGTCTCCAGCAAACCGTTTCCCAGTATCGCCGCCTCTCCGGCACTCAGTCAAGGTCACGAGGTCGTTGGAACCCAGGCATAACACACGCAACCTTCTTCATCATCATCAGCCTCGTGTGTGTGTGGGAGGAGCCAGAGCACCTGGACAGACTCTAAACAGACTCCATAGAGAACCAAAGCCAGGACCTTCTCGCTTTGAGACATGAAGATCTTTCCAGTATGAAATAAATACATTTAAAAAAACAACTCATCAGCTAAGTCAAGGTTTACCCACCATCCAAACTGTTTTCTAAGTGACTTTTGCAATCCTACAAATAAGATATTGATGAGTTCATACAGGAACTATCTTCATGCATTACTGCAAGAAGCAAGAAGGTTGTGGGTTCGATTCCCAAGGCGTCCAGGTGCTCTGGCTCCTCCCACAGATGGTCCAAAGATGCTCGGGTTAGGCTCCAGGTGAGTGCAGGAGAGGCAGTGGCGATGCTGGGAAGTGGTTGGTGGGAGCTGTCTGGAGACAATGTGTGTATATATATATATATACATATATATAAATATATACACATTGTGTATATACAGTATAGACACATATACTGTGTATAGAAATGGTGTGGTTGTGAAGTTGCTGTGAGTGCCTCGCCATCCCAGCTGCGGCTGCGAGTCGGCGTGGATTGTTCTATATGTGTGTCTACGTTATGTAAGTGCGGCGCTCCGTCGGCAGGTTGGCCGGCCGGATGCTGATTCTCCTCGTCCCTCCTCTCCGATCCTGCAGATCTCCTCGGGCAGCCTGAACCACCGAGTCGACCGCAGCGGCGCCGCGCTCGTCCTCGCTCTTCTCGCCGCCTGACGGCCGACATCAAAGGTACCCCCCGCCTCTCCCGCTCCGCACCTCCAGCCTCCTTTAATCGCTTTGTTCAGCTCATCATTGCAGTAATTACATTTCTTGACAGTTTTTTTTTTCCCTCCCCACACACTTTTTTTTTTTTTTTATAATTTATCGGGGGAGGTTGCAAACCCGAGACTTCACTTTCTCTGTTATCTCTCCTCAAGGGTGCAACGCTTCCCTTCACTTTGTCACCGCCAAAGTGCCTGGCATGGTTTTTTTTTTTTTAATTCTTTTTTATTATGATTTCAATACATTCAAGTCTATTTGCCCCCCCCCACCCCCCCTTCCTCCTTCCTCCAGGAAATGTGTTCCGATTTCAATAATTCACGCCGCGGAATCTTCCGAGTTGAAAAACAACTGAAAGGTGCCTTCGGTTCTCCTCACACTCTTGGAATATTCTGCGTGTCAGAGCAGACAGAATGGACGGTTCTGCCGCAGCCGATGGCACCTTGTTGTAGTTGAAATGTCTTTGAACGCTCAAAACAAGTTAAATCTCAAAGAAGAAGAAGAAGAAGAAGAAGGAGAGAAGGCTTGTTGACCTTTTTCTGTGTTGGTTGTTTTGCTCATGTTTGAGTGTATGGATCTATTGGCTTTCATTCCATGGTGACCGAGATGGCGACTGGTGGAAATATTTCCATCCATGAATCTCCAGATCAGCTATGAAGATCAGACAATGTCAATGGAATTGCAAGACTGCCCCTTTAGGTTCTACAGGAAGCGGATCGATGCTCGATCCACAGGAAGCGGATCAATGCTCAAACAATCCAAATGATTTTATTTTATTGTTATTATTTATTATTTTACAAAGAACAGGCCCTGCGCATGACCGAGGGAAACGGGAAGCTGATTTGATTTGAGCGTACGTCTCAAATGGCTTTTTTTCATCGGACGCTCCACTTGCAGCCGTGTGCAGGAGAGCGACGCCTGTTCCTGTTGCGATGAAGCGCTGCAGCGTCTGCAGGACCTAATGAATTGTTGCCGCTCCAAACGGCCACTACAAAGACGCATATTTGCATTTAAAAGCGTTCCCTTTTTTTGTCGTTTCTACGTGCACACGCACGTACAAACACGTGTGTGTGTGTGTGTGTGTGCGCGTGTCTGTATGCCCCCTCCCCGTCTGAAATTCTCTACATTTCGAGGCGCTTCAAAGAAAAGAGAGGAAATTAAGTGAAGGCGATGAACAACAATAACAAGAACTGCCTCTTCTTTTCTTCCAGCTTCTAAAATAATCAGCGGCTCCTCGCTGAGCTTTGATTATCGTAGCATCGCTCACGCTCTCGCTTTGATTCATTAGGGCTCGTTTAAAACTGGCTCCTGTTAATTTCATTAGATTGATAAAAAAAAAAAGTCCTTTGTCGTGGCAGTGATTTATTGAGCGTCGCTCTTTTGCTGCTGTTGTTAAGTCACCAACATAAAACAGGTACTGTTTTTATCATTTCGATCTAAATTGGAATGAAATGTCTGTGTAATAAACTACTGAAGCCTCCTTAAAGGTGTAGTTAAATATGGAAAACTTTGATGGGACTTTGTTGTAATTGGCCACTTTCAGCCAATCAACCCTTTGCGCTCCTTGCAGGAGTGCTCTGATTTTTCTTACAGATCAAAGGAAACAAATATCACAACCTACTGTTCAGCGCTCCCTTTAAAAAACAGCACAGAGTATAAATCTGGAATCCAGATTCTTTTTTATTGTGAATTTCCTTTTGACAAAGTGATCCTATTAGCCAAACTTGTTCTTACAAGTGAGCCGTGTGAGTGAAAGTCTTCTGGGATGCCGGCAGAGCAAGCGCTTTACTTCCTGGTGGGTCGCGGCGCCGTGAGTCCGACTAACCCAGCTGCCAGTTTTGACATATTGGACACATAAAAGTGACTCAAGGCCCCCAAATTAGCCTTCATGGAATGACAGTTTTGTGCAGTTTAGCTGAATCACACAATCCCCCCACCTCCAAAAATAAACATATTAGCATGAGGACCTAGCCCAGGCGCTAACAGACTGCACCCTCAGCCACTGTGGTGGCAGTGCAGGTGTTTCTCAGTCCCCCAGTGGGACCCTTCGGTTTGGACTGGGATTTCATTTGGGCTCCAGTCCAGAATAAAAGGATGAAATCAGTGGAGAGGGAGGAGGAGTAACCTCACGACGCAGGACTTTAATCAGCTGAATGTTTCTGATGCCCAACTCACTGGTTGCGCCCAGTGACCCTCAACCCCACCTCCTCATCCCGCTAATAGCCCCATACTTAAAATCCAACCAGGAAACCGGTTTGTTTTGGTTCGCCATCTAGTGGTACAAACATATTTCCCAGCCACATCTCCCTTTAATTAAAATCACTCAATCAGGCTATACCTAAACCAGAAAATGTGTTTTCTATGTGTACTGGATCTGCTCGGCTCTGCAGGTTCTGCTAAAGCAGCGTATTGGTCTATTTTCCTACATGGAAACAGAAGAGCATCAACTTTTTTTGATGTCAGTTTACGTCCTCATAAAATCAGGACCATTTCCAATGGATGAAATGCATGTCTAGATTTTTACGCTGTGAGTGGGTCGGACCTGTCCAACTTGTCGCAATTAGCTGCGTGTTACACTTAAGTAAGAAGCAAACATCTGGCTGCTCATTAAAAGTGTTGCTGAGAATAACGTCGCTTTAATACTCGCTGGCTTGTTAGACAGACAGTAAGAGTGTGAGAGACAGAGGGGAGAGAGAGAGAGAGAGAGAGAGAGAGATGCGCGGTGGCGGCGAGGTCTTGTCATCAGAGGATTTGTTTCCTTCAAGGAAGGGCCCCGCAAAAAAAAGGTGAGGAGGATTTACCGCTGGGTTTACCCACAAGCCTTTGATGTGAGCAAGCGTCCCGTCTATTGATGACACGCTGCGGGGAAAAAAACAACAGAAAACGTGTTTTGGTACGGCTACGACTGTAGCGCTGCTATTTTTAGAAACAAAGTCTGCAAGTGAGGCTCTGCATTTATTCCCGGTGTGTAGACAGAAAAAAAAAAAAACAACAAGCCTGTTTTTCCCCCTGAGAAGCCAAAAAAGCTCCTTAATTAGTAATTAATAAAACATGTTTTTAATCTCATTTCTCCGAATAGGAATAAGATTAGAGCGTGTGACCCGCCCACCTCCCCCCTATTTGCAAACGTCGGGGCGGTGGCGTCGATCCATCAATACCGGTGCTGCCCTTGGACTTTTTACTGGCTTAATTTCCCACAACATAAGGTCGGGGCTCACTGGGCCGTGTGTAATTGAGGACGGGGGTTAAATGTGCAGACCTTGGCTGTGTTTGCATCCCCTCTGACTCAGGCCATTAGCTAACATCTGCTGAAGCAAAGAGAGATGGGGGGCATGGGGGCTAGGGGGAGGCTTGAGGGGGTGTTCTGGTGGCACAGGGGAATTCTTCAGATGCTCCACCCGCTGCTATTTTAAGCCAGGCCAGAAGTCGGTGTTTGTATGATAAGCCGGGGGGGTTGGGGTGGAGTTGGGGGTGAGGTGGGGGCTGGCATGCCTGCCATATCATTTCCTTTACGAGCCGGGAAGCGACGGCCACGCCGCCTCTCGCTCCGTCCGTCCCTCATCGAGCGCGTCCACTCGGCTGCCGGCGGCGGTGATCTGGAGGAGGGACGACTTGGGAAGCCGGCAGCGAGGCTATTTTGGCCCGACACCAGCTCTGTTTCCAGTCTAAATCTGAACGTGGTGGACGGCAAACGTCGACTCAGGCCCGCGTTTCCGCTGGACGTCGGCCAAGTAACAGGGGGCTCGGCAGGAAGTTTTTCCCACGTTAGAATGAGTGGATTGAATTCAATCCTAAATTGATTATACGCGAATGAAATGAAACGCAGAAAAATGAATCCTTTCCATTTCGGTTTTATTCAATCGTGGGCTGGGATGTTCCAACCCCTTTGGCCACATTTTGCGGCCGGGTGGATCCATATATTCATCAAATCTGCTAAACCCCCAAACTTGCACGATTGTATAAACTATAGCTGCACTGGCTGTTTGAAACCTTCTGCGAACTGACATTTTAACAAATTTTGACCTCAAGAAATATTTTTACCTATCAGCCAAAAAAAGTTCTTTAAAGGGTCAAGAATGAAAGAGATATCCAAAACTATTTCTGTCACTGGTGGGTGTGGGCAGCACGCTATGTCAAGACTAGAGGAGAAGCTCCAACCAACATCAAAGGGAGGCGGAGCCGGCAGTCACGCTCACCGCCGTCCGTGCCGGAGGGTTGAATCTTTGCCGATGAGTCACACACGTGCACACCGTCTCCGCTGTCTGTCTGTCTGTCTGTCTGTCTGTCTGCAATTCTAATGTTCACATCTGCATATACGGTCCCCTGCTTCGCTGAGCCGGGGCACCGTGAGAGGATCCGTGGTTGAGTGTCGAGGAAGACACGTCTCTATTTCATCACCTTCAGTCACCTACTCCATCACTCATCTCATCAATATGCTCTTACCTTATTTTTTTAGGCATCTGAGATTTAAAAAAAAAAAAAAAAATCCCCCCATCACAGCGTCTTGGTTAGAATTTTAAAATGCTGTTATGCCAACTGGTTGTAATTGACTCGCATAATTGCTCGGCAAACTTGGCTTTCAGTCTGTAATGGGGCTCGTCTGTAAAGCGTTTCATTTCCCCAGAAGTGTTTTGAAAATGTTTTGCAAGAAAGAAGTGGCCTGCCGAATTATACCGCCAGGAACTAAGAGCTACCTAAATATCCCACCAAGCATTTGCTGGGTAATTTACATGACATATATGTGTAATGTACCTTTTTATGGCAAATTGGCAGTTTCTGAGGCCACGGAAAAAATGTAGTTTGCTCTTTCTGTTAAGAGGAAGAAAACTAACACAATCTGTAGCTTAAGTTCACCTTCAGGAATAGCCCAAAGCCATTCCAATTTGTAAACGTGTCACACAATGATGAAGCAAATAATAATAATAGTAGTAATTTCACTTCTGCTCAGCCGGAAAACTCTGCAGTGCTGTTATTAGCCTCCGGGAACTGAAAATGGGCGTGAACTGTTGTCTAAAAGGGTGAAAATGCTGTGAGTGTTTTAAAACTGTCAGCAGGGAACTTTGAGCTGGACGCAGATGACACTCTGATGATTCCACATGTCGATTTCCATCTGATTTTTAACCTCTGACGTTTTTCTCCTTTCCCCCCCTTCTGCTCTTCCTCTCCTCTTGTCTCCCAGCAGCCTCTCTGCCTCTGCCTCCTCCCTCTTCTTACATTAGACCGGGGGATGTCTGTTTTCTAACATCTATCATCTCGCTTATCTACTAGGTGTGTATCGCCCAGAGGTCGTATATCCGACTCGCGCTGGACGTATCACTCCGCCATCGGTGATGGATATCGTGGTGTTTGTGGCTCGTTGTTCTCTTGCGACTGTCGTAGCCGCTTATGATGGATGGCCGCGTCCGATACCGGACGCAGCGTGTCTTGAGTGTCCTGGCCATGCAAGGCTTGCATGTGATGGACGTCTGCTTGCGGCAGTGTCTGTGTGTCCGGATGCGTCATGGCTCCGTGCATGATTTGGCTATTGTTCAGTCGCAGGAGTTACATCATTGCTTTGTAACACGTCCAGAAACAAGAATTGTTGTTGTGTGTTTCTGTGGATGTGGGTGTGTGTGTGTGTTTGTGTGAATGTACTGTTCCATCGCCACCGTTCCTCTCTGAGTGGTCCGGATCATGCTTCCATTCCATTGGCGCCGATGTTCCAACAAAGCTGTATTTAATTGTGTCGCGTGGTGCCAGGATTGTCCTAATTAGACCAAGGGCTCCGACTTCTGAGAGGGGGACCATAATTGGCAGCCCGTGGAGAATCCTTTCAGCTCGGTATCAGCGCTAGCTCGGCTATCTGACGCTCCGCAGTGTTCTCACACACACACTTTCTCTCTGACTCGTTCCTCCGGGGGTACAGAGTCAGACTCTGAGCAGGGTTCCACCTCGCCACTCCATCTGGTCCAACCCCTCTAATTGCTCCATTTTGGAATGTGTGATGTTGGTCTTTTGATCGTGACGACTGAAGCCTGCGCACTTATGCTAAATCGTCCTTTTGGCCAAAACAACACTTTGAAGCGGAGGCATGAATCAGCCTGTTGATAGCGTTTGCCCGGTATGCCGGGTCAGGAAGTCTCTAATGACCTGGTGCCATCCTCCTCCTCCTCCTCCTCCTCCTCCTCTTTCTCCTCCTCCTTCTTCTTCTCTTCCCTCCCCTTCCCACTCTGGAAGATCTGTACAACCTACCAACCACCAAAACCCGGAACAATGGAGGACTATGACGTTCGCTCGGCCGCCAGCATCCTGGCCTCGGTGAAAGAGCAGGAGGCGCGTTTCGAGCAGCTGACCCGAGCCCTGGAGGAGGAGCGGCGCAATGTCACCCTGCAGTTGGAGAGGGCTAACCTGCCTCCCAACAACCCGCCGACCAGCCAACCGCTCGCGTGGCAGCAGGTGGTCATGCAGGTAACTCCATGCCAGCATGTTTGCATGCTAGCCCGACCACGTGTCCGCGTCAGCCCCCCGCTTTTACCCTTTTCCGCCCCCAAAAATGGGCGGCGTTGCCCCACTTCCTTCTGCTCATTCCGCCCATCGTGTGTTTTTCTTGCATACAGCCATCGCTTCTCATCACCGCCGCCGCGGCCTCCGATTATCGCCGTTTGATTCACCCCCTTGATTTTTGGGACACTCATCCCCTTTGTCTGTTGCCCTCTTTGGCTTCCGTGCCGTGATACAATCTGCCCCTGTGGTGGTGACTCATCTCTAAAAGGCGGCCTGATGAGATCCAACCTTCTCATTCCATCGTCTTGCGCCCACTCCTTCTGTCCTGCTGCCATCCAGTCCCGTCGAGTCCTTGATGTTTTTCCTTGCTGCCGGTGCCTGTGATTGGAGGTGGCCTCTCGCCCGGCTCTGGCCGCCATCCCCGGGGGGGGGGTATGGTGGGAGCGCTGGAATCCCCGCCAAAAGTTCCTGTCGGTGGAAGACTCCTGAGAATGCGGCGCAGCCTCAACCAGCCCGGCTGGTTGAGGGCACTTAAGAAAAAAAAAATCTTGGCGATTGTTGCGACGAGCGGAGGATGTGACAGTAAGTATGACGTCTCTCAATAACTACCGACGGTTTTCTTCGCCGCCCGCTTGGACACGTGCGTGTGCTTCTGCTGCTTGCTCCCTCCGCGGTGCAACAACCAGCCGGCACTCGCAGCTTGCCGATGCGTTTCCCGCAGCACTAACACGCATCACATCCTATTATGTCAGGGAGATATTGTCTCATGCATTATTGATGGAGCCCGAGTGGCCTTCGGCTTTGACGGCCAGGTTTGTCTTTTTTTCTTCCCCCCCGACGCCGCCGCCGCGGCCGCACTCTCGGCGCTTTCGCTTTCCACTTTGGCCTGCGCCGAGAGATAATTAAGAGGATTCGGGTGAAGTATAGGGAGCCAAAGTAAACTTGTCACCTCTTGTTTGTGTAAAGGAGAGGGAGGGAGAAAGAGAGCCGTAGCCTCCCGTCGCTATTAACAGCCCCATGATTTACCGGCTACAGGACAGGCGGTAAATTAGGCCTCTGACTCTCTCTCTCTCTCTCTCTCTCTCGCTATTATCCACACATCAGAGCTGCCGGTGCACCTCACGGCTGGCTGGTCACGCCGCAGCGGGACCAGTTGGGCGTGACAGGGTGGTGCCAGCGCCGCTGTAACCGTATCTCATTTTTTTTGCCCTCTCTTTGAAGTCTTGCTGCATCATAAAATGCTCTGAGAAATGCCAACGCAGGTCTGAGGGGAAGGTCTGCGGGGAGAGGGCGGAGCTTATCTGGAGAAAACAGCAGTAGCACCTTGGCAGGACACGTGCACGGCCTCCAGCCTCCAGCTTTGTGATGTGTGTAAATATGTTTGTGCGTGTTTGTGTGTGTGTTTCTGCTGCTCGCACGCTCACTCTCTCCTAATTGGGCGGCGTGATCGATGGGAAACGCGTCGGGTCGTTTTCTCCGTCTCCTCCCGTCCTCCTCGTCTGACGGCGAACAATCCCTCAGGCAGCGTGATGGATTGAAACAGAGCTGCGGGTCCAGACTCTGGACCTCCAGGGGGCGTGCTGGCGTTGGCCGCAGCTTTTGGGGGTCAGAAAAACCAAAGTGGAAAGTGGAAGTGGGCGATCCAGCAGTCAGGCTGCAGGGAGCGTGCCCAGTAGGAGGAACATCAGCTTGAGAGAAATTCTCCAGATCCCACAAACTGCTGCTGCAGATTTTCTGAGGCTTGTTTATTTTTTATCAATCGCCATCTTGCCTTTTCAACTTTTCACCACGTCTGAGTCCCCGGGCGGCGAGGAAGCGAAGATTTGAGTTCGGTGATGGATGTGTTGGCTGATGTCGAAATCTACATTTTTAAATTGGACATTCTGTCCATTTGTTCAGACGGGAAGATATTGAGTCAAACAGTGTTTGGGCGAGACATAATATTATGGGATTTTATCCAGACGATTTAGCTGTTTCTGCAGCCAGCATGCAGCATCCAGGTGCACCTGCAGAAAAAACATCAACACCTGGCCAAATTAAAAAAAGCAAAACAAAACAAAACAGAAATCGCTGATTAGCGCTGAGCACTGCTGAAGTTCAGACTGGTGAAAGTGGAGGGAAAAAACAACGCTACATTTACTTTAAAAGGAGAAAACAACAAAGTGGTGATAGGGAACCGCAGGTCCTGCTCCTCTGAACCAACCTGGACCGAAGTATATCAGCGTCCAGTGCAATGTTGTTTGCCTCTCCTGTAAGTGATTCACTACAAGTGCATCTTCTCTACACATATATTAAACACTCATTATTTGCCAAAAAAGCTGTTTACTGAGCCTACAAGTGCTTGTTTTATTTTTTAAAATCCAGTTCATGCCACTAGATCCATTTGAAGTGTCCAAAAAGTGTTTGTTTTTTGTTTTTTCAAGGGTTGGCTCTGTCCTACTTCCTCGAGCCTAATAATGAAACGGTGCCCCCCACAGTGTGTTTACTCTGCGGCTGCAACCCGTCGGAACAAAGCCATGCGACCCTCCATTAGCCTCCCTGATGTGATTATCGGAGGAGATGCAGTGACACGGAGCGCTTCCACCTTTGTGTCCGCCTCCATCTTCCGACATGTGACCTCTCGCATGCAAGAAAAAAACCAACAAAAAACACAAAACCTTTTTTTTTTTTTTCTCTTATTCTTCCATTTGATATTGTGTTTGCCTGCGGTAATTGATTTTTGCCTGAAGGAGCCGCCTCTGCCGCTCGCTAAAGGTCAAGTGGCTGCAGATAGACAGATAGACAGACAGACAGACAGCGGGCAGACATCCTGCGTCTGCTGGGAGCCACGGGAGAAGATGACCTCATTTCAGAGACGCCTGATCCATCTACACTACAGCCACACCGACGCTTCTGAGCGTGCGCAAAGACTCCGGTTTCCGGTTTCGCCGGGGTGGATGTCATTAAGTGTGTAATGGCTGAACAGGAGGGTTGAGTTTTGATCAGCAATCTCTTTAATACACGGAGGTCAGCAAGGGGTCGGTACACGAGGAGGCAGGCTGACAGAAACAGGCAGAGCTTCAGGCCAAGTGGCAAAATGGTTGTTGAGCAGGCTTACGGTCATATACAGGCAGGGTCACCATCAAAAGCACTGGAAGGCTATGCGTGACAAAGACAGTCTGGCAAACAGCACACACGATGGCAGGGAATGAACGGCAGGTGGAAGCAACCAGCTGGTTCTCCCTGCGTCTGCCTGGGTTCTCTCCGGGTTCTCCACCTTTCCAAAAGTCCAAATCCCATGCGGGTGAATTGGAAACTGTAGCGTCACCCTGCGTTCGCACTATGACAGCTGGGAGAGGCTCCAGCAGACCCCCGTGACCCTGAGTTCGGGAAGAAACGGGTTTTGAAGATGGATGGACGGATGGATGAAAACCATCAGGAAACAGGAAGTAAAACTAAAGACAGTGACACCAGAAAAAAATGATTTCTAAATAGATGCGTATTTGGAACACCAGACCCTCACAAAGTGTCTGCAGTAGGTGGTGGAACATCACTCCCCCCGCCCCCGGCCCCCTCCCTTGTGCAAATGTTTGTGGGAAGTTTTTCAAAGGTTCGCCAGCAGCTCCAGAGAAGAGGGAGGAGGAGGAGGGGGGAGGGGGGGGGTTGCGACGCAGGTCCCGCTTTCATCCGATGCTCCTCCACCGCCGCCACTGTCTGCGGTGAAGATGTTCGGGCCGCCTCACCTCATCCCCCCACCCCTCCCCCTCTCACTTTCATCCACCCAACCCCACCCAGCCAAAGCCCTGTCTAGGAACAATGGTGACAAAGGGCCGAGGGTGCTACAGCGACACAGGCCCCGCCCACCCCCACCCCCAGCCCCCAGCGGAGCCCCTGCACCCTCGTAAATCACCTGCCTAACAATGAGCCTCAGTTTCTGCCTCCTTCGCGGCGGCTGGGCCATCAGGGCGCCTCTTTCTCCCGCAAACAGCCTAATTACCTCGCTGCCAGAGTTTTTTTTGGTTTCCTCCCTGAGTGGTTAGTGCGCTGTTTCTCTGCCCTCCCACACACACAAACACAAGCACAACTTTCTCTGTGCATTGTGAATTTATTTCCTCGCAGCAATCTGGAGAAAAACTTTCACTTTAGCCTTTGTTTTTTGACACCCCCGAGTTTATATTATTGAGAATTTGAATCAGAATGTTTTTTATTTGGATTTAATCCCTTTAGGGAAATTTGCTTGTCCCTTGAAGTATTAGAGCTGAGCGTGCAAAATTATGAAGGGACATAAAAGCCGTGAAGGAATATTAAAAGTGTGGATGGAGGGTATAAAATATAAATAAAGTGAAAAAATATACATGCACGACAGAGACAGAATCGTCTGCCAAGCAGACCCACTGCTCGCACCTGTTCTAGTGCAATAGAATAACAACAGCAATAATACCACATCCTGTTGTTTGATTTATTGAATTAAGGCTTTCCAATTCACACAAGCTGCCACAATCACAAGGCAGCCGTGTGACTGCTACACTGTTCTCCTTGCATCTTGTCAGCTCGGAAAACTTTTCAAATGGACATGGTCTAACTTTTGAGAAGATCAAAGACTTTTTTGGTGCTCTGTCATCGTCAGTCAGACGCTTATCCAGAGTTTTTCAGTCAAAGACTTCTGGATTTCAGAACCGTTGCCTTTGATTGGTCGACACATCAATAAAAAGACGACCAGGCCTTCTCTTCTACTCGTGGTCGGCTGCGTGCACACCGCACCCTGAAATTCATGGTTTTCCAATGCGGTTTGAATTTTTCATCACAGGCTATCTATATATATATATTTCTAGTCGCACTTTTGAGCGCCCTGGTGGAGGTTAACATTGCCAGCTCAGGTCCAGTCCACCTCTCGGTAACTTTGGCTTAATAATTCAAGTCATTATGACACCAAAGGGCCTTGAGCGTGCCACCGATGATGTCTTAACTCCACCCACTTCTCCGTAAGTGGCTGATTATTCACCCGGCTAACCGCTCACTGCTGTCCGACTCAGGGCTCTGCACGGCAGGAATTTTTACTCAAGGACAGACGGACTGACGGGGTCGTTGCTGCGTCTTCTTCTGGTGCTGGGAGGAGAAGGTTTGAAGGAGGAGCCTTTTGTACCGTGGGCTATTTATATTCCTGTGGGGCGGCTCGAACCCTTCATCCTGTCAGAGCAGCAGTCCTCCACTCCGGCCGCTGTGCCGCTGCACCCCCGACATTTGATGAAACTGGTTACACTCTTGAAAAGCACGAACACATTAGTGCGAAAAAATGCCTCCACGTCCTGTAACCAGACTGTGTTATTAGGCCTCTGTGTGATTGCAGAGGGAAAATATATATATATATGTATACAGGATGTCCCAAAAATATATACACACTTCAGCTATTAACTTAATTGCTTGTTTTTTTTTTTTTCTTTGCAGATTAAACTGATTGGAATGAATGATGGCAGCCAGACTAAACTTTGAAGAAAGGAAATTCATTGTAAAATGCTACTGGAAGTCTGAAAACGCAGTTGGAGTACAATTTAGAGACCATTTCGGAGAGAGTTTCAAAAAAGAACCACCTACGCCAGTTAGCAACACTGGAGTTGGAGATAAGTTTGAAGTAAATGGAACGGTTCAGAGCGTCCATGAGAAGAAGGTGTTTGAAGAACATGGACATCGAAAAGAGGAAAGGAAGAAAGAGGACTGGAGACTTTTCAGCCAAGTCCACCAAAGTCTGTACGGAAAAACTGCATTTTTATACTTCCACTAGAATTTTAGAATGAATTTCCTTTCTTCAAAGTTTAGTCTGGCCGCCATCATGAATTCCAATGGGTTATCGGCTGATAAAGTGCGTCCCAATAGTTTTTTAAGGCCTTTCCAGACGTTTTTGTGACAGTGTAGAAGGAAACATTTCCAGTATGATTGCGGTCTCAGCGGATTGTTGAGTTCAGAGGCTAAATCCTGCCCCATGTGTTAAAAATAAAACTCCACTCCTTCACGGGACCCCAGTGCCATCAGAGGAATGTGACCTCGCCCTTCCCAGTGTCCAGCAGGATAACTAAACAAGGCTGACCTCCTTCACCTGGCTGGGAGGGAGGGGCGGGTGAGGGGTGGGGGAGAAAGAAAGACATGAGCTAATTGAAAACAGTCTCAGGGCCGTGTTGCAGGACTGAAGGTGTTCCTCAAAGACTCGCTCTAATTAGCCTCGCGAGTTTAACGCACTGCAGTGACACGTTAACGACCCGACTTACACGCGTTTAAACTGTGAGGATCAGAGGCGGTGCTGGCGCTGGCTTTAAGAGGTTCTTCTGAACTTCATTAAACAGAGAATTCACAATCTGACAAAAACACCCTGATCGCTGAGTACAAACTGCTGCTACTGCAATACTCAAAATACACCTCGGTGTGCCAGTATGTGAGTGTAGTACACGTACTCTGCAGCTAATAAGGCTGATAGGGACGTCTTTCAACGGAGGTCATGTGACACTGTCCCTGAAATTTGACCGCCGTTTTCGCCCACAGTGAAATTCACGCACGGATACAATGTTGCTCCATAGCTAGTAGTGCGTTAGCTAAGCTAAAGAATGCACATTTCAGCTAGCTCTGCAGCACTGAGGCTAGCAAGTCGTTGCGATTGTCTCGTGTCACCGGTCTGAGAGTTGGGAATGTTTGGGGAATCGTTGGAGCATTTTCACTTGATACAACCCGGCTTGTTTACCACAGGAAGTGACACGTGTTGTAGGCAGTTGTTGCCGCCCCAGTCGGGCCTCAGGGTGAGAGTGGAGCTGGTGGAAGGGGGCGAGCCGCTCTAATTGGCTCCAGAGTGGGACGGCAGGTGCCCCGGTCAGAGATCTTTGGTTGCACTGGAGCGCTGGTTGCTTACTGCAGGTAGTGTTGCCAGTGCTTCCTGCAGCGCTCGGGGCCATGACCATCACAGGCCAGTGGCTCAACAGTGCTGGTAAATCATAACTTAAAACAGGGTTTCAAAAAAGTATATGCTTCACATAGTTTGAACTGCTTTTTTACTAATAGACATTATAACTTTTTATTATTATTATTATTATTATTTTTACAAAGGTTTTTACAAAGGAATTAAATGAATATGAGTCTGAGACAATTCTGTATTTAAAGGGAGGGTTGGCAACTCTACCTGCAGGTCTTCCATGTCTTAATTTGTCACCAGTTCAACTGAAAAAGCTGCATTTAAAACTTTAAAATCACACCTATAGCCGACGTGAGCAGTTTGGAAGAAGAAGCTCCTTTTACAAACGACTGGAATCAGTTTGCAGAGCTGTAACTCTCCGCCGCATGCTTGAAATTAGCTCGGAATTCTATTTTTCAAATGCCTGGAGAAGCAGATTGCAGGGGTTCTTTCCTCTCCCTGCTGGATGTATTCGCTCATCCACAGCCGGCGCCGGTCTGCAAGCGGCAGATTATCATCCTGTCCATCATCTTGTGCTACAGCAGCAGCAGCAGCAGAAGTTGTGAGCAGGTGGCGGCGTATCATCTGCGACATCTATTAAGTCGGTTCCACACGTGCACCCTGACTGACTGACTGACTGACTGACTGACTGACTGTCTGACGGCCCAGGCTAACACCGCTGGACATGCAGGCTATAAAAAGACTGAACATCACAGAGTCTGGAATCTGCAGACCTTTGCTGTTTTGCCTCAGCGACAAACGCGCACGGGCTCTAATAAAAAGTGGCACGGTGCGTCTTGTGTTGGAGGGCCGAGCTGCTGCGGGGCCCCCTGTCTGTTTTATACGTGCACGCCAGTACCTTTTGAAGAGAAAAAAAAAAAAAAAGGGTGAAACGGAAGAGAAGTGAGGCTTGGTATGCGAAGCGTCTCACGGCTCAGGAGTGTCTGCCAGTGATTTTCCCGGCACGGCCGGGCGCTGATGGTAATGATCCTGGAATGTGTGAAAGGATGGGTGGCTTCTCTCCAAGGCCCACTCGGGATGCCGCGGGAAAAAAAAGGTGGAAAAGAAATATCCTCCGTGGTATGTTTGAATGAAACGGTCATCATCATTTGTCTTCTTTAAACAGAAGAATGGAGACGAGTAATGGAACACCGGAGAGGACGAGGCGTCTCGTGAGAAGCAGCCGAGAGCCTCAGCCAGCAGGCTGCCGGCCGCAGGGCCAGCGTGTAAACACACCCCAGGTTTACGATAAATAAAAGCTCCAGTCTCCTGCCAATCGGCCCGTCTCTGCGTATACATTACAGCCATAAAGCCTCCTGAATGGCCAATAAAATGTTGAAATTTACAGCGAGCGTCAGCGTGAACGACTCGGACTCGGGCTGGTCGTAGCCGGACTGCTCCATGCAATGTTTGCGCGTTAAATTTGAAAAAGAAAAGGAAAGAAAATAAAATAGAAGCTCCTTTTGATCCAAGGCGATGTCATTTTCAACAGAACCTTTGTTTTTCGCCGGACACGGAGAGAAAATTGCCTTCTTTGCCAGACAAAAGCCCGAGCTGGGAGATTTAGCGTTAATCCCGCCCCCATCACTGAACGGCTACTTTTAAGGGGAAAATAAAACCCGATAGTAAAAGTCATTAGAGGGGAGCCCAAGTATTTGCAGGCTGCGCCATTGTTGGAGTGCAGCGGCTTGGCGAGGAGATAATGACGATGGTAGACGCACCGCAGTCCAAGGATTGTGTAGAGTTTGTCTGTCCGAACGCCAACACAACCGCACAACCACAGAGCTGCCACCTGAGGCAGAGTTTGTGATATTTACTTTATTGGAACCAATCTACTTTAATACGCTGTGAAATTTGTAAATGGCTTTGACGTGTTTGAAATTTACACTCCTCCAGTGTCTCCTTTGCAACTTGTGAGTATCAGATTTTCTTTATTTATTTTTTTTTTTTGGACTGAAATGTCACAGTTCCCGGGAGTTTTAATTTTTCTGTGAATTGAAAAGGAGAAAATGCCAATCTGGTTGGCAGCAGCTCCGCCTCGTTGTTACAACATTGCCAACGTTAGACCTGACGGCTGGAAATTCTCTCTGACAGAAAACAGAAATATGGAGGAATTTCTACTTGTTCTGTGTCGTTCCACCACCAGGTGGCGATGACAGAAAGTTTGCTTTTACTTTGAGGAGTTTTTTACATGGTTTGCAGGTCTGATTATAGGTTTGTGTATTTGTTGAGTTTAACCTGGACAATGGTCATACGTATTCAGTCATCCGTAATGGTTTAAATCCCCATGTGGTCGTTAGTGGCATTGCACAAAGAAATGCCATTCATTATTTTATTTCTCTTTCTTATGAACAGAGAATCAAAAAATTCATAATTTATGCTAGACACCTGCTAAACTTATGCTTTAAACCATGCTAGCCACACAATTCGATTAAAACAACAAAGATTCATAATCCCCACTTGATGAAAATGAAAGTTGGTCCCTTTAACTTCTGCCTACCTTTATTCTGACTTGGGCCCAAGCAGTAAATAACACTGAATTCCTCCTCCTGTTGTATGGCAACCACCACTGGACGTTGCCGTGGCAACACATCCGCCGAAAAGTTGAACATTCACACCTGGGAGCCCCATCAGCATTATGGCAACTTAAAGTATAACAATCTCATTTGGAGTAAGTCAACAGCGTAAAAATATTGATAATAAAATAACAAGGGCTCTTTAGTGGACTCGGCTAAAACATACATAGGCCCTTTACAGAGCAAATAAAATGGAATGCTTCTGCCTCGCCACGCTCCGCCGGGCTTTCACAGGCACCTAATGGATTTTTAAACAGGGTTATGAAACTCACTCAAACGGCTCAAATGGAATGTGATATTGCAAATCACCTAAGTTAAATAAATAATAAATAAATAAAGGATTGAATAAAATTGCACCGCGTTTGAAGTCGGCAGACTTTTATTTTGCACCGTGGGCCGGCAGAATTTATAATGGCGTTGTTGAAAGTGAAGTAGATCCAGAAGTGCAGCGGTGCATGATGGGCCAGGTCTTTCATTAAGAGCAAATGGAGCAGTAACTCTCAGGGAGATGAAATAGCGGGCGGCCGGAATGCAAAAACCTCCGAAACCTCCGCCTCTTCCCCTCCGTTTGGGGTTTCTCCCCTTCCTCCACCTTTCCTTATTTTAGTCCAGTCACCCTTTCCTTCTTCTTTTTCTTCTGTCTGTGTGTGTGTGTGTGTGTGTGTGTGTGTGTGTATGTGTATATGAGTGTGTGTGTGTGTGTGCGTGCTGTACGTCTCTGCGAGAGCTTCCCCCCCACAGCCGTCGTGGACGTTATTAGATTAACATTCCTCCTCAGTCCTCAGTCTTGGTCACGGTCGCAGATATTTCAATGTGAATTCTGTCACGTAAGTCCAGTCCCATCCCTCCCTCCCTCTCTCCCTCCATCCCTCCCTCCCTCCCTCCACCTCTTCCTCCATCCCTCCCTCCCTCCATCTCTCCCTCCTCCCTCCCTCCCACCACCTCTCCCTCCATCCCTCCATCCCTCCTTCTCTCCCTCCCTCTCTCCCTCCATCCCTCTTCTATCAAGTGCAGCGAGAGAGGAGGACCGGGACAAAGAGGCAGAGAGAAAAGAAAGTGTGTGTGTGTGTGTGTGTGTGTGTGTGTGTGTGAAAATGCATATGTATTTTGCCTCAATGGGGGCAACTTTTGTTTTGTGCCCCCCTCCCCACACACACACACACACACACACAGCATCGCTCTCACAAGGGGGAGGGGTCAGCAGCGGCTTGACAGACAGACGCAGCTGGAGAGCATAGCAGAGGCTGCTGGCCCCGCCCACCCCGCTGAAGATACCAGACATAGAGACCCAATGAGAGAGAGAGAGAGCGAGCTTCTCCTCCTCCTCCTCCTCCTCCTCCTCCTCCTCCTCCTCCTCCTCCTCGCTCCACACCTCTGCTCCACTCTGCTGCCTTCACTCGGACCAGGACTGGGTGTTTTCTTTCAATCTTTCTGTGTCTCCTCTAACTTCTCCTCCTGTTGGTGGCGCTGTGTTGCTGTGCGGTTGTATGATGCACGCACTTTCACTCGCGCCACGGTGCCGTTCTGTGGTCTCGTGTTGTTGTTGTTGTTGTTCCCTGAAGAGATGCGGCTGTGCACAAGCAGGCGTCTCCATGTTTTTTTTGTTTTGTTTTGTTTTTTTTTTAGCTCTCCATCTTTACTCATCCCCCACTTTTATTCCACGCTCCCTCGCATACATACATTAATGAGTACATACATATGCAAAAGGAGAGAGAGGGAGAGCGAGGGAGAGAGAAAACAACGGTCCTCCACTTCTGTCAAGGCTAAGGGAGACTGTCAAAATCTCTGCGGATGTAAGGAGGGAGTTCGCTACCAAAATAAAAGCATCACTCAGCCAATAGAACAGCTTTTTAAGTCCTGGAAAAAGGAGTCTGCAGGAGGAGATTCTGCATTCATAAACCTGCTTGTGTTTGTTGTCATGCTCTGTATGATGATATAAATGTACATTTTATAATTTAAAAAAATGTAACTTCAACATTAACATCTTTACTCTGTTGTTGTGCTGGATGTGTCCACATCACCACAACAGTTGAATTATGAGTTTGGCTTTTGGAGCTGTTATTGATTAAAAATAAAAAAAGTCAGATTTTAAATACAATCAGCATAAAACAACATTTTTCTTCTGTGAGTTTTCCCTTCAAAATGAGGATCTTTAATAACACCGATGGTGCTGTCTTTTTGACCAGGCCTGTTAGACAGCCCTGCGCTGCGTTATCAACAACACCAACCACCACTTATCATGCCTGGCTCAAGTCCACTTGAACTCGAGGCAATGCCTGATGTCTGATGCAAGGCTGCATTTAGATGTGATTGGTGTAATGGAAAGAACTTGACAGCACCAGATGTCCTTTTTTTAAACTGCAGTTTCAGTGGGAACGATTTCCTTTGACTGATATCCAAGTTTTTCTGTATTGTATTTGTTTTGTATACACACACACACACACACACACACACACACACACATATATATATATATGTGCTCGTGCAACGAGGGGAGGACCAGGACAAAGAGGCAGAGAGAAAAGAAGTGTGTGTGTGTGTGTGTGTGTGTGTGTGTGTGCGTGCGTGCGTGCGTGCTTGTGTCTATACATATATGTTTTAGATTTTTTTTTTTTGTTTGTGTGTGTGTGTGTGTGTGTGTGTGTATTTCGTCTCAAATATCTCCCGCTCACCACGTTCCTGCCATCGTCCCGCACCGCCGCGCTTTTATTTTGAAGGCTTCACTTCCTGTGCGTCCGTAGCTCATCGCGCTCAGCTTGACGGCGCTTCAGCAGTGGACCGCTGCCGCTGCGTCTTGTCGCCGCTGCCGCTGCGCTCTCGGAGGGAAAAGTCAACGTAAACAGAGCAGCCGGTGGGAAGGAGAGCCGAGCCGCGGAGGAGAGGAGCGGAGGAAGCCGGGAGAACTTTTTCATTTCCTCGGCCGGAGGAAAGCAGTCTGCCGCGGCTGCCGGGTGGCGCTTTTGTGTCTTCCTTTGAATATACACGCATATATATATATATATATATTTTATCCTTTATTTTATTTATTTTCGTGTCGCTTGCGGGGGGAACCGAGGAGGAGCGGATTGTGGGACCATGCCCGCCGAAGTGAAGCAGGTCAGTGTCGCCCCGGGACTCCCTCTCATCCGGCCTCTCTCCTTCTTCCCTTTCAATCGATTGTTTTGAAATGCTCTGTATTGATGGACGCGTAACATTTCAAATTTCACCATCCGGTTTCCATGTTGCCTCAACTCGCCCAGTCGCGTTGCAGAGAGAGAGAGAGAGAGAGAGAGAGAGAGAGAGAGAGAGATTTATCGACGTCCTTCAGGAGGTTTTGGTACAGGGGTAGGAATGGATGGGTGCGCGTGCGTGCACACGAGAGGGCGCCGTATTCGTGCACGTGTGTGATGCGTGCGTGCGTGCATACCGTCTGCTGCTGCATGAACTGAATGAAATAACGGCTCCACGGTGAAGATAATGCGCTTCCTCAAGTTCTCATGACCGGCGTGAGATATGGTGTGTGTGTGTGTGTGTGTGTGTGTGTGTGTGTGTGTGTGTGTGTGTGTGTGTCTCGCGGGCAGCTGTAACTTACAGTTACCCTGACACATTCATGGGCTCTGACATGTCACCGCCGCCGCCGCCGCCGCTAGAATGTCTAATGCGATCACGAGACGACGTGCAGCAAAAGTGTTGGAAACTTTGTCGCCCTGATCGTCGCCTGCGAGGCTGCCAAGCAGACGCCCACCACCCCACCACCCCACCACCCCACCACCCCACCCCAGACCCTCCATCCACACACAGACCCTCCATCGTCACCCCCAACCAGGATTTATAGGCCGGTGGAGCAGCAGCAGCAGCAGCAGCAGCAGCAGCAGCAGCAGCAGCAGCAGCAGCAGCAGCAGCAGCAGCAGCAGCAGCAGCGGCCAATTGTGCAGCAGAGAAGTGGCGCTGAAAAAGCCCTTTTGTCTTTTCGCTCGCACGGACACCGCAGGAATTTGCGTTGTGTGAGCTCCTGTGAGTGCAGCCGTGTACCCCCCCTCCCCCTCCGTGGGTACGTTGGTGGGTGGGTGTTGAGGGGTGCCGATGTTACTGGAAGCCGTCCCTGCGTTTGAAGCGCATCCACGGTCGGCGGTGCAGCGCTCTCTCCACTGCCCGAGCTGCTCTGCTCGACTTCACAGGCACCGCAACCAAGAGTGCCGGAAAGAAAGTGAGGAGGAGGAGGAGGAGGTGTGTGTGTGTGTGTGTGTGATTGAATAAGGTCAACTTCTCATCCTTCTCTCCGGGTTGAGAGGGGGCGGAGCTACCCAACTCCTGTCTGGCACGGAAAAACATTCTGTCAGCTCTCCACATTGCTGCGATAATCGCACTGGTTGAGTGACACCAGAACACTGCCGCCACCGCTGCTGCTGCGGCTGCTGCTGCTGCTGCTGCCGCCACCACTGCTGCTGCTGCTGCCGCCACCACCGCTGCTGCTTCCGACTCTCTTTGGATGGACCAGCAGGAGGTCCAACACAGTGTCGCGTGTCGGCAATGAAAACACAAACCCCGCAAACACGGGAGTTCAAACCTTTAAAACGGGATGCTTCCCAAAAATGGTCCGGGCTGAGGTGCAGGCACGCCTGCCGCCCGACGTCCGTGACCTGCGTGACCTCTGTGAGACGGAGATACTTGGCATTCTTGAGAGCGGCACGGCCATGTGTGACCCTTCTCAACCCCGCTGGACATTCCTCAGCCCAGGCAGCACCTGCTTGTCAGAGATAGCACGGTGGAAACATGTGTTGGGGCCATAAACGGATCAATTTAGGCACGTTGTCGTTGTTGTCGCCGTTGTCGCCGCTGTTGTTGTCGTCGTTTCGGTTGTCAGCTTGCTTTTCCTCAGTTTGTTGGGATGAAGGGAATGTGTCCTGTCAACCCCTGCTGGACCTCCACCCGTTTCAAGCCCATCTCGACTCGGTAGTTCTTATATATATATATATATACATATATGTGTACATATATATATATATATATATATATATATATATATATATATATATATATATACATATATATACATACATATATATACATTTCCTTTCAATTCTATCTAATTGAAAGGAGATGTGGGACCTTAGAACACCTGGTTGGGTCGGCCAGAAAGTGGAGGTCTCCCTCCTGTTTGTTTACTCTTGCACATGATTTTTTTAGTTTTTGCCCACTCATCGGGAGCTCCTCCATCAGACCATGTCTGAGTTAAATATAAACTGGCCTGGTTTGTCTTCTCCCTCTCTGTAAAACACCTCACAGCAAGCCACCAGAATCAGCGGAATGCAGCGGCGGAATCCGTAACACCGTCTGCTCGTGAAAAATAGACCAAGACATTTGTCTTGAAGGTGGGGGGGGGGGAAACACCATGAATAATCCAGCAGCCGTCATCTCGCCAAGGCCTATCAAAAAAATAAAGCAGAGCGACTCGGCTCCTGCTAGAGTGGAGCCATCCGAGCAGCAAAATAACTCATCGCTGATGCAGCCAGAGACCAAAAGAGGTCTCGCCGGCAGAGGAGTGCAGGATGCTGGCTGATCCCTGACAGCCAGCGCCGCTTCCAGCAGCTGCAGCAGCCACGTTTGATTTCTTACCAAAATTAAAAATCCATCACACTCCTCCTCCTCCTCCTCCTTCATCCTTCCTCTCCTCACCTCCTGCTCCTCCCTCCTCCCTTCTTCCCCTCCAGCGTGCTTACTGGCCCTCCTTTGTGAACTCCTCCTCACTCTCGGCCCCTCCCCCCTCCCTCCCTCTCCTCCCTCCTGTGTCTGTGGGAGATGTTGCTCACGTCAATATAACGAGACATGCGGAGCGCACAAAGTGGTGTCTGACCCGGAGCTCAGGTCATGCAAGAGTGATGCCAGTGACCGGAAACCCATGAGCAGCGGCCAATAGCTGCGGACACGCCAGTGTGTGTGTGTGTGTGTGTGTGGGGGGTTCCAGGGTGGGAGGGAGGTGTCGTGCGAAGCTGTTGTGGTTTGGTCATGTGATGCGCCGGCTGGCAGGGGACCATCTGGGCTTCCCATCACGCCGCCTGGTCATGCTAACATACATGTTTGCCATACATGGTCCACGTCACACGGCTCCACGTGTCACACTATCTCAGCCCCCTGCCACCGTCAATCCCGACCCGCCAGCCTCGTTCCCGCAGTTTTAAGTTGCTGCCACATGCACTGAGGTCCTTCCGCGGTGGTTTTACTGCAGATTTGATATCGTGCAGGGGGGGGGTCCAAACGTTCTCCTGGTGAAAACCTTTGACACACAAGGCTTTGCTGAATTTGTCTAGTTGCGTTAATCAGAAGAATCAAACAAATCCTCACCTAACTAATTTCATTTTCATTTTCTAAAACAAGAAAAAAGTTGCAAGTTGGGCGAAAACGGACACATCTCAGCATGCTGTGTTTGGTGGTGTTGACTCTGTCGTCATGCTCTGCGTAGCATGAAGGGTCTTTGCGCGTTGGTTTCACAGCAGCTCCAGGGGACAACTTGTGCTCCTTGGTTCCTCAGATTTCCTCTAAATGTTCCTCTGCAATCTCAGAAACCCGGGGCCGACGCGCTCTCTCAGCTTCCATCACGGCGTGTGATGGAATTAAAAGACATCAGAACAAAGGGGAGGCATCGGAGAGGGGGAGTGGTGGTAAATTGGACCCCTGGAAGAAGGGAGAAACACGCTGGTACACCGCTGCGTTTGGAAACAGCATCTGGAAGAAGGAGGCAGCATGTGAGGAGGAGGAGGAGGACGGTGCATTATTATCTAGAGGCTCTATGATAGCGCAGCACTGGCCAGTAAAAGCCAGAATCTGTTGGAGAAGCCCGGAATCGATTTTCACCAGATTGTTTTCTGTCAAGTGACAGTTTATGACCGGCGTAAAAGGGAGCTTCAATTCTCCTGTCGAAGAAAGAGGAATGTTTTGTCTGGGTCGATTATTCCTGGCGGTGTCGTGGTCACGACAGTCTGGGAACACTGCTACGTCACCTCGCTTCCCAAAACAATTTAAGGTTGCCAGGTAGCCGCTGGTAGAGTTGGCAAAAACGCTGCAGAAAACAGCTTACCAACCCCTGAATATGGAGCCAACAGTTTTGAAATGACTTCTTGGCAAGAGGTGATCTGGACTAGACGAGACAAGACAAGACCAAGACATCACCAGGTGTGTCGATATCAAGACGAGACCGCGTGAATGTGCTTTCAAGACCAAGATCGACCCTGAGCACTGTAACACTATCTAGCAGAAACATTTCAATGCATGCAAAGACCATTTAGAGAATATATGAAAGAAGCAGTTAACGTCTCTCTGCAAACAGTCCCTGATGGCAAAAAATTTGCATAAAAGGTAATTTGAAAATAATAAAAAAAAAATCAGAAAAGCTCACATTGGAAAGGCACTGGGAAAACAAATTCCCTCTGTTCTGCTGAGCCGCTAGTACAGTCAACGTCCTGTTTGTTTTAACCTGTCTACATGTCGTGCATCAAACTTTTGGCCATGGCTGTTTGTCTGATTCAGGGTATTCTGACAAATAAACCTTCCTGTTAAAACCGCATTCCCCCGACATGCACACACACATACACACACACAGGTGCACACAACCACACCGGAGGCTACACAGCGACATCAGTAGGATCCTCGGCTTATTTGCGCAGTGTTTGTCTGGAGGGCTGCTGGCAGCGGCACCGAGTCCTGTTTATAAGGAAACAGGACTCTGCAGTTTCCCCGGCTGTCGGATAAACGCCTCTGTATCTGTGCCGCCGGAAGCCAGCAGCGGGAGCCGCGTGTTTTCGATCGCAGCAGATAAGGAAGCCACACATTCGCTGCCCAGCAGGTAGTCGGGAGAATCTCAGCAGCAGCTGCGGCGACACCTAGAAGTCATTACACCGTAAACAAAGTCGTCCTGGTGGCGGCTGGGCTGCGTTTATCACTGTAAAGGAGGTAGCAATTTCAAATCCTGCTGCGGCTGCTGCTGGTGCTGCTGGTGGCGGCGACGCGATTACATAATAGCAACAGTTTGGTAATTACACAACCTGATGCTCCACTTTCAGCGTGGCAGACACGTCTCCCCAGTGGGAATGAAAGCAGCCAGGTCTGACGGTGATGCCTTGGAAAGATTGAGTGTCTGGCTTTAAACGGTGATCACATCGATGCTGCTAATCTTGTGTATTTGCTGCGCTATCTGGTTTCGGCAGCCGCTGTTGACGCACACGTACACGTGTCACCCGGAGCGACGTCTGGCCCCAAAACTGGGGAAATGTCACTATGAGTAATTGGCTTTGCGTGTCCACTGTGTATCAGCGAAACTGATATATTTGTTTTCCGTCATTTAAATGCTTTGACTGGACTGGAGGAACGTAAACGGAGCTTCTTGGCAGGAAAGCAAACCCGATAATATACTGCACATGAACTCCTGCTGGTCCCCGGCCTGCAGTCTGAAAGACCATTATCCCACATTTCATGAATGGAGCAGCAAGCCATACAGGACGGCACTCGGCAGGGAGCATAAAGAAGAAGTTCCCTTCTTCCCGTTTTGTCCTCTCGTCATGCGGCCAGCGCCGCCGCTCAGACCCGCGCTCGCAGAAAAAGGGGTCTGGAGCCCTTTTCAAAAGAACTGGGGCTTCTTTGGCAGCTATGTATAGTTGATATTGGCCCCGCCCCACCCCCTACACCCCCACAGCCCCCTCTCCCCTGCAGCTGGGGACCTCTTAGAGGGGCCCTGAGGGGGAAGGTCAAAGTCCTCATAAAGATTCCCTCAACCAGAAAGGCAGGAACAAACGCCTCCCTACTTCTCTCCTGCTCTTCCCCGAAAAAGCCCCTCCAGTGCCATCCACATTGTGCCCTGCCCGGCACAATGTGGCAGAGCAGCCGTGGGGGCTGCTGGGTAACTGGGGAGACGGCCCCGTCGCCTCTCTCTCTCTTTCTCTCGCCCTCTCCCCCTCTTGCGTGTTTAGTCTGGAACTTTCTTTTGAGGGATTAGCCCACTTCCTGGCACCCAGCACTGGAAGTAGTTGGGGGATGCTGGAGAGAGAGAGAGAGAGAGAGAGAGAGAGAGAGAGAGAGAGAGAGCATCGATCCTCCATCATCACGCCATCTGCCCCCGGCTGCCTTTTGGGATTAACGACGCTGCCTGACAGCTCTTTAGCAGGGCTCTATCAGCGCCGGGTGACCGTTCAAATTACGCCGGCATGTAGCAGAACGAGGCGCTCGCCGCATCTCTGATGCACCAGCGTGGTAGTGAAACAGTTGTAAGGGGGGGGTGGCTAAACACTGGCTAGTTGCTAGCGAGCGCCCGTGAAACGCTGCCAGTGTCATTGGAAAGGAAATGTTGCCTGTTTGCACCCAAAGAAAACTTGGTTGTATTTGCGTCAAGAGTTGGGGTCGGATGGTTTGGAATGGAATGCGGTGCTGGTATAAGCCAGATGATGTCACGGTAGAGTCCTGGTTGTTGTCTCCTTTGACGTCGGTCATTGCAAAGTGCAGTTTTATTGCGTCAAAAGTTCTCCTTTTCTTTGCCGTATCTCAGTTTTTCTCCATTTTTAGAATCAGGTCTTCACCGGCGGCGCTCAGAAAGTGCAGCAGCTTTAACCTACGCTGGGCTTTGGCTCCTTGAGAAGGTTTTACATATTTTTTTTTTTACATTTTCCTTCTATTGCATTGACACTCTCTAGCAGATAGGATGGTTCGGATCTGATGACTCTCCAGCAGCCGCTGCCATGTAGTGAGGTAGAAGCAGAAAGTGGAAACAGGACGTGCAGCCCTCGGGGGGGAACTGCAGGTACTTTGCTCAGTCATTCATCTGGTCTCATTAAGCTGGGGAAGCCGTGCTCGTGCACGAGGTCCCGCTCGTATCGGCCTTAATGCCAAGAGTAAACAGCTGTCACTTGGGTTTATTGTCCGTTACCTCACAGCCTCTTTGGCAGTTGTGTTTCCATCTTCCAATTTGCGCGTTTACTCATCCTTGTACGCAGTGGGAAAAAAACAAAAAAAAAACCCCACCAACCTCACTCAAGCATAACTCAGGCCTGCTCAATCACACTTTCCTGCGGCCAGCCTGTGAAGCGGACAGACCAGCCGCTGATTCAGCGCACGTTGTATCCGACTCGTTGTTTTACACCCACTCAACTCTGCAGATTTATGGCTGCGACGTTCTGGCTCGCTGCTCGCTACACGTGCAACGCATCTGCTACCGGTGTTTGCTCGTGTCGTCTTGTCGAGAGCTTCCTCCGACTGCGGCTGAGCAATGTGTGTTTGTGGAAGCTGTTTTCCTTTATCTTTAATGGCCGACCGCGGCCATTAAAGTCAGTGTGCAAGCTCACACCAGCAGGCGGCGCAGGCTGGTTTCAGAAACGCTCCAGAAGCGTGAAAACCAACCGCGCAGGAATACTTTAAATACCTGCATTTTGAATGACACCAGCAGCTTGGTTTGATATTGTTTTTCTTTTTCACAAACTTGAGACCCGGTTTGAACGGGAAAGAGAAACTCATTGGCTGCGGGACTCAACGTCCGGCCTTTTGCATCACATTTATTTCTTTATATATTTATTTTCTAGCTTGGCGTTAGATAGCTTGTTAGCAGCAAGATGGAAGCAGCCATTGCCGACCTGTTGGAGGGTTGAAGTGCGCCGGCGAGGTGATTAGAATGCCGCTGTGGGTCTCGTTGCCACAGTGGCACAATAGCGGCCGTTAACGCCTGGTGGCATCGCTCCAGCGAGGGGAGGGAAAGAAGAGCAGAGAGGAGGAAAATGCAAACCACCGTAAGATGACCCGAACTCCCCTCACACCCCCCAAACCCCCACTGAACCCGGCCTTGGCTCCACGCCGGTGCGTACGCACAAACGTTGTGCTAACCGACGGCAGGAGTTCAGCCAAGCCGCGAGGATGAAGAAGCTCTCAAGCATTAAAAAAAAACAATAAAAACAATAAAAGCGCCAAGGTCGAGCGAGGTTCCTGGCACCTCCCGATTCTCCGCCGCAGACAACAATCTGTGCCGCTCGGCCGGCGGCCGGCACAATGGTGGAATGTGGACGGCGGGCCGGCTGTCGGATGAGTTTAGGTGCAACGGTGCAACATTGTTACGCATCATCTCAGCCCCGTTTTCCCAGAGGAGCCACAATGCAGCGACACACCTCCTCCTCCTCCCCTCCTCCTCCTCGCCACATTCCACGCGGCTCTATTGAGCCGTCTGATGAACTACTCTACTCCGCACATAGCCCCCCCCACCCACCCCCAAACCCCCCTTCCCCCTTCCCACAAATGTTTGATTTGTGAGGAATGTGCGGTGAGGCGGAGAAGCTGAGCGTGGTGGCGGCAGCGGTGGCAGCCGGGTCTCTGGATGTGGAGGTGACAGGTGCCAGCGGAAGGTGCTGCATTGAAGGTGCCCCGCCCCCAGCTCCGCCTCCACCAGCCCCCACCCCTGCACTTGTTAAAACTGCCAGCCAAAACTGCCTGCTTTCAGTTTGGCTGTGGCAGCAGCGACAACCTTGTACCTGCACAACTAAATAATGAGAAAAAACTTTGTTTGGTCCGGTTGGGTGCAGTGCGGCGGCGAGACGCAACATGATCACGACACAGCCAACAAAGTGCCCCTCCCCCTTTTTTTTCTGGCCTCATAACGGCTGTTCAGCGGCGCCGGCCTCCCTGTCGGATCCGTATTATCGCTGCTCCGGAGGACGAATCCTTCACGGTGTTTATTCCTCTGGCTGCTGCTGCTGCTGCTGCTGCTGCTGCCGCTGCCGCCGCCACAGCTCAGCTCAGCTCAGCTCAGCTCAGCTCAGTTGCACATGTGTGTTTATTTCCCTGCAGCCCTCCTTAAGTTGCCGTTGGTTACCGAGCCGCTTTTTTCCCCTCCTCACATCCCAGGAGATTCGCGGAGGGCCTCGGTTTCGTAGCACCGGTCGGTCAGCAGCTGCACTCAGCAGCAGCAGCAGCAGCAGCAGCGTTTTGTTTCTTTTCTTTACTTTTTTTTCCCCCTTTTTTTTTTTGCTTCAACCGCAGCGTACCCTGGCCGTGTGCAAAACAGCGCACACACACGCACAAAAAAACCCGCTCTGAAAGTTAAGCAAACACGGCCTGTTGACGCAGACCTCCTCCTCCCCCAGCCCCCAAATTCTTTCCATCATATTCTCGTATGGTTTAAAGAGAGTCGCCGTCCAATAAAAGCCCACTCTCTCTGTTGTCTCCCTCAAACCTTGGCTCTGAGTGTGTGTGTGTGTGTGTGCATGTGTGTGTGTGTCTGTGCCTGTCCAACTGGGGCCTCTGTTGTTACGGCCACCAGGGAACACCTCCACCACCTCCACCTCCACCACTTTTTCTTGGTGGGGTCACGGAGCAGCAGAGTTCCTGAGGGCGAGGCTGCTATTCCCATCCTTGAGCCACGTCCACCTCCACCTCCTCCTCCACCTACATCTCAACCTCCATCTCTGAATTCCAAGTCTGACCTTGTGACCTGACATCAGCGCTGTGGTTCCCCACTGAAGGGTCTGCTGGAACTATATAAAGATTTAATCACATTGTGAAGTCGCTGTCTCAGCAGATGTATAAGTATAAATAAAAATGCACCCTTGGTTTGTGTTATTAGGAGATATTTTATTCACCCAAATGACTCCATAAACCAAGGATTAGATTTGAATAAATATGAGAAAATAACAAAGTCCATCCAGCATGAGTTATTTCCTTCCTTTTGTTTGTTTTTTTTTTTTTTTTCTCCCAATATTTTTGTTGCTCTGCACTCGGCATCCCTCAACTCCCCTGGTCAGAAAAGTCTTGGCCGAGGTGGAGACACAGCGCGGTGTGATGTTGTGGCCTGACGGGTTGCGAACTCCACCTGGTATTCTTGGAGATGCAGGTTGTTGTGTAACGGCACCTTACGCACTTTTTCAAGCTTTAGCCTAGCGAGAGAGACGAGTGTCAGCGCTACAGCGCCACCTCCTGAAGCTGCAGGAGCTCCACGCTTCACGTTCACACGCAGCTCGTGCTGTGACTGATACCAGGTCGTGTATTTTGCACTTTACACAGGAACTTGTGTTTTACTACCATCGCGCAATTACCAGCGGAGTGGGAAAAATCGGAGGGGGAGGAGGACTTTTTCTTTTTTTTTTTGTTGTTGTTAAATTGTCGTGTGTGTTTGTGTGCGGCAGCGGCAGAGGTGCGGTGGCAGGAATGCGCTGATGCGGACAGCAGCTGTGATGAAACTGCGACAGGATGATGTATGTCGACGTCCGTAAATAGGACGGCGCTGTGTGCGCTCTCGCACGCGGATGCAAAGCTGGCATCCCGCCGAGCACGCTTCTCCTTTACAGGCCTGCAGAAAATAGAGATGATGCAAAAAAAAATCCCAACGAAATTCAACAACTCGCATTTGCTTGACGGAAACATCGGAACTCTCTACATCAAAGCGCTGATTGTTTTTTTGTTTTGTTGTGATTGTAACTGCAAATCTGTGAGAAACTGCATCGCCGCACATTCCTTTGCTCTTGTAACGGCGGCATAGCGGGAATTGTTTGCTCTTTAAATAATCTCTGGCTCGTAAATCACACTGGGCTGTTGCTTGTCTGAGGTTTTTCTTGAGGATAAAATCATCTCACCAAGTCAATGACTGACACCATAGGCAACTGTCACTTCTGGACACACCTGTCCAGTCTGCACACAGTCCTTCATCAGGCCAGCAGGGTGCGCTGTGATTGCTGCTGCGAGTCAACGGATTGTAAAAAAATGATTCCTTAATGTAGAAAAATGACAACAGAGAAGATTATATTTCAATTTTCCTCCCCTGTTTGTTGCCAACTACACAATTACTGGAAATAGAGCGATGCAACACAACCCAACAGTAACAGGCAGTGCAACCAAATTCATTTACATGGCGACGCCATCAACTCTTTAGACTTTTTGACCAAAAATCAATTTCTGCTTATGTATATCTGCACCAGCAGCCACAGATGTAAGTTTTCGAAACATCTGAAACTGGTGTGCAAGAGCTGGAAAAATTCACAGTGTGTTTGAAGAATCTGAAAATGGGTGTAAAAGCTGTGGATAAACATGGCCGATGTGGAAGGGTTAACAGCTTTCCAACAGTGCTTTCCAGTTAAAAAGAACTTGCGTCGATCTTCCGACGTCCTCGCATGCATCCTTGTTTCCACCCGTCAAAGTTCTGTACTCAAACACACTGCAAGTCGCCGTCCGTCGCTCTGTCCTGCTAAACTGCCGCTGTTCGTAGTGCCGACCGCCTCGTGTTGGAAACCACGGAAATGACAAGTATGTAAAAGGAAAAAGAAAAAAGAGAATGTGTAAACGTTCGTCTGGTTGCAGCACGAGCAGAAACAAATTGCCTGACGCCTCTAAATCATCCCAGCCAGTCGCTCTGAAATGGTGGTCAGCGGGAGCCCAGTCGAGTTGGACGGCGGGATGGTGTGGGACGGCCTTCAAAGGGAAAACTGCCGCTGTGTCCCCAGCCGCGCCGCGGCGGAGGAAATCACACTGGGCATGTGCAGCGCAGGCTGGTCTGACATCACAGGCCTCCGTTCACGTCTTCCTGCAATCTGGACCTCGCAGGCAGCAGGACTGGCAGCCCCCCCACCTCCCCCTCGCCCCCCCTTCATCTCCGACAACCGCAGAGCGGCAGCTGCCGCCGCCGCTGCCACCACGGCGAACCTCTGAAATTCACGCCAACCGAAAAGCTCGTTAACTTCCTGCCTCCTCGGGCGGCAGGTTTCTCGTTCTGGCCTTGCAGTCTGGAGCCGTCAGAGGTGGCAAAATATTCACATTCTGTACTTGAGTAAAGGTACGAATACTTCTTGTAAAAGTAAAACGACTAATTCAACTCCTTCACTCAAGTAAAAGTATTTGTCCTTGGTGGTCTCCATCCTTCCTGAGGTGTGTGGCTGCTGCAGGGAGCTTCTCCCTGGAGAGCAGCCAAAGTTTCCAACTGGCTCCTTCCTCACAGAAAGGTGCAGGGCGGGTGGTTGAGAGGACGTGCACGTCTCTCTTTGTTGCAGCTCCGTTGTGAATCGGGTCACCCGTTTTGTGTTTTTGTCTCTCCAAGCGACTCCCGGAGGAGTTTGCCTGAGAGAATGTTGCCATCGGCGCCGTTGCGTGTCGTGTCGTGTTGTGTTGTGTGTTGTGTGCGCGCGAGACGCCTGACACCTGAGACCGAGGCTCCCACGGCGATGCTTCCTGGAAGGTTCCCATCAGTCTGCAGGTTATGCACGATCAGAAGTGTGATATTTATAATCCCTCCCTCCAACAGTAGCTGGCGCTAGTTTTCATGGGAGGTAAAGTTGCGGCGCTGCTTTCTTTTAAATCTGAGTTCAATTTGGGAGTTTTTCGCCTGAAGCGTGATTCACCAGTGGTAAACACATGACGGCTTCTCTCCTGATCCTCTTCTAGGAGGTCGGCTGAGTTGTTTTGTTTCTGTCTGGAAGTTCAATCTTTCTGCTCGGGGTTTTTTTTTTTTTCCCGACTCGCCTGCGTGAAGGAGGAAGACTCGGCTGCCTGTGCTTCTTGCTGCGTCCCCCAGGGGTCTTAATTGTTGCGCAGAGTTACTGGAATTCGTCTTCTTCCTCACATCACATGCGAGGAGGAATTTGCGATGCAACAAATTCTGCGTTATTATCATTATTATTGTTATTATTTTTATTATTATTGCTTTTTTTTCTTGCTGCCCTCCCCTCCAGGGACGTCTCACTCACCTCATGTCAAACTGGGTTTTTGGGAGAAGACAAAGTCCAATTAGCGTTAACGTCGACTGGCTGTGATTTAGTCGTGATGCGGCGAAACAACCTTGCCGAAGGAATATGACAGCACTCAGCCTCATCCTCAGCCTGTGACGACCTCATTCAGGGCGGATGTGCAGAGAATCTGTTTTGAAGTCAACGGGCCGCCGCTTATTTTATTGATGCGGTTGCAGCATCGCTGCTGCTGCTGCTGCTGCTGCTGCTGCTGCGCTGCTGCCACTCTAGACTTGTCATCGTCGGAGACTTTGCCGAGTGCTTCCACAGGTAGAAAGCTCCTCTGCTCCGGCTGGTTTTTTTCCCGGTTAAACACGTGCAATTTGGACAAAAGCAGCTTGGCGCTCAGTCCCTCTGGGACTCTTTGTGTGTGAACCGGATCAGGAATGCGACCATCTTTTCAACCCGAGTGTCCAAAGGCTCTGACTCACTGTTTGTCTGCCGAGGTGATTCTGGGAAGTGGAACAACGGTGGCGGTGGCTAATGCTCCAAATGAGTCATGATCCACTCGGTGGTGGGTCTCCTTCTCCCCTCCCCTCCCCCTCCTCCACTCTTCTCCTCCCCCCGTCCTTCCCTCTCTCCATCCTTCTGAAACCTGCTCCCCAGTTCCCCCAGGCTAACCCGGCTCTCCGACAGAAAGGAGCGCCGCTTCCCCCCGACACGCTGCCAGGCTCTTCTTGTCCAAGCGCCGCCGCTTAATCTGCGTGTTGGCTTCCAGTTGGCTGGAAAAAGCCAGCGAGGGATTGGAGGAACTCTGTGGGAGGGTTAGACGTGAACACCTTGTCAACATACGGGGTTCAGAATTCCAAACGGAATGGCCTCCAAATCTCTGCAACATGCCAGGAGTTTGAGGCTGGTTGTTTCTTTAGGCGGTCGGGGGAGGAAACCTTGAGGCCGTACATCCATCCAGTGCTTTTCGGATTGTTTCGCTGGTTTCCTGTCCAGCAGCTGTCGGAATTTGGTAGTTCTGAATTTGGCCGGACGTTGGTTTACAAAGCGAAAAATGCCAACGCTGCAGCAGGAACGGCGGCGAGTCAAGGCAGCGTGCAGGCTGAACTAAAACCCAAAACGTTGCTTTTATTCGGCCAGCTAATGAATGGATTGTGGAAGTGCTCTTCATGTTAATGCCTAGTGAGAGTAATTGTCATTGGCCGGCCTGGTGATGGAGGAAGGAGGCTTCTGTTCTCTTCCACAAACATTTCAGAGGTGGCGAAAAGCCGCCGTCAAGAACTAAATTGCAGGGCTGTGTACTTTTGTGTTCTAATAGCTTCTTATTCGACCACAGACTCAGTGGTGAGAGTCAATGTTTCCTCCCCTGGTGCGTAGAAAATGATCTGCAGGGTTGTTTTGTTTCTACACTGGATGTTGATGCGGTGGTGGAGGAGGCCCAGATCTTCCTGAGTTCCTCCTCATCTTCCTCCTCCTCCTCCTCCTCCACCTCCTCCTCTTCCTCCTCGGCAGCATTTCATTCACCGGCTCACTGCTTTGATAGTTGTCGTTTCATTTTAGCGATGTGAAGTCATTCTGTTCCCGAAGGCCGCTGGACTAATGGCTCCGCCGTTTTCTCCGTCATTGAGTCGTGTGTTTGGGCCAGAGGACAACAGCAGCCTTGGTCCCACATATTCTCCGTGAGCAGCATTCCGGGGGAGCGGCCGCTCAGTCGACTGCAGTTAGAGGCTCGGATTGTCGCACGCTGCAATTGTTGGATGCAAGAAAACAACAACAACAACAACAACAACAACAGCGAGCAGTGGTGATGCTTCCAGGGATGTGGGACCAGACTGAGTGAGTGTTTTGACTCAGGACTGACTCTGTCTAAACACTCCAGGGCACGCAAGGACCTCCGGCCCCCTTTGTTTCAGCCTGAATCTCTGCCCTAATGAAATGAGCGGCTTGGCATGAGAAAGGAAGCCATCACTGGAGGTTGTGTTTTGTATGTTTGTGTGTTTGTGAAAAACGCGTCCGCAGAGGAAACGTTTTGCTAAATCCACGAGACATAAATGGAGCGTTTGCCGGCAGACTCTGTGCTCAGCGGGAAAAAGGCGCTATTATCATATAGATGTGTTTCTTTGGGACGGAAAAGATTGTTGTTCTGTTTTTATTTATTTATTTATTTATTTCTGTTGAGGGGGGGGGCGGCTGTGAAAAATTGTAAAAGTGATTTGTGGATCCAGAGCCTGGGGACAATACGACATGCATGTTGTTTTTGCAACTGTAGCGTTGGCGGAAACATTGGCCGAGATAAATGATGCAATGATGTTGCAACTTGCGAGCTAAATGCAAACGCGATCGTCATATTATGCAACAAAATCCGTTTTTTTACCTCATATAAAAGAATTGCTAAAATGCTAAATCGGCATTAAATGGGGCTTCTCAAACTTCACTCTGATCAGCATGCGGCCGTATCAGCAGTCGGCAACGTTAAAAATTAACCAGTTCATCCACAAACGCCTGGAATCTGCTGTTTGGGAAAATAACTAGAGCTTCTTCTTTTTTTTTTTTTTTTTTTACTTCTTTACGCTTTTGCCAGCGACTTCGTGACGCTAGCTCGCTACAATGGTCAGGCGCTATTCAGAGGAAGTTCCGGCGTGAGAGAAATGCAAGGACGGTAATGTCGAGGTTACAAAACGTCAACAAGTTAAAGCATCAATACAAGGAGAGACCGGTGCAGTGTGCCAGCAGGAAGTGGAGGAGGGTCGAGCGGACCGCTCGCCGCGCACCAGGTCCACATTCCTTCAGAGAGGAAGACGACAATGCTAAGCTCACAAAGGCGCAGGATGTGAGCGCATGGCCTCGCTGGAGCTCCTGGTGTTGGTCCAGTTCTCCACACAGCGCTTTTGTAAACCTCTGCTTCTGGAAAAGCTGACTCGGACCTTTGAAGAAGGTTTTTTTTTTTGTTTCCCCAGACAAAGAGTCCTGTGGTTGCAGTCTTGTTTTCTCAGGGAAAAGAAAAGATTTCTTTCTTTCTTTTGCCCCTGCTAATAAAGCGCCTTCTCTTTTAGGCCGGTTTGGAAATGCCGTCGCTGTCCAGTCGTATTTTGTCTTTTCTTTCTTTTTTTCTTCCTTTTTTTTATAGTCACAAATAAAAGTGTTCTGGGCGGGAATGTGTGTGTTCTGGCTGCTGTGACAGAAATATCCAGTGACAGGAGCAGTCAACGTGCAGTGGCGAGCCTCGCCTGGCTCTCCGCTGTAAGACAGTTCCCAGGTGAATTCATCGACTGATGGACTTCGGTTGTTGTCTCGTAGCGCGGCTAGGAGGGTGTGGCCTGGATGTGATGGAGGCAGATGATTGGCTGCGTGGGAGAAGAAAGAGGCTGGTTTAAAGAAAATGTTATCATGACGTATTTTACTGAACCCCTAAGACCCCCCCCCCCTCCCTCTGTTGGCCTGGCTGCACTCACCTCACACCCTCCACTCTATTTTAAGCCCTCAGACACAGACCCCCCCCCCCCCACTACCCCACCCGCCCCCTGAGTGGACCCCACTTCTCCATGTGTGGGCCAGAGCCAGAGCTGGGGCTCCGCTAGCCCAGAGTGTGCTACACACACACACACACACACACACACACACACACACACACAGACTTGTGCAGAAGGTGAAGGCCAGCCTCTCTGAGGCGGAGCCTGCACGGACAGACAGACAGACTCTGCAGTCGGGCTGCACAGCAGAAGGTTTGATCAACATCACAGCAGACAGTAGTGGACAAAAGTTTATGGACACCATTAAAAATTGTGTTCAATCCTAAATATGTTCATTACATATTTGCCAGAGTAGTGTGTGTATTTGTGTATGTGTGTGTGTGTGTGTGTGTGTGTGTGTGTGTGTGTTTCAAAAGGTTTGGCTGCATCAGAAGGACACAAACAAACAATTGTATTTTTTTGTTGTTGTTTGTTGTTGCCAGGGAAACTGTGCAGCACGTGGGTCAATATTGGTGACTGAACACTAAAATAAACTTGGAGACTTAGCACATCACCAATGCATGACGTGTCCAAAAACTTTGTTCCACCAGCGTCTCTCGCAGGGCAGGTCAGTCAGCTGCTGGCCGTTCTGACCATGGCCGGCTGACTTGCTTGCTTGAGTTGTGTTGCCTTCGGCCTGCTGTTGTATCGATGTGGAGTCGTGGACCTGGCAACCCTCGCCAGGCTCCTGCAGGGGGTTGCCAGTCCGTCCTGCTGCTTCCTGCAGCCTCGCAGACTGTCGGGGTGGGAGGGGTCAGCTGGATTCCACAGTGCGTTTCCTTTCCTTCCTGAGCAGCTCCCAGTCCAACCCTCCCCACCCCCACCCACTCACCTCCACCCCCTACGCATCTTGTCATTCATACTTTGGAAGGATAAACACCGACAAACAGCCGATTTGGTTTTGCCGCCGTTTTGCCGCTTGTTATCCCGCCGACCTTTCTGGAACTGCGGGTTACTTTTGGCGACCTAAAGGGTGAGACGTGAAGGTGGTGGTGGTGGTGGTGGGGTGCAGTGTCTCCATCTTCAAGGTGGTCACTAAACAAATGTGGTTACTGACCTTGGAAAGCACCGATGTTTTTGCCCAATTACGAGCGCGAGATGAGGTTAAATGCATTTAGAGGCTGCACGACACGGAGAGCTGGAGGTAATGGGATGGCTGGGACGCACCGGACATCCTCTGTCTGACACACACACACACACACACACTGGAACACACACACACATGCAGACAAGCTCCTCACTGTTCCTGATAATCACAGCTGCAGACAGCCGGGCGCAGCAGGGGCCACATCAGCCGCTTCTCCTCCGCTCAGAGCAGCCAGAACGGTGGAAATGGGCCCGGATGATGACTGTTGTTCTTTGTGTAATTGCTTTCCCGTTACCCACAATCCTCTGGGTGAAGACGGGGAAGCTCTGCAGGGAGGGTTTCTCGGAGCGGCACGTCAATGTTTTTGTTTCTCGGTTAAACCTTTTTTGGTTCACGTCTGGTGGCGGCCGCTGACCCTGACCACGCCCCCTGGTGGAAGGGCGCAGCTGTGCAACTGCGGACCTCGGCCGCACCAACCGGTCCCTCAGCACCTGTGGAATACCGCTCGTCCAATCAAAGCGCTGCGTTGAAACTTCTTCCTGTATTAACATCGTGTGTTTTAGCTTTAGTGTTAGATGAATGGATAGATAGATAGATAGACATATGGATGGATGGATGGTTAGACAGATATATGGATATATGGATGGATGGATGATAGATAGACAGATATATGAATGGATAGATAGATGGATGGATGATAGATAGACAGATATATGGATATATGGATGGATTGATAGACAGACATATGGATGGATGGATACAGGGATGGATGGATGGATGGATGGATAGATAGACAGACATATGAATGGATAGATGGATGGATGGATGGATGATAGATGGATAGACAGATATATGGATGGATAGATGGATGGATGGATGGATGGATAGATAGATAGACAGATATATGGATGGATAGATGGATGGATGGATAGATAGATAGACAGATATATGGATGGATTGATAGACAGACATATGGATGGATGGATACAGGGATGGATGGATGGATGGATGGATAGATAGACAGACATATGAATGGATAGATGGATGGATGGATGGATGATAGATAGATAGACAGATATATGGATGGATAGATGGATGGATGGATGATAGATAGATAGATAGATAGATAGATAGATAGACAGACATGGATGGATAGATAAATGGATGGATATATGGATGGATAGATAGATTTGGATGGATGGATGATAGATAGACAGTCATATGGATGGATGGATGGATGATAGATAGATAGACAGATATATGGATGGATGATGGATGGATGGATGATAGATAGATAGATAGATAGATAGACAGACATGGATGGATGGATAGATAGATGGATCGATAGATGGATGGATGTATTTTAAACCGCAACACCACCATAGAATAAAAACACAGTGGAACCAGCATTGAGTCGTTGACTTTGCACAGCGGAGGAGAGGTTGATGGCCGGAGTCGTCGCTCTCCTCCGTCCTCAGCGTCTCTCCGCTGGTGAGAGAGAGAGAGGAGAGTGTGTGAGTGGCTGCCGACGTCCCCGAGGAAGCAGAGTTCCTTCCTGCTCTTCGGATGATATCTGTCCTCGCAGCCCCGCCCGCCATCCTCGCAGGACTCTTTCTTATTTATTTTTTCCAGTAAATGTCTTGTTTACCGGATTCCTGCATCTTCAGAAGGCGGCGTTTCCTGTTGAGCAGGAAGAGGCGCTGCAGCAGCAGCTGATGGAGGGGGAGGGGGAGGGGGAGGGGAGGGGGGTGTTTTCATTTGGGGGTTTAGACAGAGGCGTGTGCGTGCGTGTGTTTGGTTGATTAAAGGCTGGGCAATGGTTTTGGGGGGGAGGGGAGGGGAGGAGAGCGGGGGGGGGCATCCAGATGCAAAGCCTGCAGCTGGTTGGCTGAGGGGGAGGGGAGGTGGGGGAGGAGGGGGGCGACGCTGAAAAGCAGGGGCACCGGCAAAGTGGGGCTTAGCGCGACACTGAGAGGAGATAATCCATATTTCATCTTCCCCTCCCCCCTCCCCCCACCCCCACCTCTCGTCCCCGCAACCACCTGCAGAGCGACGCAGCAGCCAGGATGAAAACTAATTCCCGGGCGGCGGGAAAAGAGAAACTGACTTTTCTAAACACCTCGCGGTTTTACGCCGTCACGGAACCAGAGGAGCGTTTTTTTTTTGTTGTTGTTCCATCGAAAGTGGGCCGTTTATTTTGGGAGGATGAAAAAATACAACTCTGCGCGTCAGGTGATCGTCTTCATGTTGTCGTAATAGATGCATGTAGATGTGTGTCGTGTTGTAATTTGCGCCCTGCAATGAACCTGGCGACTTGGTGTCGCCCTGCCTTCACCCTGAGACAGCTGGGAGAGGCTCCAATAGACCCACAACCCTGAGTGCAGGAGGAAGCTGCTATAGAGGATGGATGGATGGAAGGATTGTAAATTACAAAATTTTACGGGACTAAAACAAACCTGATTATTCACATTCAATGCAGCCAGTGAAAATGCAACATTCCCGCCAGTTAAATAAAAGGAAGCTCCCAAAGGAACCTGGCCAGCCGTCCTCCATCAACTTCTCCTGTCATTCCGGATGCAGCCACCAGGCTGTGCAAAGTGCAACACGCAGCGTTCCACATGTCGCAATCAACACGCAGCGTTCCACACGCAGTGTTCAACGTTCAGCGTTCCACACAAAATTCCAACCAACAGAACAAGCGTGGAGGACGGGAAGCTGCACGTTCTGGCGAGCCAGCCACGGCTTCCAAAGCAAATCTTATATATTTATACAGCGGCTCACGCTGAAAATTTGCTTCCTGTTATGCACAGTGGGGGGTGAGAGAGGGAGGTGGGGGGACGTGGGGGGGGGCCGAGGGGGTAAGAGGGGAAAAAAAGCATGGCACGATACCAAAAGCTGAAATATTTCAGCTGGTTTTAAATATTCATGATCAGCTCGAAGCTTTTGAAAGTGAGCTTAGAGCTCTTTGGCTGGCTCAGCCACACACACACACACACACACACCCACAAACACAAACACACACACACACACAACACACACGAAACAGCAGCAGCGGCAGACGGAGGGCCTTGCGTTCTATTATCTCGGCATTCTTCTCGGCTGCTCAATATTCCGAAGAAACCAGCAGGGCTGCTGTTCCAGTGAGCTGTGATTCCGGCTCTCTGCCGTTGTTGTGTCTACACGCAGGACGCTCAGTTTCCTCCTCAGGTCCACGTTTTGGCTCCGTTTACCTTCCGCACTCACATGGTTCCAGACACACGTCTCTCTCTCTCTCTCTCTCTCTCTCTCTCTCTCTCTCTCTCTCTCTCTCTCTCTCTCTCTCTCTGTTCTACGATTCACCGGAATGAACTCCGTCATGAAAAATGCTCTTTGTTCAGCCTCCAGTCCGCCGCCGCCGCCAGATGAGAGGGAAGCTCCGCCTTTGTGTCGGTAGCGATGCGGAGGCCGCCCGCCGCGTCTGCGAACTCCGCTTGACCCCCCCTCCACAACCTCCTCCCCCCCCCACCTTTCCAACACCCCTCCCTCCCCCCCAGCGCTGCCGTTTTAATGGTTTGCCTCTGAACTGCAGGCCGTCTGGGGGCGGCCTGCTCCTAACTAGAACCAATCAGAGCTCGGCTGTGGGCTGGCGAACTTCCTCTCAGCTCAGTGGGTCGTGTGATGAAATGAGTGAATCTCTCTCTCGCTTCCGTCTCAGTTTGCAACGCCTTCGTCTTTGAAACGCCGTAGATGTTGGTTCACGGGCAGGTCTCTGTTTTCAGCATCCTCCAGTCGCTTGCGGCTATTGAATCTTCTGAAGGCAACAGTGATTCCAAGAAATTCCGGCAGTGGATTCCACTGAAACTGCTTTTCCCTGAAACACCCTGGTGTGTGTTGGTAGTCGTTCTGTATCAGCGCCGCCGGGCCGTTTTTTTTTATGTTTGTAGCACAAGTGGGAGTTTGGGGTTAAATTCTCTCCTAACTGGAAGACGATGCTGGTGATGGAAGTGAAGCTCCTTCCGTCTCCGCTGCTCCGCCAGCCAATCAGAATCCTGATCTGCCAACGTCACCTTGCAGCCGCAGTGTGTGTTTCTGTGCTCGCCCTCTGTTTTGTTTTTCCCTCCCTCTGTCCAAGCAGTGGGAGCCTGGCCGCCAGTGCCAACCTGCCTCCCTCGCTGTTTAACTTTTTGCTCCGTCAGCTCCGTGCACTTTTCTCTCTGCCTCTCGGTCTCTTTGCAGAAAAAGAAAAAAAAATTCTGCACAATAATAATAATAAGTAATATAATCATCATCCTGTTGTTGTTGCAGCTACCGATATTAGAATTCAATCCTGGCTGTTTTTTTTTTTTTTTTTTTTTGCTTATTTTTCTAAGGGAAGGACAAAATGTGCACGTGCACTGTGGGATTCTGTGCTAATGAGTGACAGCAGTGCAAAAAAATGATCTTTTTATTTTTTATTTTTCCCAAACATCTGAGCAGAGGGGAGGAGATCATCTGTTCTGAGGGGTTAGTGGAGTTTTGCTCCGACTGACGGTGGATGTTGACTTTTGTCCGGACCACCGGGGGCAGCAGCAGCTTCTGGACGCAGGAGGTTGAGAGAGGGAGAGGGAGAGAGACAGTGGTTTAGGCCTGGGATCAGTCGGTGGAGAGAGAGAGATTAAGGCCTTGCTGTCCCGACTGCATCATCAAGGCTTTGCACCTCCTCCTCCCTCCTTCTCGTCCTCCCTCTCTCCCCCCTTTTCTCACCCATGATCATTTTTGGCAGTTTGTTTTCTCATTTCCTCTCCCTCCCCCTTTTCTTCCCCCTCCTCCACTTTTTGTCCGTTCAGCAAAAAAAAAAAAAAATCCACCATCAAATCAAAGGTCAAGCGACGTCCCGTCATGAGATCAGCAGGATTTGTCGCCGTGCAGGAGAAGTGGGAACTCTGGCCTGAGAGAGAGAGAGAGAGAGAGAGAGAGAGAGAGAGAGAGAGAGAGAGAGAGAGAGTTGGGGCCGAGCCATGCATTGTCAGCCTCTCCTCCACTTGACTTCCTGCTCGGGTCATCGTCCGAGCCGGTGGGAGTTTTTCTGGCTGGATGTTTGGGTCACATGGTCCAGCCTGCCGCAGGTCATCCCAGTGCTCGCCGGCCAGTCCCCCCTCCTCCCTCCTCCCGCCCCACACCTTTTTTTTTTGTTTGTTTTTTTTGTTCCGCGACGGCGCTATCCGGAAGGGCAGGTGGTAGCAGACAGAAGGGGCTGATGGGAAATTGGACGACCCGGAGGTTAGCCGTGCGACGGCTGCCGGAGGATTAATTGTGTAAGAGCCGTGTAATGATTGCTGGCATGTCGACCAAGTGGAATCCTGTTAGTGGCTGCGCAGGGGTCGGCCTGCCAGTGTGTGTGTGTGTGTGTGGCCAGGTGGCGCTCTGACTGGGACTGTTGTCTGGGTCGTTCAGGCGTCCGTCCCACCGTGTTTGCGTGCAGTGTGTGTTGAATGTGGGTCCAGGGTTGTTTCAGTGGTTGTCGTCATGTCTTTATCTTCCATCCAGGAACTCCAGCGGAGCAGCTTCACATTATCAATCACCATTGTACCCCCCACCCGACGGGCCATTGTAAAGGGCTTTGAAGGTGCTATATTAGTGCAGTCCATTTACCATTTCTGGCTTCAGTCTCCGCCCCCAAGACAGCGAGACGTCCCATTGGATGATGAATGGGGGACTGATAGACTGGTAGACAGCTGGTTGGTTAAATGACAGCAGTCTATCGCTTCATCTCCAGCCTTTGTGTTGTTTCTCCTCCTCCTCCTCCTCATCATCATCATCTTCACCATCATCATCATCATCATCATCATCATCCAGCCTCTCTGATGGGAACTTTAAAAAGAGGAAGAAGGAGAAGAACCTTTATTGATCCCACAGTGGGGAAATGAAAAAACTAAAGTAACAGAAGCTGTGGATTCCCATGCAGCTCTGAGCTGCTTCAAGAGGGCTGAAGGTGCAATCCAGAATTTTCCTCAGCGTCCTTGAAAGTTTTGTTGTTGTTGTTGTTTTTTGGATCTTTGTGAAACTTCACATTTCTTCTCAAGTTCTCAAACTTTTTATCCTCCACTGTCCTTCCTCCGTTTGCCCATTCACTCACTCCGCCACCTCCCGCCCTTCAAGAAGTGCCTCTTTTCCCTGGGATGATACACGTACTAGTGTGTGTGTGTGTGTGTGTGTGTGTGTGTGGGTGGCAGACAGCCGCTCCGACCTCGCAGCCGGGCGGCTTTTCATCATTTATTTAAGGGCTGTAATGTGGAGTTGGGCTCCGTCGTCCTCTTTGGCTAAATGAGAAGCAGAGAGTGAGGAAGGTGAAGGAGAAGCGCCGCGTTAAACTTGAATGAAGACGGTTTGTCCTCCTCCACTCCCGCTAGAACATTTATTTATTTATTTATTTATTTATTCATTTACTTATCTGGGCATTTATTTATTTTCCCCCTCGGTGCGAGTTCTTCGCTCCCTGAAAGCTGCTGGATGTTAACGTCCTGCATTTCACCCTGCGGCCTTTTAAAACGATGAGAAAGAACTCAAGACTCAAAGAACACGTTGTGTTTTTCAGCGCTCAAATCTTCTGCCGTCTGCGCAGTTTGGAAAATATAAGTTAATTTTTCCCTGGAGTGCATGTGCATCGTGAAGACGTGCATAAGTGTTTCAAGTAGTGTTTTCTTCTCTGTTGTCAGTTGCAGTGATTGGATGGATAATGGACACAGCGTCAGTGGTCTTTTTGCTTGCATGTGCAAAACTTGTCCGGATTTATTGCTGTGAAGATTCTGCCAGCAACAGGCTCCAAAATAAATCAGCATTTATATGCTGTAGGATTTGCTCAAGCGTTTGTATTTTGTTATTTTTTCCTTTTTTGCCAACACGTGAGATTGGCTGTGACATCAGGAAACAGGAAGTACCATCAAGTTCCTCAAACAGGAATGTACTTGGTGTAAACAAAAACAAAGACGTCCAGCGGAGGGCGCTGAGTTCTCTGCCCATTCTGACCAATCAGAATGCAGTCAGCTGACAGCTGGAGCTCCAATGGGGGGCGTGTCCACCAACAAACCATTTAAGTGATAAGGAGAAGATCGAACAGATGTTTATGCTTTTCTGGCCACTAGGTGCTGCTGGATTTCAAACGCTGGTGCCTTGAAGTGGTTCACTTCACTGTGATAGTGTGTAGATTCTCAAGCCAAGAGTTAAACAACGCTGTTAATGACAACATTGCAGGAGTGTCTACCAACTTCCTGACTGCACGCGCGTGAACAGGAGAGAAGTCTCCAGCTCTTTTTCTCAGCGGGGAACCAGCGGAGGGTTGTGGGAATGGAGTTTAAAAAAGAAAGAAGCAGAAAGCAAGAGGCTCGCGTCAGTAGTGCAAAGTTGTGGCTGTTCAGCAAGAAGGACTGAAGATCAATGAGGAGCCTGGGAAGAGCCGCTGCCCCATCGATCCGTCAGAGAGAGAGAGAGAGAGAGAGAGAGAGGGAGAGAGAGAGAGAGAGAGGGAGAGAGAGAGAGAGAGAGAGAGAGAGAGAGAGAGAGAGAGAGAGAGAGAGAGAGAGAGAGAGAGGAGAGAGAGAGAGGAGAGAGAGAGAGAGAGAGAGAGAGAGAGAGAGAGAGAGAGAGAGAGAGAGAGAGAGAGAGAGAGAGAGAGAGAGAGAGAGAGAGAGAGAGAGAGAGAGAGAGAGAGAGAGAGAGAGAGAGAGAGAGAGTCAGCCGTCCGCCTCCATCACCTCCACCTCACAAGGCCCAGTCCTATAGCTGGAGCCTGATGAGGCTCCATCTGCATCTTCACACTGGTTAACATTCATTTCAGTTTTCACACAGTGTGTGTGTGTGTGTGTGTGGACCAGTTGAGAGACTGTTGTTGGCTTTTCATGACTCCCAACTCAAAAGCTTCTTTTCATTTCCTGTTTTTTTTTTTTATATGACGTCCAGTCTTTTATCTCCCCGCTGATAACCTCAGGTCAACTGCTGCGTGCTGCATTCTGGTTTTTCGTTTTTTGCTGATAACAATCAAGAACAAAACAAACAACGGTGTGACGTGAAAGAAATGAATGTTCAAAAAACAAAACAATTTCAATGTTAAAATAACATTAAAAAAAAAATCCCGTTAAAGTCCAAAATCTTTGTAATATTCTAGTCTACTATCTGAAATATGAGAAGTGCCTCCTGTTACTACTTTTGCTTGCGGTCTGATCCAGGGATTGGTGACCACAATGCATGGAAGGTCAAAAAAAAAACATTGGTTTTAGCAGGAGGCTGTAAACAGAGGGCTAAATATGCTTCTTTCTGCAGATCTGAGCTGGGTTTTTTTCGGGGTTGGGGGTGGGGGGGGGGGGGTTAGTGGTCATGTTGGGAGAAGGTAGACAGGAGGACCCGGGGGGCGGAGTTCTGGCACCACCCTCCAGACTGCTTTTCATTCTCCGCCCGTCGTCTTTGCTCATCTCAGCTGATCTTGCACGTGGCATCATGTTCAAGAGCCAATCACTCACCTCCTTCCCTCCCCCTCCCCCCCCTTCCTTCCTTCTTCCCTCTCTCAGGAGCAGAGCCCCAGTAACGTCACGTCGCTGGGCATGATGCAGGAGCCGCAGGAGGTGGTGGAGGAGACGGTCACCATCGAGGAGGACCCCGGCACGCCCACCTCGCACGTCTCGGTGGTCACCTCGGACGACGGCACCACCCGCCGCACGGAGACCAAGGTAGGCTGCCCCCCCTGTGGCGTGACGGGCGGGCGGAGGAGGGAGGGGCAGGGCGGGGTTTCCTGCTGCCAGTCGACCGCGTTGGGTCAGAAACGATTTATTATGTCGACGAAACATCTTTTTTCTTCCCTTCTGTAGACCCTTCTGAAAACTTAGCAGGAAAAATAAGTGTTTTATTTTGAAGGGATAGTTTAGTATTTTGCAAATTTGAGGTCATATGAACAGGTTTGCTCTATTTTTTTTTTTAAAGATGTGTGCAAGCCTCCTTCCATCAAAACTCATCAAATACACAACTGACCTCAGAATTTTGCTTCTCCATTAAAAAACAATCCTTCTTTGTTTGCTTGTTAAACGGTTCAAGTGGCAGAAATCCTCCTGAATAACTGCGCGACCAAGTACGACCGGCCTCGCTCTCACATAAACAGGAAATAAGGTTGAATGAGGGAATGAATATGAATTTTCAGATGCAACAAGGGCAGCTGCAAACCACTCCGATTTATATTGCAAGTTTTTTTGTTGTTTTTTTTTAAAGAAAAGCAACAACAAAGACCGAGAGAAAGGAGCTTTTGAAGTGTTCCACTATTAATTTATACCAAAGTTCTGCAGAACTTCTTCTTTCTCTGGTTTGTAGCTCCACTGCCAGACTTTCACTCTGAAGAACTCTAAATCCCATAATCCCGCCACCCAAAGCTGTCTCAGCGGCGGCTGCGTGGCTTAATTGATGTGAAACTCCTGATTTGTGCTCAGCCGCTGTGGCTCTTCTTTCTTCTGTCTCTCTTTTTTTCAAAAACGCCTCCTGTGTTGTGTTGTGTTGTTTCTCTGTAAGGACGCGGCTGCTACCCTGAAGGTGAGTGGACCGTTGTGAGACTTGTTTTTGTTTTTTTTTTTTTTTCCACACTGCCCCCCCCGCTGGCCCCAGCAGCTTCACCGTTATTCAGCCCAGTAACATCCCAGTAACAGGCCGAGTGGCCTCCCACTTCACCGCTTCCTGCTCCGCCTCACTGGAGACCACAGCCTCGGTGTTCCTCTGCACCGCTTCCTCAGACTTCCTCCTTTTATTTTTCCTGTTGTTAGACAAAATACCTCTTTGGACGAACTTCGGTGGTTGCGAGATTGTAATGATTTTTTTTTTAATGCCCAAATTTCATGAAAACAACGGAAGAAAAACATGAAGTCTTGGAACCATGATTTAATGCACGTCCTGTGATTCTTGTGTGGGCGAAGCGATTTTTTTTTATTTTTTTTTTTTGAAATCGGTGATTCTACACGCGGGAAAAAACAAAAATAAAACCGATTTCACGCTGCGGCGGCTGATGAAACCAGGACGTCTTCCACTCGGCAGCCGAGGGCGCTAATGCCTGCATGACGCCTTGTTGAAAGACAGACAGATTGCATTTCAGAATTTGAGAATTTCGTCGCCCTGCGTGCCTGGAGAATTCCCAGAAGAATCCAGGAATTACCATTTGAAAAGACATCTTGCAAATATCGCGTTTTCATTCGGGCGAGCTGAGGCCTCAAAGACGAAGAAGAGCCGCGTATTGCCATATTTTCCCGGGGAGTCGGACTTAAACGCTGCTGCTGCTGCTGCTGCTGCTGCTGCTGCTGCTGCTGCTGCTGCGTGGAGCTTCCCCTCCAGGGAGCGGGAAGCTGTAATTAAAGCGCCCGGTCTAATCCCTCAGCAGGGAGGTCGGCGGCCCTGCAGCCCGTTAACTGCGACTCAACACACACTGCAACACACCTGAGTTCATGCACTCGTATGAGAAAGTGCAGCACATTAAAGCCGTTTAACGAGCAGCCTTGCAGGGAAAGAGGAGGAAAGAGGAAGGACCTTGTTGTAAAGGCTCCCAGCAGGGGGGCGGAGTCAGCGGCTGGACTTCCTGCGGCTCAGTTCTTTTATTATGCACGTTTCGGAATCGTTGCATCGGAGAAACGATGGAGATGCAAAGAATTGGGAGTTTTTGTTTTTTTTTTCTGCAACAGTACTCGTAACCAGCACTCGGTTCTGATTGGCTGCTGTTCTAACCTTAAGCCATTCAGAGGTGAGTAGGGGGCGGGACTTCCTTGGTACTCACTGCAGAGGGAAGTAAAGGCTCAAGAAGAAGGGTGAGCTAGCGTAAGGCGGCCAGTGGGTTTGCTGAGTAGTGCGTTGATTAGCTAATTAGCTTAGCTTACCTCAACCGATGACGTCTTCACTGCATCACTGTCCGCCTTTCAACTCTTTTTTCATTTTTTCATGCTGCCTCCCCATCTGACTCCTACTGTAATAATTATCACGAAATAACGTGAAACTATCATCTTATTTCGTGACCATCTTCACGTAAAAACGTAACAGTTTCACATTATTTTTTTTCTAGGGTGGCAGCAATGCCGTAGACCCACCCCCCAACCTCTCCTTTTTTTCAAACATCCCTCTTCACATTTTTCGCGGCAACTCACAGTTTTATTTATGCTCTTTATTTGTCCTTTAACCGAAGTGTTGCCACGCTGTCTAACGCAAACGCGCTCCTCCCTCCTTGATGCTCTTCCCCCGACCGAGCGCCGCCGCGCCGCCGCCGCCGCTGCTGCCGCTGCTGCTGCCGCTGCTGCTGCTGTGAGATGAAACACAGACGCTTCTCCCATCTTCCCACAACTTTTAGTTTAATGGTAGTAAACAGATTTCTCTCAATTTTTATCAGCAGTATCGCAAGTTTGGATGCTTAGTGAGGAATTTTTATTTAAAAAAAAAAAAGTAAAGGGGAAATAAAAGTGCTTCTAGTTGGAGTTTTTGAGAAGCTATGCAGTTGCTGTGTTGTCCACTCAGCTGTCAGCAGCAGCTTGAAGATGATTTATTTATTCAGTGGCAGTTAATTTTCTCAGTACAGTTGGGAAACATTGACTTTTAATAGCACTTGAACCGCTGCTCCCATTCTGCTCGAGTCAGTCGTCCACTCGGGGAGCTGCAGGTTTGCTCCTCAGTTGATGGACCGACTGAAGGGGGCGCCGACCGTCTAGGAGGAAGAGCTTGTTAAGAGCAGGGGGACAGCGTTCCGCATTGCTAACAGGAACGGAGGCAGAGCCGACCACACAAACCAATAAAAGTGTTTTAACAACCCTGAACACGCTGCCAGCGCCACCTAGTGAGCGGAGTTTTATTTGGTTATCAGACTGGTGGCTACTGGGGAAGATGTTTTTTGCCAGTTCTTGGGCCCTTGTTATTGTAAGCTATTATATAGATTTTTTTTCTCCAAATTCCAGATAAGGTAAGTGATAGTTCCTCGCCTGTCCCTCCTTCTCAGAATCATTTTTGGCGATATTTCTCGTCTAACAGCAGTTCTGTTTCTGTTTTCGTTCATGAACCTCGACCTAACTTTAGCAGCTCCTTTTTATTTTGATGTTTCTAACAATAGCAAACACTGTTTAAGGTTAATTGCTGCTGGAAAAGCTTCCGTTCTTTCTCCACTCTGTGATTTTTTTTTTCCAGCACCGCAGCGCTGAATTAACAGAGTCTGGCTACATTTTATAGCACTGTAAAAAAAAAAAAAGAGAGAGAAAAGCTCCACTCTGGTCACTGCTCTCTCAGGGTTCTACCTGCCCCTCCCCTCATCTGTAGGTGACCAAAGTGGTCAAAACCATCACCCGCCGCACCTTCCACCAGCCAGCGGCGCCGTCGAGCGCCAGCGTGTCGCCAAGGTCCAGGCCTGCCAGTCGCTCGGCCACGCCCACCGCCACCAGTCTGGACGGCGAGCCAGTAAAAGACGCCGAAAGCAGTTTGCTGTGTTTAACACGCTAACATCCACTTCAGTCCCGACATTTGGCGCTCTGGACTTTGTGGCGCGGATTCTGCAGGGTTACTAGAAATAAATCACCGGCTGTGATCGCAAGTGTCTCCTGAGTTACTACCTCCTCCGCTTCCCACGCCAACACCCGCTGCCACGTCCATATAAGTTCTCCATAAAGCCGGCGAGGTCGTGAAACCTCTTACCGGGCTGTAAAGTGGACAGCTTGACGCCTCCCTCTGCGTTTCTGACGGTTTAACAGGCCTGAAGGAGCCTGGCAGCCGCCGCTGCTTCACCAGGCCACGCCTCCTGCCCCACCCCCACCCCCCGACCCCACTCATACTCATGTTTTTTTCTGCCAGTTTGCTTTCATCCGCTGTTTATCCCTCTCCGGTGTACTTCTCTTTCTTGCGCGGCTCCCTTTGCATCATCAGCCCCGTTTCGCTCTTTTTGGGCGTCGGGTGTTTAGCATCTGCTGAAACTCGAGCGGCACATCAAAGAGCGTTTTGAAAGTGGCGGCGTGACGGCTCCCTTTGCCGCTGCCGCAAATTACCGGAAAAAGGAAGAAAAAAATTGTGTCGGAACATGGCAGTCTGCGTTGGTCCGGGCCGGGAAGCTGCCAGCAGCCGTCGACACGCTCGCTCCTCTCTCTGCACTGATGGGGAAAAGTGGAGGTGGAAAATTAGAAAAGTGGCTGATGGGAAGAAGAAGAAGAGCCCGGTGATGTGAAGAGCCTCGACCTCCAGCCTCTCCCAGGGAGAAAAGCAATCAGAAGTTATTTCGTCCGAATCGCCGTCTCAGCGGCGACGTTCATCTGCGGCGACTTCCTGAAGCCGTGACACGGCTGCCGCACAAGTCGGCTCATTATTCCGAGGTCGCGACACGTGTGTTGGCGAATGGCAAGCAAGCAAATCGGGCTCTTCACTTTCAACCGTGCACCCGGGAGGGGGGGGCGAGGGCAGAAAAACAAAGGCAAATTGCCGGGTAATTACTCCCAACGTGGAAATGAACCCCGACGTTCCCAAAATAGGCCTCTGTGATGTGGCTCGCAGTCGGGATGCAATCAGGAAACAGGGTTTGTGTCGGCTTTCGGCCGAGCTAATGAGGAGCGCCGCTGTTGAATCGGTACCGCCGTCCGTCAGATGTTGTTGTTTGTTTGTTTTTTTTTGCCAGCTCGTGATTCAAAAACCCAAAAACTGCATTGATTAAATCGACGTAATGAAATGACCCCAATATCCAGTGTTTAGTTTCCTAATCCATCCTTACGACAACAACGCCTCGCCAGAATCCTTCAACCCCCTTTCCAAGACAACAATTAATTTCCATCAACCTCATTAGTTGTGAAGATGATATTCATAGCCACGGACAAAATAAGCAATTATCAAGCCACCGGCCGTTTCAGCCTGGGCACCGGAGGGGGAGGAGCCGAGGTGGGGAAGGAGCTATGGAGAGGGAGGAGCCAAACCGACTGTTACCAGACCCTCCTGCAGCAGATGGTGGGGGGCTCTGTCTCTGAATCCTCAACGCCAAGCTTCTCTTTTTACGACGATGGCTCCTTGTTAGTGTTACGCACCGGCACTTTAAAAGTGGGAGTTTTTTATTTTATTTTATTTTTTTATTTTTACAAATGACACCTATTAGCAGATGTTCTCGCTCTTTCCCGAGGCTGATTTAAAAGTTAGATGGATGATCATTAGCGCTGTGATAATTAGTCTTCAGCCTCAGCGAACACGCTCTGTCGCTGTCAGTCTCGGCGCTTCGTCAACCGCAGGGAGCTGATTTCAGCTTCTCTTCTGTGTGTGTGTGTGTGTGTGTGTGTGTGTGTGTGTGTCCCTAAAACAATAAACCAAGTTTGTTTGTGATCTACTAACGTGGTTCGGCCCAGTTTATTCCTGCACCTCCTTCACCACGGACTTGAATAACTATTACTATCATTATTATTATTAAGACTATTATTATTATTTCGACAGTTTCATGCCTCGCTGAGCGCCGCTGTCCCGTCCCTCCTCTGCAGGTGACCAAGATGGTGAAGACGGTGACCACCCGCACCGTCCGCCAGGTCCCCCTGGGGCCCGACGGCCTGCCGCTGCCCGAGGGCTCGTCCCCGCTGGGCAGCTACACCGACTCCATCGACCGGCGCTACGTCAAGAACGGCGGTTGCGGCGGTGGCGGCTTCATCACGCCGCAGGCCACCTCCACCCTCACGCGCTCCTACAACAACTCCTACGGCGACTCGTACGGCGACGCCACCCCCGACGCCCCTCCGTACGGCCGCCACTACGGCCTGCACGACGGCTACCCCGAGCTGGCCGACGGCTACGGCAGCCTGTCGCGCGGCCTCACCTACCGCCCGCCGCGCTACCCCTACATGGCCAACAGCTACCGGCCGGAGAACAGCTACACGCTGCCCATCCGCAAGGACGACTACGGCCACGTGGCGCAGCCGCAGGTGCCCATGGGCAGCAGCGTGCTGGAGCTCAACCGCTCGCAGCCCGAGCGCTTCCAGCCGGAGCCCTACGGCCTGGAGGACGACCGGCGCAGCCTGGGCCCGAGGAGGAGGAGCCGTACGAGCTGGAGCCCGACTACTCCACCGCCAACCGCCGCACGCTGCAGGGGACCAGCAGGGGGCGCACCCACAGGGAGCCGCTGCGCGACGGGCCTCGGGTCAGGTGAGGGACGCTGAAGATGTTCTTCATGGTGCGGTGATAAATGTTTGTCCAGAAAATGGGCCCCGGTCCCTTTGTGATGTCACAAATGGCAGTGATCCAGCCTCTCTCTCTCTGTCAGGAGGGTGAGAACACTGTCCCAGTTAGGTGTTGGCTCCACCCCTCCCTTTTGCACCATCTTGTGTTGTAGTCAAGACGGTACCAACTGAGACCAAGACATTGTCAAGACTAGAAAGTATTGAGACCAAGACCAGACCAAGACTAGAGAGTATTGAGACCAAGACCAGACCAAGACTAGAGAGTATTGAGACCAAGACCAGACCAGATCTGTTATTATCGTGTCATTACAGTGTTGGCTGCGTTTTGACTGGTCTTGATCAAAAATCCCCTGTCCGTCCAGTGCCAGACCGAGACCAGACCCAGTCAAAAAAAATACCTGTGAGTCTGAGACAAGACCAAGGCCCTCAAAAAGTGGTCTGGAGAGACCAAGACCAACCTCCAGTACTACAGTG